>OZ020524.1:1491004-1538985 GCA_963971425.1 Bryoerythrophyllum caledonicum
CGCCATGATAACGCTTGTTTTTAGAAAAACAAGCACGGACACTCCGTTATTAATTCCTGAATGAATGGTTTGGAAAATTAAGAAACGGTTTATCCGGTCACAATAAAAAGACCCATGTCTCCTCACCTATCAAGAGCAACAAGTACAGAAAACTTTAATTGCAGCACATCCGACTCGGCATGAGAGGAGAGGAAGTGAGGAAAAAAGAAGTGGTCGTCCGCATATATATGCGGACGGCCACCTAACCGGGCGGCCGTCCGAATCAGCGGACGGCCAATCGGACGGGCCCACCGGGCCGGCCGTCGACCGAGCCTGGCCGACCATGCCGGCTGGCCGATTGCCGGGCTTGCGTCCGCCACCCTCCTTGGACCGTTTTTTTTGTTTTTTTTCTTTTTTTTACCATTTTTCTCCTATTTTTTTCCTTCCTCAAAAGTATTGAAAGGAGTTTATCTCTAAGTACCGTGACAGTTTTACACCAAAAACACTTCAAAGTATTGGATTATAGTGAAATGAACAAAGAAGGAAACAAGAACTTCTATTTCTAGTTTTGACCGTAGGATTTCAATTAAGACTTACTAAGTAATGTACTCACAAAATTTCATAAACTTTGACCACACGGATTGAAAGTTTATAGTGTTTAAGGTCAAGCAAATGGTTCATTTTCTTACCTCCACTCAATGGATCACCAGTCTTTGACTTCACTTGGTGTCAAATTTTGGCACTACACAAGGTCTAAATCCATTACCATCTAGTAAAACATGATGATAGTTCCTGATACACCAATTTTTAGAGGTAAAGGACGAGTGTAGCATATTCAAAACAAATGTACAAGTCCTAGAGGTTCAAAATTTGTAAATTCACACTTTGATTTTTTGTGAGATAAATATGTTTTTGATTGATAATCTGAATGGTCAATAGGAACGCACTAGATGTTGTTGTGGAAAAAATCAAACGTGAAAATTATGAAGATCTCTACATTTTATCTAGAAAAGAAGAATTTTTATTTCATACCTTGCCCAACAATGAGTGACAATGTGTGAAAATGTTTGACTTGGGTTGGTATGCTATTTTCCAATAAAGACAAGACTTGTTTTTTTACAATATCAAGGGAAGCAATATTACTTGCGAGTATTGAAAATCTCACTTTTAATAGAATGTCGTAGCAAAAGTGTTTCCACGTTCCGGAGCTACCCCGCTCTCCCCATTAAAAATTCAAAACCCTATAACTTTTTCATCAAATGTCCAATTTAAGAAAAAGTTGTTTTCCCACTAGGGTACCAGTAATGCCTTTCTATATTAAAAATTTCAAAGAAGAATGTTGGAAATTCACACCATAGAAACCTCATCAAACATTCAAAATGCCCACTTTGGACACTTGGTCCTTTGGGAGTTAAGATGGAGCTATATACCGTAAGATAATAGAGCTACATACTCTAAGGAAACCAAATATAAGAGAGAGAGACAGCAAATATAAGGGAGAGACGGCAAATAACACAAATATATTTGAAATATATTAGCTAGGGAGAAGATTTTTCAACTTCGTGAGAGAGTTGCCTTATATTCATAATACTTTCCTCCCACCGTAGAAGGTAAAGTAAACTACAAGCTCACTTTACTTTGAGCAAATACAGAAGCATAAGTTCATTTTACCTTATACGGATATAGAATCTACTCATCGTTTTCTAAGTTGACTTTCACTTTAACAATAGGCACAAAGGCTTTCATTTCTTTTGGCAATTTAACCCCTGTTAGCCCAAGTGTCTCCATGGTACAAAAATGCATACTTTAACAAGCAATTAGCTTTCAATCCGTACAATCAGAATTCACAAAATTTTGACCACATTATCTCATATCAGTTTAGAAGGAAATCCTATAGTTACAATTTCAATAAGTTCTTCGTAGTTATTAATCAACAAAGTAGAGATTAATCTAAAATTGCTTAGACCATGAAGGGTTAAAGGAGTCTGGAGGAATTTCAAAAAACCAATGAAATACAAAACTAATAAATAAATGAAGAGGACAAAAGGAAGAGAGTGACAATCTACAAAATTCCAGATCCGAACTAAAACGGAAAGAGAAGGGAGGGAGAGAGAGATGGACAATTATAAATGTAGATCTCATTTAATTTAGATGGAGTGAGTGGAGACGGGAGAGATGGACAATTGTTCAAGAAGATCCTAGTTAAATTAGAAGAAGACGATCCAAGGCAAAATAATTTCACCTTCTTATTATTGCAAAGAGTGGAGAAGAATGCAAAAAAAAATTAAATAAAAATAAAGAAGGTTCTTCAAAAAACAAAAAAAAGGAGGCAAGAACAAGAGATGGACAATAATAAATGAAGTCTTCATTAAATTAGAAGGGAAGGAAGAGGGTTTAGGCTTTAGGGACAATTATTGATTTAGATATTAAGTAATTTAGAAGGCATGAGTTTGGAAAGGAACATCCCTATTTTATTTTTAAAAGACAAAAGGAAGAGAGGGACAACCAAACAAAAATTAAACTGTCAAGTAAACTAGAAGGAGAAGAGAACCAGAGAGAGAGGGACAATTATAAATGTACACCTTATTAAATTTGAAACATCTTGTTTTCTCTTGTACAAGATGTGTTATAAACCTTCTCATTGATTGTTTGGATAAACATTCTAAAAGATGCCGGGTGCACAAAAAAGTGAAATGTGAATTGGCCATGTTTGAACCTCCACTACTTGCACAAATTTGTTTGAATATGCTACTCCCGTTTCTTACCTCTACAAATTGGTGAATATGGAATTAACATCAAGCTTCACAGAACAATATAAGATTACGAACTTTTGGATTGGATCAGGGTTTATAAAAAGCAAAGTCAAAATCTAGAATACCAGTCAACGATGGAAGAAAATGAACATTTTTTAAAACTTTACACACTATAATCTATCAATCCATGCAGTGGATTGCAACCATAAGAGCATGTGTGTTCATATAGAAGTCTACTTTAGGATCTTTCGGTTTAAATTCTAAAGTTCACTTGAAAATTGTGATTGCTATGCCTCTTTTTGATGTGGCAGTTTTGAACTAATTTTTTAGCTCAATTGCCAGGTTCCTTCAGAGTTTCAAACAAGGGTAAAATATTTAGACCTTGCATATCACATAAATATGATACGAAGTGTTGTCAAAGTCTCAGTGTCTCATGAATATGGATCAACGCATGGAAGAGAATGAATTGTTGTTTGGATTGTAAACCCCAGAATTTATCTATTCGTGCGGTCGATAGGAACCAAATATATGAACACGCCATACTGTATTAGTTGCAATCTATCGCACAAATCGATAGATTATAGTGTCTAACGTGAAACAATGGTTGAGTTTCTTCCCGGGTTCGTAGACTTTGACTTCACTTTCTATGTAATGTTTGAAGTACAGAAGTTCCAAATCTTTTACCATTGTGTTAAAAGTTAGGCATCATGTTGATACCCAATACACCAATGCCTAGAGGTAAAAGAGGGGTGTAGCATCTTCAAAAAAATTCAACAAGTGGAGGTTCAAGAATGGCCAATTCACGTTACAATCACTTGTGAACTAAATATCTTTTAGAATGCTTATCCATATTCCAATTGGTCAATAAAAAGGTGTACATCACATCTTTTAGGAGAACAAAAGAAGAAGTGAAAAAAATATCAAATTTGTACGTTTTATTGAGGAAAAGAAGAAGTTTTGTTGCACAAAAATATAAAAATGGTGAAATTATTTTACTTCGAATAAGATGCGAATTTGCAATGAAGACCATCATTTTTTGGGAAATCTTTAAAGAAAAAATATTCGAGATGAGTATGAAAAACCTCAATGAGTGAATATCAATAGAAAATTCTATAAAGGGTTTTAGATGCCCGTGCTCCCCATTTTTGACTATGGGTGGTACAAAATTTGAAACCACAAATCCAAAAAAATAAAAATTAATACATTCAAATAGCTCTTCTCAGGGACAAAATAACATAAAATTTTCGAAAGTTGTTTCTTCATATTCGAAATCTAGAAACCTGCCCTAAATTAAAAACTCGTCGCAAAGTAGATTTAGACATGTAGAGGCCAAAAATCCTCCCATACAAAGTTATGCCTATGCCGTGGGCAATGTACCCTTGGCCCTTGGAACATTGTGCCCGTGGGCTATTCCAATTTCCTCATAGTGAGTCAAACATAAAAAAAGGAAACGAGCATCTCTTACATGTTATGTAAGATATTTTAAGTGGAACCATTATTAAGAAACTATATAAATTTGTGCTTCCACGCGCACAATGGAATATCCTCGTGAATGCGCATAAAATCTTCCCGACATTCTTCCGACCATTAATGCACGTGACTGGATCCCCAGATTTGGATTGCACATGCAATGTCAACCGTCCCAGAAAAGGAAGTAGAAGACAAGGGAAGGGAGTTGAGAGGGGAGAGAGTTGGGAGGGGAGGGAGCGTAGAGAAGTGGAGGAGCGAAGAGGGGAGGCCGACCGATCGCACGGCCGCGGTTGCGGACAGCCGTGCCCGTCCGTGGCGGCACCGTGGCCGTCCCATCGGGCGATACGCCCGAGGCCGTCCGCCATCAGACGGCTCGGTCGATTTGCCGACCATCCGCCAAGGCCGTCCGCCACCCGCGGTCGGCATAAAAGGCCGACGACCGACCATTCTCCCACACTTTAGTGGACGAGCTGGTCGCTTTGGCATATTCTTCCAAATCGCTTGCGCCCCTTGAGTGGCTCATTATTTTTTAATTCATTAAATTCCCTTTCATTCATTTAGTTGTTTGTTCTAGTTAGGGAAGATGCCAAGGTCTAACCGACCCGTTGCTCCAAAGGGGAAAGCCCCCAAGATGGATTGAGACACAACGACGATCGAGATGTTGCTGCGGAGTACGGATGGCAGGATGAGGAAGAGAGGCTGTGGACTTGCACCATGTGCAAGAGGGACGTGAAGAGAAGCAACCTCATGAAGTTGTGGCCCAGGGCACAAGCGAGGATATCAAGGCCGCGGCGCGAAGGTCTAGCGAGCAGTTGTCAGAGTGACCATTTCGGCCATCTATATCATGAGGTCACTACAACGATGGGTGTGCGCAACTCAAGGCCGGAGATCATATTGTACTCGAACATGGTGATGGTTTGGGCGGAAATTCTCCTAGACAAGGATGTGGACTGGCGCACCATGGCGGGTCGCAATGTCAGCCTGATGGATCGAACCGCCCATTTTATACCAACCACCTGGAATCAACCGAGTGATTGTTGGCCACGTTGGTCAAACCAAAGATCCGGGGAGGATCCCGATGCCCCCCAACAACAACGGACACCTCCACAACAGTACGGGGGCTATAACTACAACTATGGCAATGATATGGGTTCCGCGCCTGTATCATTTGGTGGAGGGAGTGGCAGCCATTCCTACGAAGGCGGCCAATGTGGTACATGGACCAACACCCCTGAGAGCTATATGCCAACGCATCCAAGGAATACGTACGAGTCTGGTCATAATTCCTCCGGAAAAGAGGAAGAACACGACACTCCAAACCCTGCACACGTCTATTACGATGGATATGGCCATGCTTACGATGGATATGGCCGGAGCTTAGATGGGAGAGACAACACACCTCCATCAACGTTTCCACCTCGTTTGAACGAAGATGCTGAGTTTGAAAGACAAATGCATGAAGCCACAATACAGAGCCAGAATGAGTACATCCGCAGGCTCGAAGATGAATCTCGCTACGTGAACAGGCAATACAATAACTTGTATGATGTTTATTCAAGCGGGCCGTACTCAAGTGGCGCTAGGCCAAGCTAACGACGTGATACTGACTCAGATTCCGATTAATCATACATGGTCTTTGTGTAATGTAATCCATGTGGATAATGTCTTCCTGCGAGAACAATGTTGACTATTTTGTAAATTTAGATGGTCATTTTTTAAGATCTTCAAATTGATGTTTATTAAATATTTCTATGTTGCGGCCATGTCAAAGTGGATGATGAATGTACAATGCATGTTACGCGTTTCCAAATGAATTTTATTGATAATTTTTTAGTATAAGTGGACGTGTGAAATGAGAAATTTTTATACATTCCAACTTTTCATTCACCTCATATAAGTTCAAGAGTATTTCATATCATTACATGTTCAACAAATTTCTTTTTACAACCTGTACCCCTAAAGTTCCTTGAGTATTTCTCACCCAAAAGTTAAAGCAAGAAGAGGAACGCCGGTTCGCGAAGGGGCCGGCGTGAATAAAGGGTCTGTTCGTTCCATCACTAAGACCATGCCCACCAGACACAGTGTCGGGTAGGGCTTGGTTTGTTTTCAATTTTGCGTTGATATAGTAGAATGGACATGGCTTGTTGAATGGCAACGGTGATAATAATATTGAAAGTGTGTGAAATTGTTTCAATGGAGATTTTAAAGGTAACTCAAAGGATATTTGTAGATGGGATAAAGGTGGTGGCACGAGCACCGGCAGTGATTACAATAAGCGGGTCCATTTTCCATCCGAGGTCAACGATGTCATTAATAAGGGGTTGCCGGGTTGGTATTCATTTATTTTGTTTTGAATTGTTTCCGGGGAGAATCTATCATTATAATATGTGAATTCGATGAATTGAATGGTATACTCTTGGTTAATGTGATCGGGTGCAGGGTCATTGTATGGTAGGCCCCGAATGCAAAGTATGTCGGCTTTGAGTCTAGCGTTACAAAGACAACGTTAAGTTGCGCATGTACATGTGACTCGGGAGTAGCCAAGGGGGGACCGTATTTCCTTGTGGGTTGTAACTTGTTATTAAAGGTGCCGGCATTCATGAGGATAAATCATCATGATTTGTTATGGGAGATAAATAGTTTTCAAATTTTCCATACCGCTTTGTTATGTCTTTTGACAATTAAGGAGTGTATGTGATGATTTTGGCATTTTGAGTAGAACATGGAGCCATTTGTCGGGGTCTGAGAAAGTGCATATGGGGCATGTTATATATGGGAATTTTTCTATTCCAAATAAGAGTTGTTTTCGGGCGTTTCCCATATATAGACTATTACGGAATTTGATGACACATGTTATTTGTGAGTTCGGGATGATGGGATTCCTCCAAGAATTCGTAGAGAGTTCATAGTCTATTTTGTTGTTGCCTACCCATTATTCTATAGTAGGAAAGTTTTCTTCGATTGTGTCAAGGTTGTTATAGAGGTCTTGTTTCTTGAGATATTTCTTCAAGAATAAAACCGGAACCTCAATCGAGGGTATCCTCTTTAGGAGGCCAATCTTCTTTTTGGAAGTAGTATGGGGTAGCATGTGCATGTTCGTACGAGTTTTTGGCATTTGCATGCGTTTTTTTGCGGACCTCTTTTCCAAGTTTATTTGCTTGTTCGTTTCCATCGATATTTGCATGAGCAGAACTTTGTGAAGGGTTGTTATATGTGTTCAATTTTGTAACATGTGGACCTACGACATTAAAATAGTTTGGTCGAGATGGCTATTGTAGAGGATAGGGTTTGTTATTTGGATGTTTAGTAGATAAAGTGAATATGTGTGCGGGTTCGTTGTTGTATTTCGTTGTAATGATTTGTAGTGTTTTGTGGATGGCCATAAGTTCTGCTCTAAGGATATTTTAGTGTGTGGAAATTACTCCATAGAGTACACAAATTGTAGACCAAATACATTATACAATTTCAATGAACACAACAAAATCTTCCTATAAGCATTTTTGCTATTCATATTTGGATGCCTTTGCATTTTAATGTATGCATGTTTGTATTAATGATTGCATATACTTCATAGCTTAAAATTGTTATGGTTCTAGATGACCGAGTAAATATGCCGTAGCAATCTACCTACGGAGTTAGGCATTGAACTTCCTTAAAATGCTTTATAAACACTCACACGAATGTGGTTTTTGAAAAACCTTCTACGCAATTTATTTTTTCTACTAAATCAAAACCCTATTTAGAGAGCCGATATCCACTATTAATATAATCTTGCCAAATTACAGTTTCATCCACTGCGGATGAAAATAGTCAGCGGATGGAAAAGCAGTCCGTGGTTGAAAAAACAGTCCTTGAACGAAAAACTGTCTCCGGAAGAAAAATCGTCCGCGAATGACTATGTCTAAGTGTTAAGAATCATCACGAATACTATTAAGAAACACTTAATGTTTGTAATCCGCTCCTTTTCTACTCTTCCAATTTTTTTAAAGTAATTTTGAAATGTATATTTTTCTAAATATTCAGTAATGTAGAAAATTCATTAAAATGGTTGTTATAATGCGTTGCAAAACAAGCGCGAACCACTATTAAACTTCTATAGATGCAAACTAGCGGTTGGCGCTTGCTTTGCAACACATTAGTCCAACCATTCTAATGTAGTTTAATATTATAATTTGTTTTTCAAAATTTCATCCTCAGTCTAATTTCATCCGCTGCGAATGTTTTCATCCGCTGCAAAAATTCCATCCGCAATCTGATTTTTCATCCGCAGTTTGATTGTCATCCGCATATTGTTTTTCATTCGTTGCCCTATTTTTCATCCGCCGCGGAAATTTTCATCCGCTGCGAGATTTTTCTTCCGCCGCATAGAATTTCATTCACAGTGGATGGAACTGTTTTTTTGGCAGAATTAACTTAACAGCGAGTTAATAACTTCCAAAATATTCATTTTTTTGGAATTCCGACTTTGGATTTGGGCTTTCTAGGTGCGTTTTCATCTAGTAGGTAAGCAAAAAAATTATTACAAAAGTTCTGAAAATTTGACATTTTGGAGTGTATTTAAAAATAACATTTTAGGGACTAAACTTTGGAGGTAGATTATGGCTAGAGAATATGTTCATCACATTGGATCTCATGCATGTTTTTTGTATGTTAGTGATGGTTGTGTTTTCAAATTTGTAATATATGGCGATATTCATTTACAAGACATGTAAGGTGTCTCATTTGAAATCTCATTTGAAACAATAATATGATGATGGACACCAAAAGAATACAATTAGATGGAAGGAGACGTCGCCGAAGCGTGCATGAACCCTAAACATGCAAAGTTTGAATCAAACTTTTAACTTTTCCATCCACCTGATTCAGGTGTAAATATTTTGAAGACTTTACATGACATTGTCATATAAAAACCTCATGAGAAAGTCATGTAGTCATGTAAATATTTAGAAGACTTTATATGACAAAGTCATGGAAAACCTCATGAAAAACAATGTTTTTCACCATTCCCTTGAAAAAACAAGTCTTCTCTTTATTGAAAAATAGCATACCAACCCAGGTCAAACATTTTCACACATTGTCACTCATTGTCGGGCAAGGTACAAAAAGATCTTATTAATTTTCACATAAAACCTACATATTTTTGTATTTGTTACATTTTATTTTCTCCACATTAATATGTGGTGTAAACCTTCTTATTGACCATTCGGATTACTAATCCAAAACACATTAAGTTCACAAAAAATAAAAGTTTGAATTGGCAAATTTTGAACCTCCACTACTTCCTCAGCTGTTTTGAATACGCTACACCTGTCCTGTACCTCAGAAAATTGTTGTCTAAGGAACTAACATCATGCTTAAGGTAGTGGATTTAGACCTTGTGTAGTTTAAAATTTTGACACCAGATAAGTCAAAGTCTGTTGATCCACTAAACGCAGTGAAGTAAATGAACTATTTGCTTCCCTACACACACTATAATCTTTCAATCAGTGCGGTCAAAGTTTTTGAAATTTTATAAACTTATTTTTTAATAAGTCTTAATTGAGATCCTACGGTCAGATTTAGAAATCAAACTTTTGGTTTCCTTCTATGGTCATTGCACTAGAATCCAACAACTTTGAAGTGTATTCGGTGCAAAACTGTCACAATAACTTTGGGGATATAGGATGCATGTTGTATGAGTAGGGAGTCGGGCCTGAGGAGGCGTTTCAAATGGGGGTAATTTCTATAAATGCTAAATTATATTCAAGAAATATAAAATGGTTGAGGTTATGTATGATTTAGTGCCATGGGCACTATGATCTATCCAAAAAATTCGATCCCAAACTCATAAAATTTGATATACATCTTCTCTACATAAAACCTAGAGATCATCATATTTTACACATTTTTCTTTTTCAACAACATGTAGTGAAAACCTTCCTAAACCTAGGTTTGAAATATCATTTGAAATCAAATTTAGTTTCAAAAAAATAAAACGTGGAATGACAATTTTGAAACTCCAGTATTTGCGCACTTGATTTGAATATTCTACTGTATTTCTCTACCTCTAAAAATTGGTGTGTAGGAAAATATCATCATAAAGTTGGATTTGAATATTTTGAGGTAATTTAAAAAAAAATCCTGAAATACAAGAATTCTGAAATAGAACACATTGATAAGTTAAAAAATCGGAACTATGCCACTAGCAAAACCATATAAAATACAAAAATGTCGGTCTTTGCACGGCTATATGAAAAAATGTTTTTTTAATTTTTTGTGCCCAAATTACAAAGGTATGCAGTACATGTTAATCTAAGACTATTGCTGTAGTCACTTTAAAACGTGCATGCTATCTAATACAGTCTAATAATGCCGGAAGGAATAAAGTAAAACCTATGTATTACTAATATGTGGACCGAAAATGCTCATGAGGCGTGGGCCAATTGTATGTGTCGCTAAAGCGTGTAATGATATGAAACAACCCTCCAGCGCCCTCTCAGTTTTTGTTGCAGACTCTCTCCATGTACATATGAAATGTATCCGCAAATTCTTGATTTGAGAATACTACGGAACTCCGAGATTTGCGTTGCAGATTCTCGTAGTCTATGGACATTGTCCGCCCGTTGATTTGTTGCGCTATTTGGGCCGTAGCGAACTCCTCCAAAGCCATCGATAACTTCGGAATCATTTGCACATCCGCATCTGGTTTGTGCAAGTACGCAACCCGCGGATCCACCCACCATCGCTTTCGCAGAGTCTCGGCCATGTCTTCACGTTTCGTGAACGTATAAAGAGACTACATTGGTTCGTTAACCTTTGTGGTCATGCCCTATTGCATACTCCAATATACATTCGCGATTCATCTAGAGGGAAATGGAGGAGGATATTGTTCGGAGACAAGTCGTTGTGGAGATTGTTGCTCTTATGGACCTCGTTCATGATGCGCAACAACGCCCACGCAAGCTCAGTCTGTTTTTTGTGAAAATGAATCAACCGATGAACTCGAATAACCTCATCCTCGGGGAATCTCCCATAGTTCAAATGTACAAAGACATCGTGACCAAACTTGATATCCCGGTTCAATATCTCTCGAATTATCCCGCCATTCCACCAATATGCATAACCTTCGTACCTATCCGGATGAATGGCCACGAAATGGATGACATCTAGATGTGGAATCCTCACCGCCATCGACTCGTTCTGATGCTCCACTTTTGCCAAGTCCGGCCGTGTCTCATATTAGTTGGACAATTTGGCGGCAAATTCCCAAAATGGTTCAATGCCTGGAGCACCCTCAATGCGGACTTTGCGAATGGTGGCGTATCCACCTCTCTTGTTGGCATTGTCCATTCGTATAACCGCGTCTGTTGGCGGAATGACAATGAAATGGGCTTTTCGCAGCAGGTCTTCTTGGTGCCCCTCTATCGAGTTCCACCATCCCACAAAGCCACGCCTGTCCCGATTGTTGGCGAATGGCTTCATCCGGGCCACGAACAAATCAGCCTTCAACATGACGTTGAAATCTACATCCGCCGCGCGATTGAACCTCTCAAACTTGGTCAACAAGTTCTTGGCATTCCAGAGTAAATCGTGCACTCTAACATCCAAGAACTTAAAAAACCCCTGCTTCTGGGTCTCCGTGCTCCACATCGGGGCTTGAAGCGTGTCCATCATGTGCTGCCGCATGTCCGTCCGGAACTTCTCGGAGCCTTCATCCCGATATCTGACGTACTTGTTCTCCAATGATTGAAGACTATTTGCCTCATAGAATCTGACAGTCAGTTCTATGAGGAAATTCTTGCAAGCCTGATATGGAACGTCGTGGATTGGATGAAGCTTTACTTCGAAGTCCGCAACCTTTTGCTTCTTGTTGTCCTTTGGCATCTTCTTAAAACAGCCGCGGTTCAAAGTTTTAAAAAAAACTTTAAAAAAAACCGCAAAACCTCCCCCCCCAAATGTGAATCACTTTTTTCCTCCCAGAAATGAGGAGCCAATGGATGGAAAAATGCTAGCCAAAGCTACTCCGCATTCACTCAAGTCTCAAAAATATATTTTGAGAGAAGGAAAAAATGAGAGAGAGAAGACGGCGGATGGTCATTTATAGGGTGGCGGACGACCATGAGGTAGACCCGATTGCTCCGACGGCAGCAACCGATCGGACGACCTATTGCAACTTGACGGCTACAATCTGGCCGGGTGGCACTTCGTCGAATCTGACGGTCCAAAAACTTACTAGGGCCTTCTGTAAATGCATTTTACCCCCCCCGAGACATTGCTTCCCACGTGACGTCAGGTCGTTCTCGCCTAAGATGTCGTAGGACGCTCTCAAACCCCCAAGGACGTCGGATTGGTAATCCTACAATCAAGGGCTTATGTATTCGATTGATAAGAAGAGCATAAGAAGTGGAAGAATTAACCTCTCTCATTGTAAGCATTACCACCAACTTGTTTATTCTTCATTATCTTTTGATTGTCTTTCTTTCATTTCTTTCTTAAATTGGTTATGGGCCCAGAAATATGAGTTGCGAAAGAGGGGAGGTTCTACTTAGAGCAACCTTGGAGCACCTTGGGAGAGCCGGATTTCTCAATATTGTGCCTTGGTGAGTGTTTGCTTGTTGTTGCATTGTTGAGAGGTCGTTTGAGCTGATTTGAGGCTCCTTGGAGCAACTAGGGTTTCATGTGTCTTGATTTAGGGTTAGGTCAGCACATTTGTCCTCAGGATTGTGCTCTTGATGTTTGGAGTGCCCATTTGAATGCATTAGAGTGCATGGTATTGCACTAGCGTGTAAACTAGTGAGTTTAGAGGATGTGCACTTGAAGAGGGGCTGATGTGGACAAGAGGTGCCAAGGTGAGTGCCTAGGGTCGTGTGTAGCACTAGAGGTGCTGATTTGAGTGTATAGAGTGGTCATTTACCCTGGAGGTGCTAAAGTAAGTGCTTAGGGTTGCAAGTGACACTACAAGGGTTGCACTTCCAAGTGCATTTGGTATTGTGTTTTGGGTGCATTGGAGTTGCGTGGATCTTGTGAAGAGCGCTGAAATGCTTGGTGTAAGTCGGAGCTACTTCACTCGCAAGCTATGGCCTCAAGTGAAGGAGAGTGGCTGCGGCTCGTGGACAAGTTCAGTAGAGACAACTTCAGCCTATGGAAGTTCAAGATGGAGATTATTCCATCCGCAAAGGATCTATCTGACATCGTGGATCAATCGGAGCTGCCGCCACTATTCACGACCGTTGAGAAGGACAAGAAGGATTATGAGCGGCGTGGCAAGCGCGCAGTTGCGGTGATTGTCACCAACTTGGTGGACAAAGAGATGGCCCACATCAAGGCTTGCAAGGGACTAGCGGAAGCGTGGACCACGTTGTGCACAAGACGAAGAGCCTCTCCAACATCTTGTTTTTGAGGAGGAAGTTCTTCACGGTGAAGATAGAGGAGGGCGGCGACATGTTAGATCACATCAATAAGGTAAAGTCCCATGCAGACCGGCTCACTTGTATAGATGTGCCCGTGAAAGACGAAGATGTTGTCATGACCTTGCTTGAGAGCCTTCCACCATCGTAAGAGCACTAGATCACGGCCTTGGAGACGCGGCTCGTGAAGGAGCTGACCGTGGAGTTCATTACCGCACGGCTTTATGCATGAGGTGTCGAAGAAGAAGGAGAGGGAGCCTCAAGCTGAAGATGCGGCCATGATCTCATGCCAAGACAAGAAGGGAAGCTCTAGTACAAGGCAAGAGGCGCGTACGTGCTACAAGTGTGGCAAATTGGGCCACATTGCTCGCAATTGTTGGAGCAACAAGGAAGTGGCCAACAATGCAAGAGATGAGGTAAGCCATAATGACTTTGTGTTTGTGGCCAATGGCGGGGCAGCCAACACGTCCATGAACAATTGGATTGTTGATTCGGGGGCCACACAACACATGACACCCCCCCCTAGCATGCCTTTGACATGTATGAGCCCATTTCGGGGCGCAAGTGTTTATGGAAGACAATGGCATGGTGGAAGTGGTGGGCAAGGGTTCCATTGTGGTGGAGAGCAACGTGGAGGGCTAACGGAGGCGCATACATGTCACGTGCTCCATGTGCCCAAGTTGCATGTCAACTTGCTATCGGTGAACAAACTCGTATCGAGAGGGCTGATGGTGCAATTCAAGACCAAAGGATGTGCGGTGCACTCTTGTGAAGGTAATTTGATTGCCACATCTTCAATGGAGGCCAACTTGTATCGATTGGAGCTCAAGGTGGTGAGTAGGGCTGATGTGGATTGCCTAGCACACACATCAGCCAACGGGGCACTCATAGAGCTTTGGCATCGAAGGATGGGCCATCTCAATGCGAAGGGAGTGAAGGCGTTGCAAGGCATGGCAAACGGCATGGACCTAGGTAAGGCTCCATCAAATGTGGTGCCATTTGCTTGTGAAGGATGCATTAAAGGCAAGCGTGCAAGGCAACCCTTCCCTACCGATATTGCAGAGCGTGCCACCAAGGTGTTAGAGCTGGTCCATTCGGACGTGTGCAGGCCGATGAAGACGACGTCTTTTGGAGGAGCAAGGTACTCCCTTAGCTTCATTGATGACTTTTCAAGGAAGGTGTGGGTGTATGTGCTGAAGTGCAAGAGTGAGGTACTACCACGCTTCAAGGAGTGGAAGAGCTTGGTTGAGAAGCAATCAGACCACAAGGTGAAGGTGTTGCGCTCCGACATTGGTGGCGAGTACACGGACAAGGCATTCGATGAGTTTTTACGCAAGCATGGCATTGCGAGGAACACATCAGCCCCCTACACTCCACAACAAAATGGTGTTGCAGAGCGTAGTAATTGCACCATTGTAGAGATGGCGCGGTCCATGTTGTATGCCGAAGAGCCTGGGCGTGAGTTTTGGGCTGAGGCGGTGGGTACCGTGGTGTATACACGCAACTGGTGCCCTAGTAGGGCTCTCCAAGGTGTGACGCCCGAAGAAGCATGGAGCGGTAAGCGTCCCACCATCTCCCACATGCGTGTCTTTGGTTGTGTGGCTTATGCAAAGGTGCCCGATGAGAGGAGGACCAAGCTTGATGCAAAGGCCATCAAGAGTTTGTTCCTTGGATATTATGAAGGCACGAAGGCGTATAGGCTCATTTGCTTAGCAACGAAGAAGATAATCAAGATTCCGGACGTGGAGTTCTTCGAAGACAAAGAGTCTTCGAAGGAGCGTCCAAGTGGAAGTGTTGATGAAGGACGAGGCTTTGAGGTGGACGACTACTTCAAATCCGATGACGATGAAGAGTTTGAAGAAGAAGCAAAGTCCATGGTGGTCCACCAGCCCTTTGTGGCTCTTCGCAGAGCTTTGTGGAAGAGGGGGAAGGCACCATTGATAAAGAGGTGGACGGCCAGCTCAAGCAAGGAGGGCAACCGGCTCTCATTGTTCGTGCGAAGACAAGGAGGGTTGCTATTGAAGAATGAAATGAAAGGAAGACAATGAAGAATAAACAAGTTGGTGGTAAAGCTTGCAATGAGAGAGGTGAATTCTCCCACCTCCCATGCTCTTCTTATCAATGGAACACATCAGCCCTTGATTGTAATCCTTATAAAAGAATGACACCAAGCTACCCTTTTCTACTTCTTATCCTCTAAGGTAGGGCTGGTCCTAGCTTTCTATACTAGTTAAGCACTCTATACTCAACACTCCCACTTAGCGAGGTGTCCTTGGACTCTAAGCGCATCGCCTTGCTCAACATCACATGTCGCTCTCTTCCAAGTGCCTTTGTGAGCACATCAGCCATCATGTGCTCCGTGGGGCAATACCGCAACTCAATTACCTCACCTTCGATCTTGTCTCGAATGAAATGGTGTTGCACATCTATATGTTTTGTTCGTGAGTGGAGCTTGGGGTTCTTCGCGAGTGCAATGCAACCTTGGTTGTTGCACATGATGGTGGTTGCCTCCCATTGCACACACCCTACATCTGCCATCAATTGCCTTAGCCAAATGGCCTCCTTGGCGGATTGGCTCGCCGCCATGTACTCCGCTTCCGTGGTGGATAGAGCCACCGTTGGTTGGCGCTTGCTATTCCACGATATGGCGCCCACTCTAAGGAAGAAGACGTAGCCCGACGTGGACTTCCTTGTGCTTGCATTGCCTCCCCAATCCGCATCGCAATATCCTTGAAGGTTGATGTCTTTGCCTCCAAGAGTCAACTTCATCTCCATGGTGCCCTTCAAGTACCTCATGATCCTCTTCACCGCTGCCCAATGCATAACACCGGGCTTGGACATGAATTGAGACACCACGCTTACCGCAAATGCAAGGTCAGCCCTTGTGGCAACCATTGCATACATTAGACAACCCACACTCTCCTTGTAGGGGATATCTAACATACATTCTTCATGCTCTAAAAACTCTTCATCGCCAAGCTTCACCAATGGCGCCTTTGCATCCAAAGGTGTGCCAATGGGCTTGCAATCCTCCATGCCAAAGCGTTGGAGCACACCCTCGATGTAGCTCCGTTGGTGCATGGTGATGGTGAGGGCTGCCCTATCCCTCTCAATGTGAACTCCCAAGAAGAAATGCAACTCACCTAGATCACTCATGTCATACTCCTCTTCAAGGCTGCCCATGAACTTCCTCATCATCAACATGCCACTTACCAACAAGATCACGTCGTCCACGTAGATGACCACCGCCATGAAGTAGTCCGTTGTTTGCTTGATGTACAATGAATGGTCAGCCATGCTCCTTGTGAAGCCCTCCCTTGTGAAGAATGCATGGAAGCTCTCATACCAAGCACGTGGAGATTGCTTCAGCCCATAAAGGCTCTTCTTCAATTTGCACACAAGGTGGGCTTGGCCTTCTTGCACAAACCCCGCTGGCTGGTCCATGAACACATCCTCCTCCAACTCTCCATTCAAGAAGGCCGTCTTCACATCCATTTGATGGATCTCCAAGTCCATGGCTGCCCCGAGCGCTAACATGCACCGAATGGTGCTAAACTTTGCAACGGGAGCAAAGGTCTCATTGAAGTCCACACCTTCAACTTGTGAGAAGCCCTTTGCGACGAGCCTTGCCTTAAACCTCACGATGTCACCATTGGCATCCCTCTTCGTTCGAAAGACCCACTTGCACCCTACACGCTTGCGGTTTGAAGGCAATGGTGCCAACTCCCACGTTCCATTGGCCATCAAGGAGTCACACTCTTCTTGCATGGCTAGCTCCCACTTGCTCGCATCTTGTGAGTGTATGGCCTCTCTCATGGTGTGAGGCTCCGCAATGGCAGCCACGTTTGCACGCTCAACATCACGTGGGGGCAAGATGTGGTTCTTCCACCACTCTCCAAGTGGCTTGCGCACCCTCCTCGAGTAACGAGACTCCTCTGTGGTGTCGTTGTCATCTTTCCTTGGTGGTGGCTGCGGTGGAGCCTCCCTTGCAACCTTCCTTGTCCTCGCACGAATAATGGGAGCCGATTGCCTTCCATGCTTGGGCTGGCCCTCCACTTGTTCATCAATGGTGCCTTCTCCTCCCTCCTCAACGCTTTCTAAAGGGCCACAAAGGGCTGGTTGCACCACGAAAGGCTTTGGCTCTTCTTCAAACTCTTCATCATCATTGGATTTGAAGGAGCCGTCCTCCTCAAGGGCTGGTCCTTCATCAACACTCCAACTTGGACGCTCCTTCAAAGACTCGTTGTCTTTGAAGAACTCCACGTCCGGGCTCTTGATTATCTTCTTCGTTGCCATGCAAATCAGCCTATACGCCTTCGTGTCCTCACAATATCCAAGGAACAAGCACTTGATGGCCTTTGCATCAAGCTTGGTCCTCCTCTCATCGGGCACCTTTGCATAAGCCACACAACCAAAGACACGCATGTGAGAGATGGTGGGACGTTTACCGCTCCATGCTTCTTCGGGCGTCACACCTTGGAGAGCCCTACTAGGGCACCGGTTGCGTGTGTACACCGTGGTACACACTGCCACAGCCCAAAACTCACGCCCAAGCTCTTAGGCATACAACATGGACCGTGCCATCTCCACAATGGTGCGGTTTGCACGCTCCGCAACACCATTTTGTTGTGGAGTGTAGGGGGCTGATGTGTTCCTTGCAATGCCATGCTTGCGCAAGAACTCATCGAATGCCTTGCCCGTGTACTCGCCGCCATTGTCGGAGCGCAATACCTTCACCTTGTGCTCCGATTGCTTCTCAACCAAGCTCTTCCACTCCTTGAAGCGTGGTAGCACCTCACTCTTGCACTTCAGCACATACACCCACACCTTCCTTGAGAAGTCATCAATGAAGGTGAGGAAGTACCTTGCTCCTCCAAAAGACGTCGTCTTCATCGGCCCGCACACGTCCGAATGGACCAGCTCTAACACCTTGGTGGCACGCTCCGCACCATCGGTAGGAAAGGGCTGCCTTGCAAGCTTGCCTTCAATGCATCCTTCACAAGCAAATGGCACCACATTGGATGGAGCCTTGCCTAGGTCCATGCCGTTTGCCATGCCTTGCAACGCCTTGACTCCCTTGGCATTGAGATGGCCCATCCTTCTATGCCAAAGCTCCATGAGTGGCCCATTGGCTGATGTGTGTGCTAGGCAACCCACATCAGCCCCACTCACCACCTTGAGCTCCAATCGATACAAGTTGGCCTCCATTGAAGATGTGGAAATCAAATTTCCTTCACAAGAGCGAACCGCACATCCTTTGGTGTTGAATTGCACCACCAACCCTCTTGATACGAGCTTGCTCACCGATAGCAAGTTGGCATGCAACTTGGGCACATGGAGCACGTCGTGCACCACGATGCGCCTCCGCTGGCCCTCCACGTTGCTCTCCACCACGATAGAACCCTTGCCCACCACCTCCACCACGCCGTTGTCTCCCATAAACACGTTGCGCCCTGAAATGGGCTCATACGTGTCAAAGGCATGCTTGAGGGGTGTCATGTGTTGTGTGGCCCCCGAATCAACAATCCAATTGTTGATGGAGGTGTTGGCTGCCCCGCCATTGGCCACAAACACAAAGTCATTGTGGCTTACCTCATCTCTTGCATTGTTGGCCACTTCCTTGTTGCTCCAACAATTGCGAGCAATGTGGCCCGGTTTGCCACACTTGTAGCACGTACGCGCCTCTTGCCTTGTGCTAAAGTTGCCCTTCTTGTCTTGACGTGAGATCATTGCCGCATCTTCACCTTGAGGTTCCCTCTCCTTTCTCTTGGACACTTCATGCATAAGTCGTGCGGTAATGAACTCCACGGTGAGCTCCTTCACGGGCCGCGTCTCCAAGGCCGTGATCAAGTACTCGTACGATGGTGGAAGGCTTTCAAGCAAAGTCATAACAACATCTTTGTCTTTCACGGGCACATCTAAACAAGTGAGCTGGTCCGCAAGGGACTTTACCTTGTTGATGTGATCCAACATGTCGCCGCCTTCCTCCATCTTCACCGTGAAGAACTTCCTCCTCAAAAATAAGATGTTGGAGAGGCTCTTGGTCTCGTGTATGTTGCACAACGTGGTCCACGCTTCCGCTGGTCCCTTGGAAGCCTTGATGTGCGCCATCTCCTTGTCCCACAAGTTGGTGGCAATCACCGCAAAGGCACGCTTGCAACGCCGCTCATAGTCTTTCTTGTCCTTCTCATTGGCCGTGGGTGGTGGGGGCAGCTTTGTTTGATCCACGATGTCCCATAGGTCCTTGGCGGAGAGGATCATCTCCATCTTGAACTTCCATAGGCTGAAGTTGTTTCCATTGAACTTATCCACAAGCCGCAGCCCCTCTCCTTCACTTGAAGCCATAGCTTGGTGTGGAGTAGCTCCCACTCACTTCAAGCACTTCAACTGTCTTTACAAGATCTACAACACTCCAATGCACCCAAAATACAACACTAAGTGCACTTGCAAGTGCAAAAGAGCCCTTCTAGTGTCACTTGCAACCCTAAGCACTTCCTTTAGCACCTCTAGGGTAAATGACCACTCTAGACACTCAAATCAGCACCTCTAGTGCTACACACGACCCTAGGCACTCACCTTGGCACCTCTAGTCCACATCAGCCCCTCTTCAAGTCCACATCCACTAAACTTACTAGTTTGGACACTAGTGCAACACCATGCACTCTAATGCACTCAAATGGGCACTCCAAGCATTAGAAGCAAAATCCCAAGGTCAAATGTGCTGACCTAACCCTAAATCAAGACATATGGAACCCTAGTTGCTCCAATGAGCCTCGAATCCACCCAAACGACCTCTCAACAACACAATAACAAGGAACACTCACCAAGGCACAATGTTGAGTAATTCGGCTCTCTCAAGGTGCTCCAAGCTTGATCCAAGTAGATCAGCCCTCCCCTCCTTCGCAACTCACGTTCGTGGGCCCATAACCTATTGAAGAATGAAATAAATGGAAGACAAAGATGAATAAACAAGTTGGTGGTAAAGCTTGCAATGAGAGAGGTGAATTCTCCCACATCCCATGCTCATCTTATCAATGGAATACATGAGCCCTTGATTGTAATCCTTATGGGACAATGACACCAAACTACTCTTTTCTACTTCTTATCTTCTAAGGTAGGGCTGGTCCTACCTTTCTATACTAGTTAAGCACTCTATACTCAACAAACAGCGTGGTGGAGGTGGTGGGCAAGGGTTCTATCGTGGTGGAGAGCAACGTGGAGGGCCAGCGGAGGCGCATCGTGGTGCACGACGTGCTCCATGTGTCCAAGTTGCATGCCAACTTGCTATCCGTGAGCAAGCTCGTATCAAAAGGGTTGGTGGTGCAATTCAACACCAAAGGATGTGCGGTTTGCTCTTGTGAAGGTAATTTGATTGTCACATCTTCAATGGAGGCCAACTTGTATCGATTGGAGCTCAAGGTGGTGAGTGGGGCTGATGTGGGTTGCCTAGCACACACATCAGCCAACGGGCCACTCATAGAGCTTTGGCATCGAAGGATGGGCCATCTCAATGCGAAGGGAGTCAAGGCGTTGCAAGGCATGGCAAACGGCATGGACCTAGGCAAGGCTCCATCCAATGTGGTGCCATTTGCTTGTGAAGGGTGCATTGAAGGCAAGCTTGCAAGGCAGCCCTTCCCTACCCATGGTGCGGAGCGTGCCACGAAGGTGTTAGAGCTGGTCCATTTGGACGTGTGGGAGCCGATGAAGACGACGTCTTTTGGAGGAGCAAGGTACTTCGTCACCTTCATTGATGACTTTTTTAGGAAGGTGTGGGTGTATGTGCTCAAGTGCAAGAGTGAGGTGCTACCACGCTTCAAAGAGTGGAAGAGCTTGATTGAGAATTAATCGGAGCACAAGGTGAAGGTGTTGCGCTCCGACAATGGCGGCGAATACACGGGCAAGGCATTCGATGAGTTCTTGCGCATTGCAAGGAACACATCAGCCCCCTACACTCCACAACAAAATGGTGTTGCGGAGCGTGCAAACCGCACCATTGTGGAGATGGCGCGGTCCATGATGTATGCCCGAGAGCTTGGGCGTGAGTTTTGGGCTGAGGCGATGTGTACCGCGGTGTACACACGCAACCGGTGCCCTAGTAGGGCTCTCCAAGGTGTGTCGCCCGAAGAAGCAGGGAGCGGTAACCGTCCCACAATCTGCCACATGTGTCTCTTTGGTTGTGTGGCTTGTGCAAAGGTGCCCGACGAGAGGAGGACCAAGCTTGATGCAAAGGCCATCAAGTGCTTGTTCCTTGGATATTGTGATGGCACGAAGGCGTATATGCTGATTTGCATGGCAACGAAGAAGATAATCAAGAGTGCGGACGTGGGGTTCTTCAAAATCAAGGAGTCTTTGAAGGAGCGTCCAAGTGGGAGTGTTGATGAAGGACCAGCCCTTGAGGAGGACGGCTCCTTCAAATCCGATGATGATGAAGAGTTTGAAGAAGAGCCAAAGCCTTTGGTGGTGCAACCAGCCCTTTGTGGCCCTTTGAATAGCTTTATGGAGGGCGGGGAAGGCACCATTGATGAAGAGGTGGAGGGCCAGCCCAAGCAAGGAGGGCAATTGGCTCCCATTGTTTGTGCGAGGACAAGGAGGATTGCAAAGGAGGCTCCACCGCAGCCACCACCAAGGAAAGATGACAACGACACCACGGAGGCATCTCAGTGCTCGAGGAGGGTGCGCAAGCCACTTGGAGAGTGGTGGAAGAACCACATCTAGCCTCCACGTGATGTTGAGCGTGCAAACGTGGCTGCCATTGCGGAGCCTCACACCATGAGTGAGGCCATACACTCGCAAGATGCGAGCAAGTGCGAGCTAGCCATGCAAGAAGAGTATGACTCCTTGATGGCCAATGGAACGTGAAAGTTGGCACCATTACCTTCAAACCGCAAGCGTGTAGAGTGCAAGTGGGTCTTTCAAACAAGGAGGGATGCCAATGGTGACATCGTGAGGTACAAGGCAAGGCTCGTCGCAAAGGGCTTCGCAGAAGTTGAAGGTGTGGACTTCAATGAGACCTTTGCTCCCGTTGCAAAGTTTAGCACCATTCGGTGCATGTTAGCGTTCGGGGCAGCCATGGACTTGGAGATCCATCAAATGGATGTGAAGACAGCCTTCTTGAATGGAGAGTTGGAGGAGGATGTGTACATGGACTAGCCAGCGGGGTTTGTGCGAAGGCAAAGCTCACCTTGTGTGCAAGTTGAAGAAGAGCCTTTATCGGCTGAAGCAATCTCCATGTGCTTGGTATGAGAGCTTCCATGCATTTTGCACAAGGGAGGGCTTCACAAGGAGCATGGCTGACCATTCATTGTACATCAAGCAAACAACGGACTACTTCATGGCGGTGGTCATCTACGTGGACGACGTGATCTTGTTGGTGAGTAGCATGATGATGATGAGGAAGTTGAAGGGCAGCCTTTAAGAGGAGTATGACATGAGTGATCTTGGTGAGTTGCATTTCTTCTTGGAAGTTCACATTGAGAGAGATAGGGCAGCCTACACCATCACCGTGCACCAACGGAGCTACATCGAGGGTGTGCTCCAACGCTTTGGCATGGGGGATTGCAAGCCCATTGGCACACCTCTGGATGCAAAGGCGCCATTGGTGAAGCTTGGCGATAAAGAGTTTCAAGAGCATAAGGAATGTATGTTGGATATCCCCTACAAGGAGAGTGTGGGTTGTCTAATGTATGCAATGGTTGCCACAAGGGCTGACCTTGCATTTGCGGTAAGCGTGGTGTCTCAATTCATGTCCAAGCCCGGTCCTATGCATTGGGCAGCGGTGAAGAGGATCATGAGGTACTTGAAGGGCACCATGGAGATGAAGTTGACTCTTGGAGGCAAAGACATCAACCTTCAAGGATATTGCGATGCGGATTGGGGAGGCGATGCAAGCACAAGGAAGTCCACGACGGGCTATGTCTTCTTCCTTGGAGTGGGCGCCATATCGTGGAATAGCAAACGCCAACCAACGGTGGCTCTATCCACCACGGAAGCGGAGTACATGGCGGCGAGCAAATTTGCAAAGGAGGCCATTTTGCTAAGAAAATTGATGGCTGATGTAGGGTGTGTACAAGGGGAGGCAACTACCATCATGTGCGACAACCAAGGTTGCATTGCATTCGCGAAGAACCCCAAGCACCACTCACGTACGAAGCACATAGATGTGCTGTTGAGTAGAGAGTGCTAAACTAGTATAAAAAGGTAGGACCAGCCCTACCTTTGAAGATAAGAAGTAGAAAAGGGTAGCTTGGTGTCATTGTCCCATAAGGATTACAATCAAGGGCTGATGTATTCTATTGATAAGAAGAGCATGGGAAGTGGGAGAACTCACCTCTCTCATTGCAAGCTTTACCACCAACTAGTTCATTCTTCATTGTTTTCCTTTCATTTCATTCTTCAATAGGTTATGGGCCCACGAACGTGAGTTCCGAAGGAGGGAGGGCTGATCTACTTGGAGCATGCTTGGAGCACCTTGGGAGAGCCGGATTGCTCAACATTGTGCCTTGGTGAGTGTTTGCTTGTTGTTGTGTTGTTGTGAGGTTGTTTGGGTGGATTTGAGGCTCATTGGAGCAACTAGGGTTTCATGTGTCTTGATTTAGGGTTAGGTCAGCACATTTGACCTTGGGATTGTGCTCTTCATGTTTGGAGTGCCCATTTGAGTGCATTAGAGTGCATGGTGTTGCACTAGAATCTAAACTAGTGAGTTTAGTGGATGTGCACTTGAAGAGGGGCTGATGTGGACTAGAGGTGCCAAGGTGAGTGCCTAGGGTCGTGTGTAGCACTAGAGGTGCTGATTTGAGTGTTTAGAGTGGTCATCTACCCTAGAGGTGCTAAAGGGAGAGCTTAGGGTTGCAAGTGACACTAGTAGGGCTGATTTGCACTTGCTTGTGCACTTCGTATAGTGTTTTGAGTGCATAGGAGTTGCGAGGGTCTTGTGAAGAGGGCTGAAGTGCTTGGAGTGAGTGGGAGCTACTCCACACCAAGCTATGGCATCAAGTGAAGAAGAGGGGCTACGGCTCGTGGACAAGTTCAATGGAGACAACTTCAGCCTATGGAAGTTTAAGATGGAGATGATCCTCTCCGCCAACGACCTATGGGACATCGTGGATCAAACGGAGCTGCCCCCACCACCCACGGCCGATGAGAAGGACAAGAAAGACTATGAGCGGCGTTGCAAGCGTGCCTTTGCGGTGATTGCCACCAACTTGGTGGACAAGGAGATGGCGCACATCAAGGCTTCCAAGGGACCAGCGGAAGCGTGGACCACGTTGTGCAACATACACGAGACCAAGAGCCTCTCCAACATCTTATTTTTGAGGAGGAAGTTCTTCACGGTGAAGATGGAGGAAGGCGGCGACATGTTGGATCACATCAACAAGGTAAAGTCCCTTGCGGACCAGCTCACTTGTTTAGATGTGCCCGTGAAAGACAAAGATGTTGTTATGACTTTGCTTGAAAGCCTTCCACCATCGTACGAGTACTTGATCACGGCCTTGGAGACGCGGCCCGTGAAGGAGCTCACCGTGGAGTTCATTACCGCACGACTTATGCATGAAGTGTCCAAGAGGAAGGAGAGGGAACCTCAAGGTGAAGATGCGGCAATGATCTCACGTCAAGACAAGAAGGGCAGCTCTAGCACAAGGCAAGAGGCGCGTACGTGCTACAAGTGTGGCAAACCGGGCCACATTGCTCGCAATTGTTGGAGCAACAAGGAAGTGGCCAACAATGCAAGAGATGAGGTAAGCCACAATGACTTTGTGTTTGTGGCCAATGGCGGGATAGCCAACACCTCCATCAACAATTGGATTGTTGATTCGGGGGCCACACAACACATGACACCCCACAAGCATGCCTTTGACACGTATGAGTCCATTTCGGGGCGCAACGTGTTTATGGGAGACAACGGCGTGGTGGAGGTGGTGGGCAAGGGTTCCATCGTGGTGGAGAGCAACGTGGAGGGCCAGCGGAGGCGCATCGTGGTGCACGACGTGCTCCATGTGCCCAAGTTGCATGCCAACTTGCTATCGGTGAGCAAGCTCGTATCAAAAGGGTTGGTGGTGCAATTCAACACCAAAGGATGTGCGGTGCGCTCTTGTGAAGGTAATTTGATTGCCACATCTTCAATGGAGGCCAACTTGTATCGATTGGAGCTCAAGGTGGTGAGTGGGGCTGATGTGGGTTGCCTAGCACACACATCAGCCAATGGGCCACTCATGGAGCTTTGGCATCGAAGGATGGGCCATCTCAATGCCAAGGGAGTGAAGGCGTTGCAAGGCATGGCAAACGGCATGGACCTAGGCAAGGCTCCATCCAATGTGGTGCCATTTGCTTGTGAAGGATGCATTAAAGGCAAGCTTGCAAGGCATCCCTTCCCTACCGATGGTGCGGAGCGTGCCACCAAGGTGTTAGAGCTGGTCCATTCGGACGTGTGCGGGCCGATGAAGACGACGTCTTTTGGAGGAGCAAGGTACTTCGTCACCTTCATTGATGACTTCTCAAGGAAGGTGTGGGTGTATGTGCTGAAGTGCAAGAGTGAGGTGCTACCACGCTTCAAGGAGTGGAAGAGCTTGGTTGAGAAGCAATCGGAGCACAAGGTGAAGGTATTGCGCTCCGACAATGGCGGCGAGTACACGGGCAAGGCATTCGATGAGTTCTTGCGCAAGCATGGCATTGCGAGGAACACATCAGCCCCCTACACTCCACAACAAAATGGTGTTGCGGAGCGTGCAAACCGCACCATTGTGGAGATGGCGCGGTCCATGTTGTATGCCCAAGAGCTTGGGCGTGAGTTTTGGGCTGAGGCGGTGTGTACAGCGTGTACACACGCAACCGGTGCCCTAGTAGGGCTCTCCAAGGTGTGACGCCCGAAGAAGCATGGAGCGGTAAGCGTCCCACCATCTCCCACATGCGTGTCTTTGGTTGTGTGGCTTATGCAAAGGTGCCCGATGAGAGGAGGACCAAGCTTGATGCAAAGGCCATCAAGTGCTTGTTCCTTGGATATTGTGAGGACACGAAGGCGTATAGGCTGATTTGCATGGCAACGAAGAAGATAATCAAGAGCCCCGACGTGGAGTTCTTCGAAGACAAGGAGTCTTTGAAGGAGCATCCAAGTGGGAGTGTTGATGAAGGACCAGCCCTTGAGGTGGACGGCTCCTTCAAATCCGATGATGATGAAGAGTTTGAAGAAGAGCCAAAGCCTTTGGTGGTGCAACCAGCCCTTTGTGGCCCTTCGCAGAGCTTTGTGGAGGGAGGGGAAGGCACCATTGATGAAGAGGTGGAGGGCCAGCCCAAGCATGAAGGGCAATCGGCTCCTATTCTTCGTGCGAGGACAAGGAGGATTGCAAGGGAGGCTCCACCGCAGCCACCACCAAGGAAAGATGACAACGACACCACGGAGGCGTCTCGGTACTCGACGAGGGTGCGCAAGCCACTTGGAGAGTGGTGGAAGAACCACATCTTGCCCCCACGTGATGTGGAGCGTGCAAACGTGGCTGCCATTGCGGAGCCTCACACCATGAGTGAGGCCATACACTCGCAAGATGCGAGCAAGTGGGAGCTAGCCATGCAAGAAGAGTATGACTCCTTGATGGCCAATGGAACGTGGGAGTTGGCACCATTGCCTTCAAACCGCAAGCGTGTAGGGTGAAAGTGGGTCTTTCGAACGAAGAGGGATGCCAATGGTGACATCGTGAGGTACAAGGCAAGGCTCGTCGCAAAGGGCTTCTCACAAGTTGAAGGTGTGGACTTCAATGAGACCTTTGCTCCCGTTGCAAAGTTTAGCACCATTCGGTGCATGTTAGCGCTCGGGGCAGCCATGGACTTGGAGATCCATCAAATGGATGTGAAGACGGCCTTCTTGAATGGGGAGTTGGAGGAGGATGTGTACATGGACCAGCCACCGGGGTTTGTGCAAGAAGGCCAAGCCCACCTTGTGTGCAAGTTGAAGAAGAGCCTTTATGGGCTGAAGCAATCTCCATGTGCTTGGTATGAGAGCTTCCATGCATTCTTTACAAGAGAGGGCTTCACAAGGAGCATGGCTGACCATTCATTGTACATCAAGCAAACAACGGACTACTTCATGGCGGTGGTCATCTACGTGGACGACGTGATCTTGTTGGTGAGTAGCATGATGATGATGAGGAAGTTGAAGGGCAGCCTTTAAGAGGAGTATGACATGAGTGATCTTGGTGAGTTGCATTTCTTCTTGGAAGTTCACATTGAGAGAGATAGGGCAGCCTACACCATCACCGTGCACCAACGGAGCTACATCGAGGGTGTGCTCCAACGCTTTGGCATGGGGGATTGCAAGCCCATTGGCACACCTCTGGATGCAAAGGCGCCATTGGTGAAGCTTGGCGATAAAGAGTTTCAAGAGCATAAGGAATGTATGTTGGATATCCCCTACAAGGAGAGTGTGGGTTGTCTAATGTATGCAATGGTTGCCACAAGGGCTGACCTTGCATTTGCGGTAAGCGTGGTGTCTCAATTCATGTCCAAGCCCGGTCCTATGCATTGGGCAGCGGTGAAGAGGATCATGAGGTACTTGAAGGGCACCATGGAGATGAAGTTGACTCTTGGAGGCAAAGACATCAACCTTCAAGGATATTGCGATACGGATTGGGGAGGCGATGCAAGCACAAGGAAGTCCACGACGGGCTATGTCTTCTTCCTTGGAGTGGGCGCCATATCGTGGAATAGCAAACGCCAACCAACGGTGGCTCTATCCACCACGGAAGCGGAGTACATGGCGGCGAGCAAATTTGCAAAGGAGGCCATTTTGCTAAGAAAATTGATGGCTGATGTAGGGTGTGTACAAGGGGAGGCAACTACCATCATGTGCGACAACCAAGGTTGCATTGCATTCGCGAAGAACCCCAAGCACCACTCACGTACGAAGCACATAGATGTGCTGTTGAGTAGAGAGTGCTAAACTAGTATAAAAAGGTAGGACCAGCCCTACCTTTGAAGATAAGAAGTAGAAAAGGGTAGCTTGGTGTCATTGTCCCATAAGGATTACAATCAAGGGCTGATGTATTCTATTGATAAGAAGAGCATGGGAAGTGGGAGAACTCACCTCTCTCATTGCAAGCTTTACCACCAACTAGTTCATTCTTCATTGTTTTCCTTTCATTTCATTCTTCAATAGGTTATGGGCCCACGAACGTGAGTTCCGAAGGAGGGAGGGCTGATCTACTTGGAGCATGCTTGGAGCACCTTGGGAGAGCCGGATTGCTCAACATTGTGCCTTGGTGAGTGTTTGCTTGTTGTTGTGTTGTTGTGAGGTTGTTTGGGTGGATTTGAGGCTCATTGGAGCAACTAGGGTTTCATGTGTCTTGATTTAGGGTTAGGTCAGCACATTTGACCTTGGGATTGTGCTCTTCATGTTTGGAGTGCCCATTTGAGTGCATTAGAGTGCATGGTGTTGCACTAGAATCTAAACTAGTGAGTTTAGTGGATGTGCACTTGAAGAGGGGCTGATGTGGACTAGAGGTGCCAAGGTGAGTGCCTAGGGTCGTGTGTAGCACTAGAGGTGCTGATTTGAGTGTTTAGAGTGGTCATCTACCCTAGAGGTGCTAAAGGGAGAGCTTAGGGTTGCAAGTGACACTAGTAGGGCTGATTTGCACTTGCTTGTGCACTTCGTATAGTGTTTTGAGTGCATAGGAGTTGCGAGGGTCTTGTGAAGAGGGCTGAAGTGCTTGGAGTGAGTGGGAGCTACTCCACACCAAGCTATGGCATCAAGTGAAGAAGAGGGGCTACGGCTCGTGGACAAGTTCAATGGAGACAACTTCAGCCTATGGAAGTTTAAGATGGAGATGATCCTCTCCGCCAACGACCTATGGGACATCGTGGATCAAACGGAGCTGCCCCCACCACCCACGGCCGATGAGAAGGACAAGAAAGACTATGAGCGGCGTTGCAAGCGTGCCTTTGCGGTGATTGCCACCAACTTGGTGGACAAGGAGATGGCGCACATCAAGGCTTCCAAGGGACCAGCGGAAGCGTGGACCACGTTGTGCAACATACACGAGACCAAGAGCCTCTCCAACATCTTATTTTTGAGGAGGAAGTTCTTCACGGTGAAGATGGAGGAAGGCGGCGACATGTTGGATCACATCAACAAGGTAAAGTCCCTTGCGGACCAGCTCACTTGTTTAGATGTGCCCGTGAAAGACAAAGATGTTGTTATGACTTTGCTTGAAAGCCTTCCACCATCGTACGAGTACTTGATCACGGCCTTGGAGACGCGGCCCGTGAAGGAGCTCACCGTGGAGTTCATTACCGCACGACTTATGCATGAAGTGTCCAAGAGGAAGGAGAGGGAACCTCAAGGTGAAGATGCGGCAATGATCTCACGTCAAGACAAGAAGGGCAGCTCTAGCACAAGGCAAGAGGCGCGTACGTGCTACAAGTGTGGCAAACCGGGCCACATTGCTCGCAATTGTTGGAGCAACAAGGAAGTGGCCAACAATGCAAGAGATGAGGTAAGCCACAATGACTTTGTGTTTGTGGCCAATGGCGGGATAGCCAACACCTCCATCAACAATTGGATTGTTGATTCGGGGGCCACACAACACATGACACCCCACAAGCATGCCTTTGACACGTATGAGTCCATTTCGGGGCGCAACGTGTTTATGGGAGACAACGGCGTGGTGGAGGTGGTGGGCAAGGGTTCCATCGTGGTGGAGAGCAACGTGGAGGGCCAGCGGAGGCGCATCGTGGTGCACGACGTGCTCCATGTGCCCAAGTTGCATGCCAACTTGCTATCGGTGAGCAAGCTCGTATCAAAAGGGTTGGTGGTGCAATTCAACACCAAAGGATGTACGGTGCGCTCTTGTGAAGGTAATTTGATTGCCACATCTTCAATGGAGGCCAACTTGTATCGATTGGAGCTCAAGGTGGTGAGTGGGGCTGATGTGGGTTGCCTAGCACACACATCAGCCAATGGGCCACTCATGGAGCTTTGGCATCGAAGGATGGGCCATCTCAATGCCAAGGGAGTGAAGGCGTTGCAAGGCATGGCAAACGGCATGGACCTAGGCAAGGCTCCATCCAATGTGGTGCCATTTGCTTGTGAAGGATGCATTAAAGGCAAGCTTGCAAGGCATCCCTTCCCTACCGATGGTGCGGAGCGTGCCACCAAGGTGTTAGAGCTGGTCCATTCGGACGTGTGCGGGCCGATGAAGACGACGTCTTTTGGAGGAGCAAGGTACTTCGTCACCTTCATTGATGACTTCTCAAGGAAGGTGTGGGTGTATGTGCTGAAGTGCAAGAGTGAGGTGCTACCACGCTTCAAGGAGTGGAAGAGCTTGGTTGAGAAGCAATCGGAGCACAAGGTGAAGGTATTGCGCTCCGACAATGGCGGCGAGTACACGGGCAAGGCATTCGATGAGTTCTTGCGCAAGCATGGCATTGCGAGGAACACATCAGCCCCCTACACTCCACAACAAAATGGTGTTGCGGAGCGTGCAAACCGCACCATTGTGGAGATGGCGCGGTCCATGTTGTATGCCCAAGAGCTTGGGCGTGAGTTTTGGGCTGAGGCGGTGTGTACAGCGTGTACACACGCAACCGGTGCCCTAGTAGGGCTCTCCAAGGTGTGACGCCCGAAGAAGCATGGAGCGGTAAGCGTCCCACCATCTCCCACATGCGTGTCTTTGGTTGTGTGGCTTATGCAAAGGTGCCCGATGAGAGGAGGACCAAGCTTGATGCAAAGGCCATCAAGTGCTTGTTCCTTGGATATTGTGAGGACACGAAGGCGTATAGGCTGATTTGCATGGCAACGAAGAAGATAATCAAGAGCCCCGACGTGGAGTTCTTCGAAGACAAGGAGTCTTTGAAGGAGCATCCAAGTGGGAGTGTTGATGAAGGACCAGCCCTTGAGGTGGACGGCTCCTTCAAATCCGATGATGATGAAGAGTTTGAAGAAGAGCCAAAGCCTTTGGTGGTGCAACCAGCCCTTTGTGGCCCTTCGCAGAGCTTTGTGGAGGGAGGGGAAGGCACCATTGATGAAGAGGTGGAGGGCCAGCCCAAGCATGAAGGGCAATCGGCTCCTATTCTTCGTGCGAGGACAAGGAGGATTGCAAGGGAGGCTCCACCGCAGCCACCACCAAGGAAAGATGACAACGACACCACGGAGGCGTCTCGGTACTCGACGAGGGTGCGCAAGCCACTTGGAGAGTGGTGGAAGAACCACATCTTGCCCCCACGTGATGTGGAGCGTGCAAACGTGGCTGCCATTGCGGAGCCTCACACCATGAGTGAGGCCATACACTCGCAAGATGCGAGCAAGTGGGAGCTAGCCATGCAAGAAGAGTATGACTCCTTGATGGCCAATGGAACGTGGGAGTTGGCACCATTGCCTTCAAACCGCAAGCGTGTAGGGTGAAAGTGGGTCTTTCGAACGAAGAGGGATGCCAATGGTGACATCGTGAGGTACAAGGCAAGGCTCGTCGCAAAGGGCTTCTCACAAGTTGAAGGTGTGGACTTCAATGAGACCTTTGCTCCCGTTGCAAAGTTTAGCACCATTCGGTGCATGTTAGCGCTCGGGGCAGCCATGGACTTGGAGATCCATCAAATGGATGTGAAGACGGCCTTCTTGAATGGGGAGTTGGAGGAGGATGTGTACATGGACCAGCCACCGGGGTTTGTGCAAGAAGGCCAAGCCCACCTTGTGTGCAAGTTGAAGAAGAGCCTTTATGGGCTGAAGCAATCTCCATGTGCTTGGTATGAGAGCTTCCATGCATTCTTTACAAGAGAGGGCTTCACAAGGAGCATGGCTGACCATTCATTGTACATCAAGCAAACAACGGACTACTTCATGGCGGTGGTCATCTACGTGGACGACGTGATCTTGTTGGTGAGTAGCATGATGATGATGAGGAAGTTGAAGGGCAGCCTTTAAGAGGAGTATGACATGAGTGATCTTGGTGAGTTGCATTTCTTCTTGGAAGTTCACATTGAGAGAGATAGGGCAGCCTACACCATCACCGTGCACCAACGGAGCTACATCGAGGGTGTGCTCCAACGCTTTGGCATGGGGGATTGCAAGCCCATTGGCACACCTCTGGATGCAAAGGCGCCATTGGTGAAGCTTGGCGATAAAGAGTTTCAAGAGCATAAGGAATGTATGTTGGATATCCCCTACAAGGAGAGTGTGGGTTGTCTAATGTATGCAATGGTTGCCACAAGGGCTGACCTTGCATTTGCGGTAAGCGTGGTGTCTCAATTCATGTCCAAGCCCGGTCCTATGCATTGGGCAGCGGTGAAGAGGATCATGAGGTACTTGAAGGGCACCATGGAGATGAAGTTGACTCTTGGAGGCAAAGACATCAACCTTCAAGGATATTGCGATACGGATTGGGGAGGCGATGCAAGCACAAGGAAGTCCACGACGGGCTATGTCTTCTTCCTTGGAGTGGGCGCCATATCGTGGAATAGCAAACGCCAACCAACGGTGGCTCTATCCACCACGGAAGCGGAGTACATGGCGGCGAGCAAATTTGCAAAGGAGGCCATTTTGCTAAGAAAATTGATGGCTGATGTAGGGTGTGTACAAGGGGAGGCAACTACCATCATGTGCGACAACCAAGGTTGCATTGCATTCGCGAAGAACCCCAAGCACCACTCACGTACGAAGCACATAGATGTGCTGTTGAGTAGAGAGTGCTAAACTAGTATAAAAAGGTAGGACCAGCCCTACCTTTGAAGATAAGAAGTAGAAAAGGGTAGCTTGGTGTCATTGTCCCATAAGGATTACAATCAAGGGCTGATGTATTCTATTGATAAGAAGAGCATGGGAAGTGGGAGAACTCACCTCTCTCATTGCAAGCTTTACCACCAACTAGTTCATTCTTCATTGTTTTCCTTTCATTTCATTCTTCAATAGGTTATGGGCCCACGAACGTGAGTTCCGAAGGAGGGAGGGCTGATCTACTTGGAGCATGCTTGGAGCACCTTGGGAGAGCCGGATTGCTCAACATTGTGCCTTGGTGAGTGTTTGCTTGTTGTTGTGTTGTTGTGAGGTTGTTTGGGTGGATTTGAGGCTCATTGGAGCAACTAGGGTTTCATGTGTCTTGATTTAGGGTTAGGTCAGCACATTTGACCTTGGGATTGTGCTCTTCATGTTTGGAGTGCCCATTTGAGTGCATTAGAGTGCATGGTGTTGCACTAGAATCTAAACTAGTGAGTTTAGTGGATGTGCACTTGAAGAGGGGCTGATGTGGACTAGAGGTGCCAAGGTGAGTGCCTAGGGTCGTGTGTAGCACTAGAGGTGCTGATTTGAGTGTTTAGAGTGGTCATCTACCCTAGAGGTGCTAAAGGGAGAGCTTAGGGTTGCAAGTGACACTAGTAGGGCTGATTTGCACTTGCTTGTGCACTTCGTATAGTGTTTTGAGTGCATAGGAGTTGCGAGGGTCTTGTGAAGAGGGCTGAAGTGCTTGGAGTGAGTGGGAGCTACTCCACACCAAGCTATGGCATCAAGTGAAGAAGAGGGGCTACGGCTCGTGGACAAGTTCAATGGAGACAACTTCAGCCTATGGAAGTTTAAGATGGAGATGATCCTCTCCGCCAACGACCTATGGGACATCGTGGATCAAACGGAGCTGCCCCCACCACCCACGGCCGATGAGAAGGACAAGAAAGACTATGAGCGGCGTTGCAAGCGTGCCTTTGCGGTGATTGCCACCAACTTGGTGGACAAGGAGATGGCGCACATCAAGGCTTCCAAGGGACCAGCGGAAGCGTGGACCACGTTGTGCAACATACACGAGACCAAGAGCCTCTCCAACATCTTATTTTTGAGGAGGAAGTTCTTCACGGTGAAGATGGAGGAAGGCGGCGACATGTTGGATCACATCAACAAGGTAAAGTCCCTTGCGGACCAGCTCACTTGTTTAGATGTGCCCGTGAAAGACAAAGATGTTGTTATGACTTTGCTTGAAAGCCTTCCACCATCGTACGAGTACTTGATCACGGCCTTGGAGACGCGGCCCGTGAAGGAGCTCACCGTGGAGTTCATTACCGCACGACTTATGCATGAAGTGTCCAAGAGGAAGGAGAGGGAACCTCAAGGTGAAGATGCGGCAATGATCTCACGTCAAGACAAGAAGGGCAGCTCTAGCACAAGGCAAGAGGCGCGTACGTGCTACAAGTGTGGCAAACCGGGCCACATTGCTCGCAATTGTTGGAGCAACAAGGAAGTGGCCAACAATGCAAGAGATGAGGTAAGCCACAATGACTTTGTGTTTGTGGCCAATGGCGGGATAGCCAACACCTCCATCAACAATTGGATTGTTGATTCGGGGGCCACACAACACATGACACCCCACAAGCATGCCTTTGACACGTATGAGTCCATTTCGGGGCGCAACGTGTTTATGGGAGACAACGGCGTGGTGGAGGTGGTGGGCAAGGGTTCCATCGTGGTGGAGAGCAACGTGGAGGGCCAGCGGAGGCGCATCGTGGTGCACGACGTGCTCCATGTGCCCAAGTTGCATGCCAACTTGCTATCGGTGAGCAAGCTCGTATCAAAAGGGTTGGTGGTGCAATTCAACACCAAAGGATGTACGGTGCGCTCTTGTGAAGGTAATTTGATTGCCACATCTTCAATGGAGGCCAACTTGTATCGATTGGAGCTCAAGGTGGTGAGTGGGGCTGATGTGGGTTGCCTAGCACACACATCAGCCAATGGGCCACTCATGGAGCTTTGGCATCGAAGGATGGGCCATCTCAATGCCAAGGGAGTGAAGGCGTTGCAAGGCATGGCAAACGGCATGGACCTAGGCAAGGCTCCATCCAATGTGGTGCCATTTGCTTGTGAAGGATGCATTAAAGGCAAGCTTGCAAGGCATCCCTTCCCTACCGATGGTGCGGAGCGTGCCACCAAGGTGTTAGAGCTGGTCCATTCGGACGTGTGCGGGCCGATGAAGACGACGTCTTTTGGAGGAGCAAGGTACTTCGTCACCTTCATTGATGACTTCTCAAGGAAGGTGTGGGTGTATGTGCTGAAGTGCAAGAGTGAGGTGCTACCACGCTTCAAGGAGTGGAAGAGCTTGGTTGAGAAGCAATCGGAGCACAAGGTGAAGGTATTGCGCTCCGACAATGGCGGCGAGTACACGGGCAAGGCATTCGATGAGTTCTTGCGCAAGCATGGCATTGCGAGGAACACATCAGCCCCCTACACTCCACAACAAAATGGTGTTGCGGAGCGTGCAAACCGCACCATTGTGGAGATGGCGCGGTCCATGTTGTATGCCCAAGAGCTTGGGCGTGAGTTTTGGGCTGAGGCGGTGTGTACAGCGTGTACACACGCAACCGGTGCCCTAGTAGGGCTCTCCAAGGTGTGACGCCCGAAGAAGCATGGAGCGGTAAGCGTCCCACCATCTCCCACATGCGTGTCTTTGGTTGTGTGGCTTATGCAAAGGTGCCCGATGAGAGGAGGACCAAGCTTGATGCAAAGGCCATCAAGTGCTTGTTCCTTGGATATTGTGAGGACACGAAGGCGTATAGGCTGATTTGCATGGCAACGAAGAAGATAATCAAGAGCCCCGACGTGGAGTTCTTCGAAGACAAGGAGTCTTTGAAGGAGCATCCAAGTGGGAGTGTTGATGAAGGACCAGCCCTTGAGGTGGACGGCTCCTTCAAATCCGATGATGATGAAGAGTTTGAAGAAGAGCCAAAGCCTTTGGTGGTGCAACCAGCCCTTTGTGGCCCTTCGCAGAGCTTTGTGGAGGGAGGGGAAGGCACCATTGATGAAGAGGTGGAGGGCCAGCCCAAGCATGAAGGGCAATCGGCTCCTATTCTTCGTGCGAGGACAAGGAGGATTGCAAGGGAGGCTCCACCGCAGCCACCACCAAGGAAAGATGACAACGACACCACGGAGGCGTCTCGGTACTCGACGAGGGTGCGCAAGCCACTTGGAGAGTGGTGGAAGAACCACATCTTGCCCCCACGTGATGTGGAGCGTGCAAACGTGGCTGCCATTGCGGAGCCTCACACCATGAGTGAGGCCATACACTCGCAAGATGCGAGCAAGTGGGAGCTAGCCATGCAAGAAGAGTATGACTCCTTGATGGCCAATGGAACGTGGGAGTTGGCACCATTGCCTTCAAACCGCAAGCGTGTAGGGTGAAAGTGGGTCTTTCGAACGAAGAGGGATGCCAATGGTGACATCGTGAGGTACAAGGCAAGGCTCGTCGCAAAGGGCTTCTCACAAGTTGAAGGTGTGGACTTCAATGAGACCTTTGCTCCCGTTGCAAAGTTTAGCACCATTCGGTGCATGTTAGCGCTCGGGGCAGCCATGGACTTGGAGATCCATCAAATGGATGTGAAGACGGCCTTCTTGAATGGGGAGTTGGAGGAGGATGTGTACATGGACCAGCCACCGGGGTTTGTGCAAGAAGGCCAAGCCCACCTTGTGTGCAAGTTGAAGAAGAGCCTTTATGGGCTGAAGCAATCTCCATGTGCTTGGTATGAGAGCTTCCATGCATTCTTTACAAGAGAGGGCTTCACAAGGAGCATGGCTGACCATTCATTGTACATCAAGCAAACAACGGACTACTTCATGGCGGTGGTCATCTACGTGGACAACGTGATCTTGTTGGTGAGTGGCATGTTGATCATGAGGAAGTTGAAGGGCAGCTTTGAAGAGGAGTATGACATGAGTGATCTAGGTGAGTTGCATTTCTTCTTGGGAGTTCACATTGAGAGGGATAGGGCAGCCCTACACCATCACCATGCACCAACGGAGCTACATCGAGGGTGTGCTCCAACGCTTTGGCATGGAGGATTGCAAGCCCATTGGCACACCTTTGGATGCAAAGGCGCCATTGGTGAAGCTTGGCGATGAAGAGTTTCAAGAGCATGAGGAAGGTATGTTGGATATCCCCTACAAGGAGAGTGTGGGTTGTCTAATGTATGCAATGGTAGCCACAAGGGCTGACCTTGCATTTGCGGTAAGCGTGGTGTCTCAATTCATGTCCAAGCCCGGTCCTATGCATTGGGCAGCGGTGAAGAGGATCATGAGGTACTTGAAGGGCACCATGGAGATGAAGTTGACTCTCGGAGGCAAAGACATCAACCTTGAAGGATATTGCGATGCGGATTGGGGAGGCGATGCAAGCACAAGGAAGTCCACGACGGGCTATGTCTTCTTCCTTGGAGTGGGCGCCATATCGTGGAATAGCAAGCGCCAACCAACGGTGGCTCTATCAACCACGGAAGCGGAGTACATGGCGGCGAGCCAATCCGCCAAGGAGGCCATTTGGCTAAGGCAATTGATGGCTGATGTAGAGTATGTGCAATGGGAGGCAACCACCATCATGTGCGACAACCAAGGTTGCATTCCACTCGCGAAGAACCCCAAGCACCACTCACGAACGAAGCACATAGATGTGCAACACCATTTCATTCGAGAAAAGATTGAAGATGAGGTAATTGAGTTGCGGTATTGCCCCACGGAGCACATGGTGGCTGATGTGCTCACAAAGGCACTTGGAAGAGAGCGACATGTGATGTTGAGCAAGGCAATGCGCTTAGAGTCCAAGGACACCTCGCTAAGTGGGAGTGTTGAGTAGAGAGTGCTAAACTAGTATAGAAAGGTAGGACCAGCCCTACCTTAGAAGATAAGAAGTAGAAAAGGGTAGCTTGGTGTCATTCTTTTATAAGGATTACAATCAAGGGCTGATGTATTCCATTGATAAGAAGAGCATGGGAAGTGGGAGAATTCACCTCTCTCATTGCAAGCTTTACCAGCAACTTGTTCATTCTTCATTGTCTTCCTTTCATTTCATTCTTCAATATGTGCAACACCATTTTAATCGAGAGAAGATTGAAGATGAGATAATTGAGTTGCGGTATTGCCCCACGGAGCACATGGTGGCTGATGTGTTCACAAAGGCACTTGGAAGAGAGCGACATCAGATGTTAAGCAAGGCAATGTGCTTAGAGTCCACCGACACCTCGCTTAGTGCGAGTGTTGAGTATAGAGTGCTTAACTAGTATAGAATGGTAGGACCAGCCCTACCTTAGAAGATAAGAAGTAGAAATGGTAGCTTGGTGTCATTCTTTTAGAAGGATTACAATCAATGGCTGATGTATTCCAAAGATAAGAAGAGCATGGGAAGTGGGAGAATTCACCTCTCATATTGCAAGCTTTACCACCAACTTGTTTATTCTTGATTGTCTTCCTTTCATTTCATTCTTCAATACCACTTCTCATGCTCTTCTGATCAATGAAATTCATCAGCCGTTAATTGTAATCCTTATGGGACCATGACACCAAGCTACCGTTTCCTACTTCTTATCTTCTAAGGTAGGGCCGGTCCTACCTTTCTACACGAGTAAAGCACTCTATACTCAGCAGTCCCACTTAGCAAGGTGTCTTTGGATTCTAAGCGCATCGCCTTGCTCAACATCTCATGTCGCTCTCTTCCAAGTGCCTTGGTGAGCACATCAGCCACCATGTGCTCCGTGGGGCAATACCGCAACTCAATTATCTCATCTTTAATCTTCTCTCGAATGAAATGGTGTTGCACATCTATGTGCTTCGTTTGTGAGTGGTGCTTGGAGTTCTTCGAGAGGGCAATGCAACCTTGGTTGTCGCACATGATGGTAGTTGCCTCCCCTTGTACACACCCTACATCAGCCATCAATTGCCTTAGCCAAATGGCCTCCCTGGCAGGTTGGATGGCCGCCATGTACTCCGCTTCCGTGGTGGATAGAGCCACCGTTGGTTGGCGCTTGCTATTCCACGATATGGCGCCCACTCCAAGGAAGAAGACGTAGCCCGTCGTGGACTTCCTTGAGCTCACAGCGCCTCCCCAATCCGCATCGCAATACCCTTGAAGCCTGATGTCTTTGCCTCCAAGAGTCAACTTCATCTCCTTGGTGCCCTTCAAGTACCTCATGATCCTCTTCACTGTTGCCCAATGCATAGCAGTGGGCTTGGACATAAATTGAGACATCACACTTACCGCAAATGCAAGGTGAGCCCTTGTGGCAACCATTGCATACATTAGAGAACCCACAGTCTCCTTGTACTCGATATCCAACATGCCTTCCTTATGCTCTTAAAACTCTTCATCGTCAAGCTTCACCATTGGCGCCTTTGCATCTAAAGGTGTGCCAATGGCCTTGCAATCCTCCATGCCAAATCGCTGAAGCAGACCCTCGATGTAGCTCCATTGGTGCATTGTGAGGGTTGCCCTGTCCCTCTCAATGTGAACTTCCAAGAAGAAATGCAACTCGCCAGGATCACTCATGTCATACTCCTCTTCAAGGCTGCCCTTCAACTTCCTCACCATCAACATGCCACTTGGACGCTCTACGTCGTCCACGTAGATGACGACCGCCATGAAGTAGTCTGTTGTTCGCTTGATGTACAATGAATGGTCAGCCATGCTCCTTGTGAAGCCGTGCCTCGAAAAAATACAGGAAACTCTCATTCAAAGCACGTGGAGATTCCTTCAGCCCATAAAGGCTCTTCTTCAACTTGCACACAAGGTGGGCTTGGCATTCTTGCAGAAACTCCGATGGCTGGTCCATGTACACATCCTCCTCCAAAAAGGCCGTCTTCACAACCATTTGATGGATCTCCAAGTCCATGGCTGCCCCGAGCGCTAGCAAGCACCGAATGGTGCTAAACTTTGCCACGGGAGCAAAAGTCTCATTGAAGTCCACACCTTCAACTTGTGAGAAGCCCTTTGCGACCAACCTTGCCTTGTACCTCACGATGTCACCATTGGCATCCCTCTATGTTTGAAAGACCCACTTGCACCCTACACGCTTGCGGTTTGAAGGTAATGGTGCCAACTTTCATGTTCCATTGGTCATGAGTGAATCATACTCTTCTTGCATGGCTAGCTTCAACTTGCTCGCATCTTGTGAGTGTATGGCCTCACTCATGGTGTGAGGCTCCGCAATGGCAGCCACGTTAGCACGCTCCTCATCACGTGGAGGCAAAATGTGGTTCTTCCACCACTCTCCAAGTGGCTTGCGCACCCTCCTCGAGTAGCGAGACTCCTCCGTGGTGTCGTCATCTTTCCTTGGTGGTGACTGCGGTGGAGCCTCCGTTGCCATCCTCCTTGTCCTCGCACGAACAATGGGTGCCGGTTGCTCTCATTGCTTAGGCTAGCCCTCCATCTCTTCATCAATAACGCCTTCCCCTTCTTCCACAAAGCTCTTCGAAGGGCCACGAAGGGCTAGTTAGCACCACCAAAGGCTTCGTCATCATCGGATTTCAAGGAGCTGTTCACCTCAAGGGCTGGTCCTTCATCATCACTCCCACTTGGACGCTCCTTCAAACACTCTTTGTCTTCGAACAACTTCACGTCCGGACTCTTGATTCTCTCCTTCGTTGCAATGCAAATCTGCCTATGTACCTTCGAGCGCTCACAATATCCCAGGAACAAGCACTTGATGGCCTTTGCATCAAGCTTGGTCCTCCTCTCATCGGGCACCTTTGCATAAGCCACACAACCAAAGAGACGCATGTGGGAGATGGTGCGGTTTGCACGCTTCTCAACACCATTTTGTTGTGGAGTGTAAGGGGCTGATGTGTTCCTCGCAATGCCATGCTTGCGCAAGAACTCATCGAATGCCTTGCCCGCGTACTTGCCGCCATTGTCGGAGCGCAACTCCTTTACCATGTGGTCCAATTACTTCTCAACCAAGCTCTTTCACGTCTTGAAGCGTGGTAGCACCTCACTATTGCACTTGAGCACATACACCCACACCTTCCTTGAAAAGTCATCACTGAAGGTGAGGAAGTACCTTGCTCCTCCAAAAGACGTCGTCTTCATCGGCCCGCACACGTCCGAATGGATCAGCTCAAACACTTTGGTGGCACGCTCCGCACCATAGGTAGGGAAGGGCTGCCTTCAAGCTTGCCTTCAATGCATCGTTCAGAACCAAATGGCACCATATTGGATGAAGCCTTACCTAGGTCCATGCCGTTTGCCATGCCTTGCAACGCCTTGACTCTCTTGGCATTGAGACGGCCCATCCTTCGATGCTAAAGCTCTATGAGTGGCCCGTAGGCGGATGTGTGTGTGCTAGGCAACCCAAATCAGCCCCACTCCTCACCTTGAGCTCCAATCGATACAAGTTGGCCTCCATCGAAGATGTGGCAATCAAATTTCCTTTACAAGAGCGCACCGCACATCCTTTGGTGTTGAATTGCACCACCAACCCTCTTGATACGAGTTTGCTCACCGATAGCAAGTTGGCATGCAACTTGGGCACATGGAGCACAACGTGCACCACAATGCGCCTCCGCTGGCCCTCCACGTTACTCTCCACTACGATGGAACCCTTGCCCACCACCTCCACCATGCCATTGTCTCCCATAAACACGTTGCGCCCCGAAATGGGCTCATACGTGTCAAAGGCATGCTTGTGGGGTGTCATGTGTTGTGTGGCCCTCGAATCAACAATCCAATTGTTCATGAAGGTGTTGGCTGCCCCGCCATTGGCCACAAACACAAAGTCATTATGGCTTACCTCATCTCTTGCATTGTTGGCCACTTCTTTGTTGCTCCAACAATTGCAAGCAATGTGGCCTGGTTTGCCACACTCGTAGCACGTACGTGCCTCTTGCCTTGTGCTAGAGTTGCCCTTCTTGTCTTGGCGTGAAATCATAGCCACATCTTCACCTTGAGGCTCGTTCTCCTTCCTCTTGGACACCTCATGCATAATCCTTGCGGTAATGAACTCCACGGTGAGCTCCTTCACGGGCCGTGTCTCCAAGGCCGTGATCAAGTGCTTGTACGATGGTGGAAGGCTCTCAAGCAAGGTCATGACAACATCTTCGTCTTTCACGGGCACATCTAAACAACTGACTTGGTCCGCTAGGGACTTTAGCTTGTTGATGTGATCCAACATGTCGCCGCCCTGCTCCATCTTCACGGTGAAGAACTTCCTCCTCAAAAACAAGATGTTGGAGAGGCTCTTGGTCTCGTGTATGTTGCACAATGTGGTCTACGCTTCCGTTGGTCCCATGCAAGCCTTGATGTGTGCCATCTCCTTGTCCACCAAGTTGGTCGCAATCACCGCAAAGGCGCGCTTGCAACGCTGCTCATAATCCTTCTTGTCCTTCTCATTGGCCGTGGATGGTGGCGGCAGCTCTGATTGATTCTCGATGTCCCATAGGTCCTTGGAGGAGAGGATCATCTACATCTTGAACTTCCATAGGTTGATGTAGTCTCCATTGAACTTGTCCACGAACCACAGCCCCTCTCTTTCACTTGAGGCCATAGCTTGCGAGTGGAGTGGCTCCCACTCACTCCTAGCACTTCTGCCGTCTACACAAGACCCACACAACTCAAATGCACTCAAGACACAATACCAAATGCACTTGCAAGTGGGAATCAGCTGTTCTATTGTCACTTGCAATCCTAAGCACTGACTTTAGCACTTCTAGGGTAAATGACCATTCTATACACTCAAAGCAACACCTCTTGTGCTACACCTGACCCTAGGCACTCACCTTCGGACCTCTTGTTCACATCAGCCCCTCTTCAAGTGCACATCCACTAAACTCACTAGTTTGGACACTAGTGCAACACCATGCACTGTAATACAGTCAAATGGGCACTCCAAATATCAAGAGCACAAGCCCAAGATCAAATGTGCTGACCTAACCCTAAATCAAGACACATGAAACCCTAGTTGCTCCAAGGAGCCTCAAATCCACCCAAACGACCTCTCAACAATACAACAACAAGCAAACACTCACCAAGGCACAATGCTCAGCAATCCCGCTCTCCCAAGGTGCTCCAAGCTTGCTCCAAGTAGATCAGCAAGGCCCTCCCCTCCTTCACAAATCACGTTCGCGGGCCCATAACCTATTGAAGAATGAAATGAAAGGAAGACAATGAAGAATAAACAAAATGGTGGTAAAGCTTGCAATGAAAGAGGTGAGTTCTCCCACTTCCCATGCTCTTCTTATCAATGGAATACATCAGCCCTTGATTGTAATCCTTATGGGACAATGACACCAAGCTACCCTTTTCTACTTCTTAGCTTCTAAGGTAGGGCAGGTCCTACCTTTCTACACTAGTTAAGCACTCTATACTCAACTGGAGCTAGACATGCAAGAAGAGTATGACTCTTTGGTGGCCAATGGAACGTGGGAATTAGCACCCTTGCCTTCAAACCGCAAGCGTGTAGGGTGCAAGTGGGTCTTTCGAACGAAGAGGGATGCCAATGGTGACATCGTGAGGTAAAAGGCATGGTTGGTTGCAATGGGCTTCTCACATGTTGAAGGTGTGGACTTCAATGAGACCTTTGCTCTTGTTGCAAAGTTTAGCACCATTCGGTGCTTGTTAGCGCTCTAGGCAGCCATGGACTTCGAGTTCCACCAAATGGATGTGAAGACGACCTTCTTGAATGGAGAGTTGGAGGAGGATGTGTACATGGACCAGCCATCGGGATTTGTGCAAGAAGGCCAAGCCCACCTTGTGTGCAAGTTGAAGAAGAGCCTTCATGGGCTGAAGGAATCTCCACGTGCTTGGTATGAGAGTTTCTTGTATTTTTACAAGGCACGGCTTTACAAGGAGCATGGCTGACCATTCATTGTACATCAAGTAAACAACGGACTACTTCATGGCGGTGGTCATCTACGTGGACGACGTGATCTTGTTGGTGAGTGGCATGTTGATGATGAGGAAGTTGAAGGGTAGCCTTGAAGAGGAGTATGACATGAGTGATCCTGGCGAGTTGCATTTCTTCTTGGAAGTTCACATTGAGAGAGATAGGGCAACCCTCACAATGCACCAATGGAGTTACATCGAGGGTCTGCTCCAGCGGTTTGGCATGGAGGATTGCAAGCCCATTGGCACACCTTTAGATGCAAAGGTGCCATTGGTGAAGCTTGGCGATAAAGAGTTTCAAGAGCATAAGGAAGGCATGTTGGATATCGATTACAAGGAGACCGTGGGTTGTCTAATGTATGCAATGGTAGCCACAAGGGCTGACCTTGCATTTGCGGTAAGCGTGGTGTCTCAATTCATGTCCAAGCCCGGTCCTATGCATTGGGCAGCGGTGAAGAGGATCATGAGGTACTTGAAGGGCACCATGGAGATGAAATTGTCTCTTGGAGGCAAAGACATCAACCTTCAAGGATATTGCGATGCGGATTGGGGAGGCGATGCAAGCACAAGGAAGTCCACGACGGGCTACGTCTTCTTCCTTGGAGTGGGCGCCATATCGTGGAATAGCAAGCGCCAACCAACGGTGGCTCTATCCACCACGGAAGCGGAGTACATGGCGGCCATCCAACCTGCCAAGGAGGCCATTTGGCTAAGGCAATTGATGGCTGATGTAGGGTGTGTGCAAGGGGAGGCAACCACCATCATGTGCGACAACCAAGGTTGCATTGCCCTCTCGAAGAACTCCAAGCACCACTCACGAACGAAGCACATAGATGTGCAAGACTATTTCATTCGAGACAAGATTGAAGATGAGATAATTGAGTTGCGGTATTGCCCCACGGAGCACATGGTGGCTGATGTGCTCACAAAGGCACTTGGAAGAGAGCGACATGGGATGTTGAGCAAGGCGATGCGCTTAGAATCCAATGACACCTTGCTAAGTGGGAGTGTTGAGTATAGAGTTCTTAACTACTGTAGAAAGGTAGGACCAGCCCTACCTTAGAAGATAAGAAGTAGAAATGGTAGCTTGGTGTCATTCTTTTATAAGGATTACAATCAAGGGCTGATGTATTCCATTGATAAGAAGAGCATGGGAAGTGGGAGAATTAACCTCTCTCATTGCAAGCATTACCACCAACTTGTTTATTCTTCATCGTCTTCCTTTCATTTCATTCTTCAATAATTAGCATCCCGCCACTTCTTTTTGTTGCGTTGTGTATGGTGTTGATAGTTGTCGCTCAATGCCGTGCTTCTTAAAAAATCCTTTGAATGCCTTGGAGATGAAGTTCCTGCCATTGTCGGACGGAAACACCTTGATCTTGAGCTCCATTTGAGTCTCCACGAGTGCCTTCGACTTCTTGAACTCCTCAAGGCACTCCCCCTTTGTCTTCAATGTGTATAACCACATCTGCCTTAAAAAATCATCGATGGAGGTCACAAAGTACCTTGCACCATCAATAGAGGTTATCCTCATGGGACCGCACACATCTGAATGCACAATCTTCAACGGCTTGGTGGCATGTGTCCCTCCGTTCTTTGGAAATGGGGTCTTATGATGCTATTTTCAACACACTCTTTACAAAATGAGATAGACAACTCATCGTTGCCAAGGGTCATCCCACTTACCAAGGTTTGAAGAAAGCGCACGTTCATCTCATTTAAGTCCCTTATCGACGATGCCAAAGCTCTATTGCACCAATATTCTTTGATCATTGTGCTACCTTTGATCCATCCGCCTTGTATACATTTGTGAAGGTCACTTGGTACAAGTTTGTTTCACGCTGTGCCACAACAAGTACAACTCTATTCGATGCTTTCAATGTACACCCATTTACATTGAATTGCACCTTCAATCCACTCGACACAAGCTTGCTCATCGAGAGCAATTTTGCTTGCAATTTTGGCACATAGAGGACCTCGTTGATGGTTATCTTCCTTGGACGCCCTTTAACAAGCACTTCCACTACAATGGACCCAACTCCGATGGCGTTCACGGCACTATTTTCACCCAAATGAACAATGCGTGGTGGAATTACCTCATACATTTGAAATGCCCCCCTATGTGGTGTTATGTGTTTTGTGGAACCCGAATCCAAGATCCACTTACACATGGACTTTAAATGAGGTCCATCTCAGGCTCCAAGCTTTGACGGGTACAAAGAGGATGCTACGCTCTCTGAAATGGGTCTCGGAAAAAATGTCACCCTCATAGGTGTTGCAAGTGCACGGTGTGTGGCAAGTACTACCCGAGTTTTTGCAGCTGTTAATGCAGGTACTACAATTGTTCCAGCTGCATGTATCACGGGGAGAGCAGATGGTGGTTACCTGGAGGAGTCCATTTTCAAAAGCTGACAAAAGAAAACAAACCGACATCGTACAACTCAGAAAATGTGCAAAACATACTGACATCGTACAACACAGATTCGGAACCAAATTACTTCAAAGTGAAAATACTACTCCAGCTTTCGTCTTTATAGTCCATTCGCTCAATAACATTGTGTCATCACAAAGCAGCATGAAATCAAAACTCAAGTATGAAGAGACTCATAGTATGTGTGAAGCAGTTTCAACCTTTTCTTGTGTAGGATTTAATGTAGTGCTTGTACTAACAGTGCTAAAAAAGGAAGAACATTCATGTGGCAAATTTATCCACTCGCTAAAAAACACGTTGCAAATCAGCGACAGTAAAAGGGCCTTGTTGTACCCTGCATCTTAGTCCTACTCTCTTCTTTAAGCGGATCATAGAAATTAAAGGCTATTAGGGCTAAAAAAAGAAGCCAAAACTCTTCGTACATTTACAAATGACTTTCATACATGAGAATATGGATGAGGCTCCTTACTATGACACCGTCAATCTTGAGTTGTAATTGGGTCAGAAGGTCCAGCAACCGTGCAAGTTCTGCAAAACATACTGACATCGTACAGCTCAAATTCTGAACCAAATTATTTCAAAAGTGAAAATACTACTGCAGCTTTCGCCTTCATAGTCCATTCACTGAATAACACTGCGTCAAAAAGGCCGATGTCTGAAGAATGAGAAGCGGGTAGTAAGCACGCGGAACCATCCAATTTTCAAGAGGATGACTCTACGAGATCTCCTTGGTCCGCATTACCAAAAGACATCACATTAATTCAACCTATGTGTATTTTTATACATATAGGCATGTATAATCAAACATGGTTTAGGGGACCCTTGTACCATTCAAAGAGGCAGGGAGGCAATAAGCGGAACTACCAACGTTCGAGTTTTTTACATCTTGGATAAGACCATGGACCCCTCAAGTTGTTGTTGTTGCTGCGACTGTTGTCGTTCATTCTAGACAGGCTTGACCTTGCTATTCGCCAGGGCATTCATGAGGTAAGAAGGCTTTTGTCATCCTATTATGCCTACTTTTGCACCCTTCCTAAATATACATATCTCGAGTAGATTGCGAACAACTATTGCGTTTGTTAGAGCCTGTCTCGCAGCGGCCATGTTTAACCATCTGCTAGAAAAACACGTTGCCAATCAGCAAAAGTAAAAGGGAACTTCAATTTAGTTAAGATCCACAGTGAACAATGTGATTTTAATAATGTGAACAGGGTTGTTCGGCCGTCCGTCCGTCCGGTAGTGTCCGTCCGTCCGGCTGTCCGTCCGGTAGAGGGTGATGTCCGTCCGATAAGGGTCAACCCTAGTTTGACCATGACTCGAGGTAAATCAATTTACCCACTGCCACGAAGGCGATTACGTGGCTGACACGTCGTCA
>OZ020524.1:2139185-2467823 GCA_963971425.1 Bryoerythrophyllum caledonicum
TCAACTAACCACTATTTACTTGGTATTACATACCATCAAGCTGGCAGCAGAGACAAAAACAGGAGCAGCAGTAGTGGAAGCGTTAAGAGCAACATCATCAACAAAAGCCAAGAAAAGATGTCTCCAGTGGAATGCCACCCCCACACCAAAATAAGCTCCCAAGACACCTGCGTCGCCAACACCAATGCAACATCAACAAACCACAATCAGCTCAACTTCGATTAAGGTAAGTATTCTAACCCCTCTTTCAAACCTCACACAATATGTATGCCTAGTTGGCAGGAAGAAGAACAAGCGCAGCAAACAGGCAGCAACAGTCAAAAAAGCAGAACTACAGACTACAAGAGATCAGCTGAAACAGACCACAAAAAGGGAGACCAAGGACCTACCAGGAAAGAAAGTGCAAATCCTCATGCAACACTCTCTGACCAGCTGCGAACGACATCACCATCACGATCTACAGCTACAAACATGCCAACACCAACACAGAAATAAGCTTGCAAGACAACTAACAAAACCAAGGTATGTATACATTCAAGTAAGTGGCCTCTTCACCTCAATTACTCTATCCTCCTTTTCTTGCAAGCCTCTACCAAATGAAAACAGGAACAACAGGAAGCACACGAGAACAAACTGCCAGCTGCAGCTGCAACGAAACCCTAGCCGCCGCAACATTCATAGAAACATCAAATCCATGGGAGACCAAGATCCAGGCCTCCATCTACAACATTGCAACTTCCAAAGAGCATCCAAACAGCACCCCGAAAGAGCCGACCCTAAACGACCTCAAGCCCAACTACAACGACGTTCATCGTACACAATGAAGACATCCACCAAACAGCAGCCAAACAATAGGTATATAACGTGCTACCACCGGACTATCACACCCTCTCACTTTGCTCTAATGCGCAGATACACTCCCTCTGCCATTGGAAAACAAAGATCTACTTACACAACCAGCATGAAGGAAGCTTACCTGCGGTAGAAGGAGCCACCGCTCCCACTGCTCGTGCAAACGCGCCAAATCTGTGAACACTTACTCACCTCTGCTATTCAGTACTCCTTGTGTTGCGCTTTGATTGAGTTTAAACAAGCTGATACTAACTTGACTTTGGTACTCCCTTCACAGATCACGCAATACCTACACACAAGAGAAGAAGTGAACGGATCAGCAGTCAACACCCAGGAGCAGTATAGCTGAACGAAGGAAAGAAGCGAAGGAAAGAAGGAAGCACAGACAGGAGGATCATCACTGAACTCAGCGCTGCCTCTAGGGGTCGACTGCATCAAGAAGATCGCGCGCCAAAATCCCAGCCCCTGCGCCGAAAACAAACCACTGGTATGTGAGCTGTAGACTACAGGGACACACCGAAGTCGCTCAAACCACCCCAGATCCACACCGAACCCAGGTTCGCCAAAGACGTGTAGCTCGCTTTGGAGTTACGACGGGCGTGCCCCTGCGCTGAAGATCGGCGGACTGCCACCAACACTCAACTCACTAATTCCCGCTTTCAAGACTCGCAGGCATCCCAAGAAACATACCTCTGCTTGGTTGTGGTGGGAAGACGGCGCGCGAGGAAACCCCACAAGTCGTTCCAGCTGCACCAAAGCTCGCCCACAACCCAGCTCGACCTCACTGCAGGTCACAAACCTACGCGACTCTCGCCGAAGATCTGTAGCGCCCTCCTCCAACTCGACCCTCGCCGACCCACACCAAAGACTGCCTGTGAAAAGACCTCCCCCGCTCAACTCGACCCTCGCCAACTCTCGCCAAAGTCTGCTTGTGAGAAGATCCGCCCCCCTCAACTTGACCCTCGCCGACTCTCACCGAAGACTGCCTGTGAGAAGGTCCGCCCTCGCTTCAGGAACACCAACTCTGGGAACACTGAAACCAACCTCAGAGACAGCCAACTTCGTGGACAACCAGGTGGGACGTGGGAAGACGTGGGAATCTGAAGACGGCCTCTGCTACAGGACTCCAAACGGCCCTCTTGTTCGAGGGAGGACGTGGGAGACCAAAAGACGCTCGACCAAACAACCAGGTTATAGTTCACTATCACTCTCCTCACAGAAATTTGTTAGCTTTCTTTTGTGGGTTTATTATGCAAACCCATTGGGAACCACACTATTCTTAATATTAAAGTTGTTCATTAGGGGAGGTGACCACTGTTACGGCACCCCCCATGTGTGTGTATGTGTGAAAGTCACGGAACGGCACAGTCTTGATTTCCTTCACTTGAAATTCTTAGCAAATAGGGGTCAAGTTAATTGTTTGTATGACATATCCATAGCTCAACCACTCCCCTTCTTGTTCATTTCAGCCTCACCAAGCCCTCAATACATGTTGTGGGAAGAAGCTAATGACAAGACCATAAGGGGTAAAGCTATAATAACCTTTCACACCACTGCTAGTAACACACTTTCTCTTGATATCTACAGCATGGCTCAACTCCATACAATGGCCACTTCCTCCAAGAGATTATTTGTTGAAGTAGTTGATGCAAGTCCAAATGTTGTGAATATCTCCCAAAATGCCTTGATTGTTGCAAATACTACCCAGAAAAAGGTGAAGGCAACAAGTTTGCCTCACACCGAGTACTGGTTAGGGTTCAATACAATGAACACTATTGCAAAGAATAGGGGCAACCCCAAAGTTCCACTACATACTTTAGAAGAATTGGTAGAAAATGGTCAAAGTCCGGAAGAAGCAGCTGAAAATATTGAAGCACTCCCATCTTTTCCCTTTGTGGTACAAGAGCAATGGCCTTCAAAAAGGATTGATGGAAAGGCAGTGAATCACTTCAATCTCACCCAACTTCCAAGTGAAGTTGAGGTAGATGGAGAGGGTTTCGCCTTAGATTACCAAGTCTCAATTCACTTTGAGCTTGGTGATCAGATATGGACAAAGGATGTTGTGTTAGAAATGATTTAAACAAGACTAAAAAACATGGGCATTCCCTTGGGCACTCGGATTGGCGAACCAATAGCAATCTTTTGCTATCACCAATCAGAGAAATGGAATGGGGTTGTGAAGTTGCACCTAGAGAACCCAGAAAAAGATGCAAATGGGTTGCTCAAAGGAGTGAGGCCCTTCATTATCACCTTGAATGAAGGCATACCACATAGAGGTAAAATATGCAAGTCATATGATGCCTTGGCCTTTTCACACCTCCTATCCGTCAAAATATCCGGTCCTAGCCTATTGGATAGAGAAGCACATGACCTACACGACGAAATCGTGAGGGATAGCTTTGCAAGAGGCTATGACTTTGAAGTCACGGGGATTGAAAAGAAAAAGCTCTTTGAGTTTGCATGGGTTAAAATCCCCTCTCCATTGCAAGCGGCCAAAGTAAAAGATTACAAAATCTCATCTAATAATGAGATCTTTGTACCGGTCTTTGCAACAAGGAGGATGGATGAGGATGAGATTGCAAAAAAGAATTGTCTAATTCTCATTGCAAAAAACCTTAACAAAACTAAAAACGAAAAAGAATTAGCGGATGGTATCAAATCCATACTTGGGGAGGAGAATGTGGTTGATACATTCTTCAAACTTGAACATGGACGGCATGTGGGAACTTGCAACATTGAATGTCTTAACGCAGCGGTCTACAAAAAGTTTGTCAAACAAAGTAAAAAACTTCATGGTAAATACATCATGTTCACCCCACACCCTAAGAGCCTAGACGGTAGTAACAAACCAAGTGTGGATGAATTAACAAGATTAGGGTTTACGGATGTCAACTCAGCTGTAGCAAACGCGGTAATAGCCATGGAAAATGGCCCAAGCAACAACAATGGCGTCACTCTACAACAACTTCGGAAAGAAATGAAGACCATGAAAGGAGAGATCGTAGAAGAAGCTAGACAGTATGCGGATCTAGTTCAAGCAAACACGATTAAATCCCTAAGGGGAGAAATGTCTACCCTACGTTCTCAACTCATTGCCACTATCGTGGCAGCAGAAACTCAAGCGTCGAAACGGGAGCAAAGAGTCATCAAAAACAAGATGGATACGTCAAACTAATAGTGTCAAACAACGCTACAACCCAAGACAACATAGTATATATATATACTAAAATACATAATAAAAGCCAAAAAATATATAAAACAATAAATAAAATAAAAGAAAAAAATATAATAGTATATTTTTATACTTTAATATATAACAACAACAACAACAACAACAACAACAACAACAACAACAACAACAACAACAACAACAACAACAACAACAACAACAACAACAACAACAACAACAACAACAACAACAACAACAACAACAACAACAACAACAACAACAACAACAACAACAACAACAACAACAACAACAACAACAACAACAACAACAACAACAACAACAACAACAACAACAACAACAACAACAACAACAACAAATACAAAAAAACATTCCATACTCCTCCCACTAATATCCATAAATACTACTTACTACAAACTACTAATTATACTTTGCGGAGACATAGAAACTAACCCCGGCCCAATGCCAAATGTCTTCCACAACCATCCAAAAAAACACAAAAGATTATCAAAAATATATTTTATTCCGAATACTATAAAACTACACCCCGAATACCAACACATAGCATCTTCCTTTGCACCACTTCTAAAAAATAATCATACACTTCACCAAACTCTCTCCACCCTCTACCCCAACATTTCCCGCTACATACAACAAAAAGCCAACCATCCATCCACACATATTTTATTCGCCATAATTACCACCCTCCACCCATCAATAGACGAATGCAACAATATCACCAACCAACATTCTACCAACACAAACCCAACACACTGGACAAATATATTACTAAATACCCTATCCTCCCTACATAACCCCCCAGAAAGACATATAGACACACACCACCCATACACCAAATTCTTAGAGGAAAAACAACACCTATTTGAACACAAAACCTCTCTACATAATGAACTATACAACTTTATTCATAGCCAAACTCCACCCCCTTCCCCCAATGAACTACAACTCAAATTTCCCTACTTCCCACATAATCTCATCCTCGAAGCTCTTAGATGCTTCGAACCAATTCATGCCTACACGCACCCCACCCTGACACCCACCCACATCCCCCCTCCACTTTGCAACCACGACAATACAGACAATAGATACACTTATATAACTACATGGAACGCCTCAACATTAAATACTGCTCTACCATGCATACACAACCTAACCGCCCACACCAACACTACACCCGCCATAATTGCCATACAAGAAACTAAAATAACTGCTACAAAATCCACAAAATACATTCAAAAAACATTCCCAGATTATGAACTTATATTTAACAACACTCATTCTCTCACAAGATGCATCCAACAACGAAGGCCATATACACCGGCAAGAGGAGGCCTACTCATGCTCATACACCAATCATATGCCTTCCCCGGGAATATTACTAAAATCCCCACATCAACTAATATATCACCATATCTTCAAATTATTGAAATTACTAACCGACCCCTTCAACCATGGCTCATTCTTCACCTATACATGCCCTCACACATAGAAGACTCGAGGCTTATCCCGGAAATCCAAAATTCCATCACTTCACAAATAAATACACACACTAACCATACAATAATACTAGGCGGAGACTTTAACCGAGATATCGCCCTTATTGGACGACAAAACGGAGGGGTTTCTACCCCCCCAATGGATATAGACTATCAATGGCGAAATTATACAGAAAACCTAGGGTTATTTCTAATCCCAACCAATACACAATACTCTCGTCAAGGTGGACATAACTACACACACACTAGCCTAATTGATGGATTTTACATTAAAACACCTAACCATACCCGTTATACATCTACCACAAATACCACAACCAACTTAAATTCGGACCACTTTCCAATCCAACTCAATATACCTCACAACACCTTTATAAGCAGACTTCCCACAGCCATCATCTTAAATGATACTAAAATACTAAATCCCATCCCAAAAGAAAACCTTTATAAATTTAATACAATATTCTTTGAAAAAAACTCACTACAAATAGACTCCCTTACAAATATGCTTTCTAACCACCAACACCTCACACAAATACAATGGGAAGAAGCTTGCACGACTCTTGACAAACTTATTAATGAAATCTCTACTATATTAGAAGAAACCTGTAAAGCTCCCCCAATTCCACAACTCACACCTAGAACCTCAAAACAAGGGGGATATCTCCCGAGAAAACTAGCCAAAAAGTGGAAACAACATCTTGCCACATACCATACCATCCGTAAAACAATTTACACCGTTAATACCAATCAAAGTTGGCAAACCCACCCAATAATCTCCGAACTACAAAACCTTCGTCACCCTCATATCCCACAATTACCACTACCTAACACCTCTCATGAAGAATGGCTAAAAGACATGGCAACCATTGCAAAAACTGCCAATAAAGAAGCTCGGAAAATTACTACAAAATATGCAAGAGAATGTGTCAAAAAAGCCATATCTAAGTATCGACAACTATACGAAACTAACCCAAAAAAGATTAATAGAAAAGTCTTTAAAAATAACACAAACCTACCACTAGATTGTATCTTAGACCAAAACAATAACATTCTAACCAGCCCTGATGACATCGCAAAAGAAATACATTTTCAACAATCCATAAACAATAGACCAACCACCCCTCCATGTCACTTCCAACCACAACACACATCAACATGCACGTGCGGAGTTAGGCAATACCCGTGGCATGATTTAGACGGTTTTTCCATTGACAAGAGAGGCGAACCAACAATACCTCTCCACACATATTATAACAGAGACACATACAACATGTGCCTAAAAAATTTGGGAACTAACAAAGCCCCCGGCCCGGACCATATACCCAATTCAATCCTAAAAAACATGCCCCCAAAATTCCACGACCTCCTATCATTATTCTTCCTTCATTGTTACAAACAAAAATCCATTCCCACATCCTGGAAAATAAGTCTAACAATCTTATTATACAAAAAAGGCAACCCATCCGTGCTACCTAACCACCGACCTATTGCCTTAGCTAACACCATTTATAAACTATATACCAGCACACTAACATCAATACTATCGGCTTACGGGGAAAAACACCAAAGATTACACGAAAGCCAAGAAGGGTTTAGAGCCAAAAGAAGCACCACACGGCAACTTCAAACCCTCATTGCCGCACTTGAAGATGCAAAATTCATTAATGAAGACATATACATACTCTACATCGACTTTAAAAACGCATTCGGTTCCATCGACCATCCTCGATTGCTAGCCATAATGAGCGATCTTGGATATCCGGAAGATGCAGTCAAACTTGTTGGTAATATATACTCTCAATCTACCACTACATACACCGGAGAATTCTTTGGTAAAACACGCCCTATCCCCATCCAACGTGGTACCATCCAAGGCGATACATTGAGCCCATACCTCTTTATTATTTTTCTAGAACCTCTATTGAGATGGCTTCAAAGAGGCAATAATGGTTACACATTTGGCACCTCAAAAATCACCATAAATTCGGCCGCATATGCCGACAATCTAGCGGCCATCTCCGGTCGCCTTAAATCACTTCAAATCCAATTAGACAAAATAGACAAATTCTGTCTATGGACCGGGATGGAACTTGGAGTCCAGAAATGTGCCGTAACAGGATGCCCAAACAAATCCAAAATAAATCCGGCTGCCTTCAAAGCCCTCATTCAAGCTACCAATATCCAATATCGTAGCCAACCAATTCCAGTTCTCAACCAAAACCAACCCTACATATACCTTGGAATAAACCTAGTCCCATCGTTAAAATGGAAAATTCAAATTCACACCACTACTACAAAACTTATTAAACAATGCAAGGAACTTACACTATGTCCGGCCACATTGCAACAAAAAATAAAAATGATTGATACCGTTATACGTCCGGGTATCTCATATAGTTTCTATGCGGTCCCTTATTCCATGCCCGCCATAAACAAACTTGATAAAAAAATCATAGCCATACAAAAGAAAGTATGCGGACTCCCTAATTGCATGCCCAATATCATAACACAACTCCCCCACGAACTATTCGGATTAGAAGCCTTTTCCCTCAAAAATGCCTATCTACGTTGCATTGGAGAACAACTCCAGAATGCACTTAACGACAAGGGACGACTTGGATTAATCTATAGTGGACTCCTTAGGCACATCCTTGCCATTTATGGAGGAATACAATACCTCCAAAGACTTAAAAAAACTGATTGTTTTCGGTCTCCCATTACCCGCACACTTTTTCTACTCAAAATAGAAGGTCAAACATTTCTAAAAAGCACACTAGAAGATTTCCTACTAGGCCCCGCGCCGCTCGAACAAAATTGGGCAAATGAAATACATAACCTCCCCAGACTCGACCGACAATTATCCAACAAACTCCTACAAAAACTTTTCTCTGCAAACATTACCGATCTAAAACATATTACACTACCAAATGGAACACACCTCATGGACGACAAGAGCTACAAAACATTCTACGGTACCCTCACAAATTAATAAAAAGTGCACTAAATATTGCTAAACAATTATTTTGTCATCCTCCATGCCTCCCTATATGCCCCAACCCTTGCACCACTCACGCCGCACCGCACACACTTAAAGACTTATACATCATCGATCACAATGACATCCACCACAACACCAACCCCCCATTAAACCCTCCAAACCCGCCACGTTCACGACCATATACCCCCCCACCACATATATTAAAAAACCCTTCCATACACCCAATAAACAACATAACCGCGCACAAACATAGAAAGTACATTGACTCTTACAACATAAGCAAACAATATACGTCATACCTATGCCATTAGTCCCACAATAACACCACCTACGCCAAATGGCTCCCACAAAGAAATCTCTTCCCTTGGCACAACCCAAATACTTCCTTACATAACACCGAAATCCTCACACAATACTACCTTAGAACTCAAAACAATCACTACCTAAATATTATACATTCACACCACCCTCAAGCACAACCTCGAGACAGCAGATTTGTCACGCCACCTCTTACTATCCCCCTCCTTAACATCTTTACAACCGAATGCAACCCAGAAATAGACATCCTCGCACAAACAAATACGATCAAAATACAACAAGATAATGCCCACATATACGAAGATAATGGGAGACATCTAATAACCATTCCACTTGATAGACTACAATGGCTGTGGAACCAATATCACAACGCATTACAAACCCCCATTAACATTGAACCAATACCCCAAACATTTGAAACCGAAATTGTTTGGCTATACCAAAGATATAACTACCATATATTCAAAAATGACCCCCTTAAAAATGCACACTACACACTACCCGATCCTATCTTAGACTACCTTATTACATCTATGAAATTAACACATTCGTACTTTTCATCCCCTGTCACATGCTCCACAAAAATCTCAAAATTCTACTCTCCATTCGAACGTGATAAGATTTTTGGCTCCCTTGGAAAAGCTTTTGATTACAAGTGGAGCGGAATAGGCCTTGCACACCCTCACAATGAAGAAGAAATACAACAAGCAACACATTGGGCACGCCTAGCGGCAAACAATGATCCCAACCACAACATCACCATTATTATCACTCCTGACACTCATTGGTACCACAACTCCAACCCACACTTAGGCCCATTCCCGGACTCACACATCATAGTACTATTTGAAGCGGACTCTATGACTTACAAAGAACCCACTATACCCCCGCATATACAAACACCCCGCCTTGAACCAGCAACTCTACGTATCCTATGTATACATCACCAAACTCAAGAAATAGGCAATCTAGACAACCTCACTCATCTCACGTTGATAGCAAAAAATCTAAACATTAACAAGGTACACACTGCAACTGCCTCTCCCACACCCATTTCTACCCGTGTAAACCGCAACAAAAAATGGACTAAAACCCCCCACACAAGCATATCCACATCAACAATTACCGAATTAAGCCTCCCCCTTTCCTACTACCAAATTACTACTAAGCCTAAATTTGACCCCAACTTTAGCTATTACACGGACGGCTCCTTTAAAGAACCAACCGAAGTAAGCCCGGGACATTGGCACCGTGAAAAAGCCGGTTATGGGATATACAATTCAACTAAACAAATTAAATTAGGCAAAAGACTACATGGACTCCAAAATATTTTAAGAGCCGAAATGATGGCTATACACAAAACCCTTAAAATAATCACCACTCAATACCCAAACGAACCGGCTCACATTTTTACAGATTGCGTAAATGTATTATATCTCCTTAATACACACATTAAACACCCTACTTTACACAACAGTCACCCGGATAAAACTATCCTTACATCTATGGTTGCAATGCTCCAAAATCGTACACAGATTACTACACTCCACAAAGTCCGAGCTCATACCAATATTGGCGGCAATGAACAAGCCGACAAACTAGCAAAGGAAGGAAGAGAAAAAACCCACAAGAATGCCGAACACCCATATGAACAGGCCCATGCCACCCCATATTACTTCCATAGATGTGAATGGCCCTCTATGGGCGAAACTCCCGATAAAGGCCCCATAAGATTCTTGGACAAATACCTCAAAAAACATGATCTTATAAATAACCTAGAAAAACTTACAGAAGACTTCCCCAATATTGATAAATGGACCGGCAATCCAAACATTCACAACATAATGTCCAACAATTTTTGGAAAAACCCCATAATTACGGACCCACAAATCACATGCCTAATCAAATTCCGCACCGGACAATACATGGGTAATGCCCGCAAACAACTCTTCTTTGGAATAGAAAGATTTCCTACAATTACATGTCCAATTTGTAACACCACAGACCCAGACACATGGCTACATGTCCTTCTCAAGTGCCAAAACCCCCATATACACTCACTAATTGTCAAAAGACATAACAAAGCCGTATGGGCTATTCGTAAACTTCTTATATCATCAACCAAATCCCGGTGTTTCATTCTCATGAATGCTGGAACCTTTAATGACAACCCACAAGAAAATACGGTCCCTCATTGGCTATTACCCTGCATCTGTCATACTCAAAGATGCCACTGTAATGCAAGATTCAAACCGGACCTACTATGTGTTAGAGGACTTTCATACAAAGACCCCCCACCAAACCACATAGACCCTAGTCTCACCATCCAATTTATTGAATTCACATATTGTAACGATAGATTCTCTCCCGATACTATTGCAAACAAAACAAATAAATACCAACCACTACTTGACGATATTCAAGCACTAGGATGGAAAGTAGACCCCCTCATTGTCATCACGGCGGGTGCTAGAGCCACCACCTTCATCCCCTCAATGACAACCCTTGAAGAAACATTTAAAATCCCCATTACTTCAATCAAATCCACCTTTTCAAATATTAACACTATTGCAATTCAACATGCTATGTCGATACTCCTACATAAACGTAAACTTGAAAACAACCAACCCCTTCCAGATGCTTCTAACCCCCCTTCATAGTTCTATACTTGCATTTTGCTTTTCACCGTACTCTCCCTCCCCCTTTTTTGGACTTTTTGGGGACCAAGAGTCCCTTGGTATTGGTTACTTGTTACTAGGTACATAGTGTCCACCCTCGAAAGGGGGAAGTAGTTCCATACTTCTAACCCATGCCCGGTGGGCATGGACTTAGTGGTGGAATGAACGGACACTTTACTCACGCCGGCCCCCTTTGGAGACCGGCGTTCTTCTTCTTCTTCTTTTTTTTTTTTTTTACATCTTCACATAAAAGCATTGTGGAAAGTATGCCATGGATTTCATTAAAATCTCACCATTTTCTAACATGTTAATCTAATATCGTTTTCAAAGTGAATTATATGATAACCACACCTACTTTTGATACGTTCTGCCTGTACTTGTGGAGGTCAGTAGACTAGGCCAAAAACATGTGCCACCTCATAAGATAGGACAATCCAAAACCAACTACACTGTTCCGTGAATATAGTGTAGACTAGACTATTTGAAATTTCCTACACTAATTGAAAATTTACATGCAATTGTTGACTGACACACACTTGCTTGAGAACAAATACCCAATCAGAACTCGGCATGCACATGCTTTGATGGAAATTAGTGTGAGTGATCTACATCAATAATCCCTCTACACTATATTCAGTGTTTAGTGTAGTTGCCTAATACCACTCTCTTCCATACCCATTTCTCAATACTAGTCATCACATCATTTATAAACTCACTCGCCAATGCATAAGTGAGGTAAAGATAGGCTACATTTCCTCCCTCAAATCTAAAAAAAGGTATAGAAGGGAAAAATATTGGATCATCAGTTGGTTTTGGATTATACTACCACATATCCATCCATTTATTCAACCTACACTTATCCATCCATTCATCAATCCAGTTCTCAATCCATCCATCCAAAAATCATGACCACATGCATCTCATTCCTCAAACTCAGGAAGCCCATGCGGAAGCGATTTCACCCAAAGGAAAGCACCTCATCAATTCTATTCCAGAAACATTGATCGGGTCAAAAGGAACCGGAGAAGTCAGCCCGGCGATCAGATTGGTCGGTGCCCGGTGAAGATGAGGCTCGGACGCGCCAACACACGTTGCCCACCCCTTTGGTCGGTACCAATGTAACACACGGCCACGCTCTTGTACTAATCAATTATTGCACTGCTGCACCTGGGTCCTGGGTCCTGGGTGCGATACTATCAGAATATGCCACTGTATATTAAACTTCCAGAGATCATGCAAATATTTGTCCGGATGCATCCATTCTAGAATTTTTAATTTTTTTTAATAATTATTTTAATTTTGATGTGATCACACATTGGCCATCTTTGGTCGGTACCCAGCCTGACGCTCTTGGAGCATGGCCACCGCTCCTCCCGGTGCGGGGATGCCATCAAAAGTGGGACATGTCCATATGCAGGGCCGGGGCTCTATTAGAGCAATGACACCACACCGCGACCATGGAGCTCAACCCTCCAACCAGCCCTTTAATTTAGCACAATCGTCCACGGCACAACACGCAATTGACTGGAGTGCACAATAGCTTCCTTCTACGTCGTTGATGATCCTAACCCGAAGCTTATGGCGCCCCTCGCAAGTTGGAGTGGAATCGTATGTTTTTGGAGGGACTGCATATCTAACGTGACTAATCTGGGGTGAGTTAAGGAGCTGATGCTGTTGCCGTCCCCATTGGCGTGGTGCTTGGAGTACGCGGTGGTCATGCTCTTGTTCTGTAGTATGTGAGAACAATCGACTACTGCTGTCCGATACTATCCGAATATGCCACTGGAAAAACTTACACGGATCATGCAAATGTCCGGATGCGAATGATCGGATGCAAAATGATCCGAGGATGCAAATGTCTGTCCGGAGGCTGTAGATCTAGATTTCTATTAGAACAATGCCCCCGATTATTCCACCGTCGTCCTAAATCTGGTGCACGGAATGCACGTTTCCCTTCCTGCACAAGGATTCCAGGCGCGATCAATGCATGCACTTTCTGGATTATGCTCCCTCGATACCTAGGATATGTCCGTGGGTATCTGATCCGAAGCATGACGAGGTGACACATTGAGGATCGATCGGTTATATAAGCGGGCCTTGCTTTCAGGACTCTCACAGCATACATTCACGATCAGTTTCGTAGCAGCGATTGCCAGCATTCTAGTTTTGCAGTTTGGGAGCTTTCGTTTTGATCACCATGTCTTACGGAGATGACTCTAACTACGGCGACAGGAAGGCCAACTATGGCGAAGCCGAGGGGAACGAAGGAGGCCGCCGCACCACTTACGGTGAGGAAGGCGAGTACGGCCAGCAGAAGACCAGCTACGGCGGTGAGGAAGGCGAGTACGGCCAGCAGAAGTCCAGCTACGGCGGCGGGTACGGTGAGGAGGGAGGCAACAGGACTAGCGCTTACGGCGAGGAGGAGAGCGGCGGGTACGGCCAGACCAAGAAGAAGGACTCCGATGGCGATGGCATCCCCGACGAGTTTGAGAAGAGCCAGTACAACAGAGAGGATGTGAGTAGTCGATCTCATGACTGTAACATCATCTTGCTCTTGATGACGTCGTTCCGACTCTGATTATTGGCTTCGTCTGTGCAGGTTGAGAATTTGAAAGACCGCACCGACATTGACGACGAGGAGAAGGAGCACCGCCGCAAGGTGCTGGTGGCGGAGGTGGCCGCGGGAGTGGTCGGCGCTGGAGTGCTGGGAATCGCCGGGTACGCGGCGTACCAGCACTTCAACAAGGACGACGAGGAGGCCACCGGAGGCCGGGAGAAGAACGACGACGACGAGAGCTCGGGGTACAACAAGAAGAGCAGCTACGGCGAGGACGAGGAGGGGTCCGGCTACGAGAAGAAGCAGAGCGGATATGGCGGCGAGGAGGGCGAGGAGAAGGAGAAGAAGGGATGGTTCTAGAATCATCGATCTGTGAAGGTTGATTGTAGAGAGATTGATCAGCCGCGTAGGTTCTGTAATTGCTGTAAATTTCTCTTACATATCTTGTTAATTGAATGAATATTATGACAGCACTGGACCCGCTCATGTGTAGTCTTCAATCGTAACGCCATTGCCAAGTTTGGTTCCAGGTTGATCTGAAATTATGTCAAAGTTACACATGAAAATAATCTCTGGAGTAACTTACATTAAAATCTGAAGTGTCCATATTTATTACAAGAAGCAGACATTTGTCACAAGAAGCTGCAGACGTGTGTTTGTATTGTAATAAAGATGTGTTACAGTAAGTACAGTATACTCTCGAATAATATGTTCTGAGTCTGCTCAAGCCTTTTTATGAGTTGAATCCTGTAAAAGGTCTGGCAACTTACATGATGAAGAATAATAAATGGATGTAGTCGTGTTTTTTGTTTGGCAGAGAACATGGAAGGATAAGATGATTGATCAAGGCGTTACAATGTCTGATGTTACAGCAACCGATCTGGGTTGATTCATTACCAAGACTTAAACCCAAACAAGAATAGGTATTCTTTCTGAAGAAATTTGCTATTATATCAATGATACATAAGCATTAATTTGTTTGCATGAGTACAGTGAGGAGTAATTTTCAATTTCAAGGTTTGAAACTTTGGCAGATCAGTTCATTGGTTTCTGAAATCCTGAAACCAATCGCCAGCCACTTGTAATTTGTAGGATGAGTTCATGTATACTGTGTGTGCTAGGATAGGATGTGGGACTTATTCACCAACAACCCATGCCACTCTACAGCTTGTCTTACTTACATGTCATCAGAATAATTAGCAGGTGTCAAGATGGGAAGATGACTCACAACATTGATCATGCAGGTCCATAACATAATAGTAGGCGAGTAATTTAGGAAATGGAGATGATAAGGGTCCTACCAAAAAAGAATAAATTATGGAATCCATCCAATCACCTATACTTCTTGTATTTTACTTTGGATAAGGATGATTTTCAGTAGAAATACAATCATGTGAAACAAACCAATTTCACCCCAAGTTTGTTCATAGAGGTGGAGGTTTAAGTTGTGCTGCTAATGAATATGATTAGGGTGTCTTCTCATCGTAAATTATCCAAATTTACCTTCTGTTTTGTGGGATGCAATTTATCCAAATTTTCCTGAAATAAGTTTGGGGTGTCTTCTCATCGTAATGGACTTGAAGATCCAACGGTTGAAAATAGTAAAAAGTTGTTTGAAGAAGTCCAATAATATCTCATCTCAAAGTGGCAGTTTTGGGGTGGTTTTGGTTAAGCACAAGGCCTAGTCCTTTAGGGGTTCATATAGTGCCTTAAAACTATGTGAAAACTTGATTTTGAATTATTACCTTCTATCTCACATGATTTTTGCTAATACATTATGATTCATTTCTAAAAAAACTTAATCTTTTTAATATTCCACATCACATTTTTAAAAAAATGAATAAGAGACTTCTCCTCTTACATGCACGGGAGGTGGTAACACAACGATGCCCACTGATAATTTTTGTGTAAATTGTGTTTTAGTTGGTTAGAATTGTAAAAAGTGCACCACCATTTGTGATTCCAGTATTTTCATGTGGATAGGGGCTGGTCGATGTATGGTGGTAGGTTTTGAAATGTGAGTGTCGTAGAACATGACTGTAGGTGAGCATGAATCTGGGCATGAATCTGGACCACATCCATTTTGCCTTGCTTTCTTCAATTGTTCTACTGAGAACGGGCATACAGCCGGCTCCCTTTCCAACAGCCCCGGTGGTTCTCCCAGCTACATTGTATAAAGAGAGAAGATTGGTTCCGAAATTAAGGGTTTTACTTTTTTTGAGTTTTTTCCTGTTGTTGGAATAAGTTATCATAATTTTATTGACCGTTTTGATTTGAGATCCAACAATTATTTCTCTACTTAAAAAATAAAATTAATTTCCTAACTAAAGGGCCACTGTCAATACCCCTAGTCGTTGCAGGTCCATTTATCTTATTGTGAACACCTCCATTACTTGTGCTTTTAACCGCGCGATGACCTTACATAAGGTAGGACATAGATTCCTTGAGTTTATGCAATGTGTAGTGGAAAAACATGCCATTATCTTGTGTCAAAGTTCGTTGGCCCTATCCATGCATGGTGGGAAAAAAACAATTTTGCACCTTAAATGCAATTTTGCACTCCTTGTATGGTCAAAGTTTACAAAAAGTTTAGGGTGTCTTCTCATTGTAATTGGCTTGAAGATCCAACAGTTGACAATAGTTAAAAAATAGTTTGAATAAGTCTAATAATATCTCATCTCAAAGTGGCAGTTTTAAGGTGGTTTTGGTAAAGCACAAGGCCTAGTCCTTTAGGGTTCATATAGTGCCTTAAAACTATGTAGAAACTTGATTTTGAATTATTACCTTCTATCTCACATGATTTTTGCTAACATATTATGATTCTTTTTAAAAAAACTTAACCTTTTTGCATATTCCACATCACATTTTTAAAAAAATGGATAAGAGACTTCTCCTCTTACATGCAGGAGGTGGTAACACAACGATGCCCACTGATAATTTTTGTGTAAATTGTGCTAAGAATTGTAAAAAGTGCACCACCATTTGTGATTCCAGTATTTTCATGTGGATAGGGGCTGGTCAATGTATGGTGGTAGGTTTTGATATGTGAGTGTCGTAGAACATGACTGTAGGTGAGCATGAATCTGGGCATGAATCTGGACCACATCCATTTTGCCTTGCTTTCTTCGACTGCTCTTGATGTGGATCACCCACACTAATTTCCATCAAAGCATGTGCATGCCAAGTTCTGATTGAGTGTTTGTTCTCAAGCAAGTGTGTGTCAGTCAACAATTGCATGTAAATTTTCAATTAGTGTAGGAAATTTCAAATAGTCTAGTCTACACTATATTCAAGGAACGGTGTACTACCCGCCTCAAAGAAATGCAGTTGTCAATTCTACAGCACCACTATTCATCTCTACAGTACCCTATCCAGCTGCCAAAAGAGTCGAGCTTTTTACATTTGAAGCACCATAACTTTTTCCCTACAAGTCCAAAAAAAGGAATAAAAAACTCCCCACAAGGATAACCCGTGTTTCTACTAGCAATTCAAATTTCAAGAAATTATCTTCAAAAATAGAGTTTTAGGAACTTGCCCAAAACCGATTCGTCCCCCGTAGAGACAAATTATCTCTTAGGAGTTAATAGATTCTGCACAACAACATCTATGCGACGAGTACACATCATTGTACACATTTTAATAGAAACCATTGTAGTACGTTATTGCCTCAACCGATTGGAGATCAGAAAGGTGGGTTAGATGGAGGAAAGCATAGCGCACAACCCCTCTAACTAGTTGCAAATCAATCCAACAGTTCAATCAGCCGTGGCTCCCTGAAAACTGGTCTCATCGACCACATTCTGGTTCCTTCGTTGGTTCCTTCGTCGCTAAGGGGTTGAGGCACGTATATTCAACGATTGATATCCGACGTGCAGAGAGGAAAAATCTAGTCTTCGTTTCTATAAAAAGCGCGAACGTGCATAGCGAGCGGATGCCAAGCGTCAGCTGAGGCACGAGATGGAATAGCGACCGCCGATCCGCGCATTCATCAGTACTATCGACAACCGACCACTCACCGCGCCGCAGCTCTTAATGCGCATCGAGATCAGGAGGACGCGAGAACGATCGATCGACGGAGTAGCAGTACCAACACCAATCGAATTCATCGGGAGCTCGATGAGTCACAAAGTTAGCATGATTGGTTCCGGTTGTATGGCATTCGATCTGGCAACAAGGTGATACTCAGGTTGATACTAGGATGATAATGTAGGGTGGTCAGTGATCCGATATAATGCGCATTGTGATATCTGGGTGATGATCAGAGTGGTTCAAGTGCGATACCCGGTGTGTCGCGACATATGATTATCTGGCACTGCTTTCTATTAGTGTCGTGAAATGATTCTGCCGTGTCAACAATTGCGCAGAGTCCGCCGCGTCGGTCACTTTTGGTGATACCTGGACGGCACGGTTGTGATACTGAGGTGAGAGTCGGGACCTGCTTGGGTTGGTGGATGAAAGTGCTGTGTAGACAGCTGAAGATCATGTGAGCTTGTCGGTGCTTTCGCACCTGGACTGCAGGCATTGCCCATAAAAGCGCGCTTGTTTGCTCCATTCTCTCAGCATTCGGTTTAGTTCGATCGGCTTGTGAATATCTAGATCAGTTTTGGGTTCGCATTTTTTTGTTGTAGAACGAAGTCTAGTTCGGTCACCATGTCTTACGGGGATGAGTCTGGTTACGGCTCCAGGAAGGCCACCTACGGCGACGAGGAGGCGGAGGGAGGCTACAAGGCCAGCAGCACTTACGGCGAGGAGGGCGAGTCGGGTTACGGCAAGAAGAAGTCCAGCTACGGCGATGACAGCGTGCCTGAGGAGACGGTGTACAAGAAGTCCAGTGCCTACGGCGAGGACGACGAGACGGCTGGCTACGGTGGAAAGAAGTCATCCGGATATGGATCGAAGTTGAAGAACGACGACGATGAGGAGGAGAGCAGCTACGGACAGCGCAAGTCGTCGGGGTATGGATCCAAGAAGAAGGACTCCGATGGCGATGGCATCCCGGATGAGTTTGAGAAGAGCCAGTACAACAGAGAGGACGTGAGTAATCTCGATGCAATATTCCCGGTGGTGCATTGCTCGCTGTGTCGCATTACTGATTTCGATCTTGGTTGCATTGCAGGTTGAGAATTTGAAAGACCGCGACGACATTGACGACGAGGAGCGGGAGCACCGCCGCAAGGTGCTGGTGGCGGAGGTGGCCGCGGGCGTGGTCGGAGCGGGAGTGCTGGGAGTAGCCGGTTACGCCGCCTACAAGCACTTCAACAAGAAGGACGACGGGGAGCAAACTGGAGAGGAGGGCGAGGAGGAAAAGACTGGATTCTTCGGTCGCAAGAAGAACAACGATGATGATGAGGACGAGAGGAAGCCCAGCCGGCGCGGCAACCGCGACGATGACGAGTCGTCTGGGTACAGGAAGAAGACGGGTTACGGCCAGGACGACGATGAAACCTCAGGCTACGGCAAGAAGTCGAGCTATGGAGAGGATGAGGATGAGACCTCAGGCTACGGCAAGAAGAAATCCAGCTACGGCCAGGACGATGATGAAACATCTGGATATGGCAAGAAGAAGAACTCTGGGCGCGGAGGCGACGAGGAATACTGAGGAGACAAAGAGTTGGTTCTAGATTCCTAGTTCGTCAAATATTGCTTGCACTCTGATCTAGATCGAAGCCTGGAGCTGGTGTAATTGAGGTGTAAATGTCTATCAAGTTTCTGTATGATCTTTGTTCAATGAACTATGAATGTGTTACTCCCGAGTTGTTTCTTCACGGCATCGTGTATTGCTTCCTCTGGTGTCAACTGATTATCTTGTAGGAATGTCGGTGCTTTGATTCCGTAGACTAATCTCTCGACTTGGTCTTTTCTCTAAAGATACATTTCAAGCGTAAATTCAACCGTGACCACTTCAAGAATTCTCCGATTGGTTGTCATCTGCTTGTGATAACTCACTTGGGTTTGCTTGTACTGTTGATTGTCAATGCCGCGAACGAGCGACTCTTGTTACTACTGATGCCGGAAAAGCAGAATTGGATGTCTGTCAGTCACATAATGCTGCTTTTCATTTCATGTGTTGATTATAGCTACTAACGACACGAAAATTTATGTTTGGTGTTCCCACACGATATGATTCAGAAATGCTATAACTAATGCTCTTGACGATTATTTTTACCAACAATGTGGACAATACTTTCCCTCTTGGAGTAAAGATAGTTGTACTCACAGTGACCAGCTTCATAAAATAAAAATGCAATAGCGCTTTCTATCATGTACCACTAGTCTCAACACAATCTTTAGTCTGTCACGTATGTTATGCTACAGTTCTAGTACAGTACGGATTTTACTGTGAAATAAAAAAACTGCAACTCAGAACAATAGCATCTGCTGTCGTGATCTGTTTTCTACTGTTATTGATAATTTAATAGGTCTCTAGTGCGCAAAAAGGGTCAAGTGAGTGAATAAAAAATTTATATGATGTGACGACTTGTGAATAGAATGATTGAAAAAAAAATATGAAGAGTGTAATCACCATAAATTTTGTATACTTGGGTGTACAGTACAGTACACAAGCAAACCCACAACATACGATGTGACAAATAGAAATCCAGCCACAAAATCACATTCGGAACACCGGAACCTTCAAAGTGATATACATAAAAGACATTTTCACTTCAATAACTACACCACCCTTGCACGACGAGAAAGATTCATCACAAATCCAAAATAACCTCCGATGCGAGAGACAGAAAATGAATCACAAATTGCTGCATAATTTGCATTTCATCGAAAATTACAAAATGGTACAGAAACACACCACACATTTACACCTCTACTACAACAGCGTTGCACCTCGCTACGATCCAATGTGAATCTCGACGCAAACATCACACCTGTCTACATTGTTGCTCTCCTCTCAGTACTCCTCTTCGCCTCCATACGCGCTCTTCTTCTTCCCATAGCCTGAGGATTCGTCCGCATCCTCACCATAGCTCGTTTTCTTCTTGTCTCCCGGAGACTCGTCGTCGTCCTGACCATAGGTCGACTTCTTCGTGCCGTAGCCTGAGGTCTCATCTTCATCCGCTCCGTAGCTTGTCTTCTTCTTGTAGCCTGAGTTGTCGTCGTCGTCCTGGCCGTAGCTCGTTTTCTTCTGGCCATACTCGGACGTCTCCTCCTCATCCTGACCATAGCTCGGCTTCTTCGAGGCGTAGCCTGAGGTCTCGTCGTCGTCCTGGCCGTAGCTCGTCTTCTTCGTGCCGTAGGTTGAGGTCTCGTCTTCGTCCGCTCCATAGCTCGTCTTCTTCTTGTAGCCTGAGTTGTCGTCGTCGTCCTGGCCGTAGCTCGTTTTCTTCTGGCCATACTCGGACGTCTCCTCCTCATCCTGACCATAGCTCGGCTTCTTCGTCGCGTAGCCTGAGGTCTCGTCGTCGTCCTGGCCGTAGCTCGATGTTTTCTTCTGTCCGTACCCAGACGACTCCTCCTCATCCTGGCCAAAGCTCGACTTCTTCTTGCCGTAGCCTGAAGTCTCGTCTTCACCCTCCCCATAGCTCGTCTTTGTCACACCAAATCCAGTGCTCTCGTCGTCATCGTTCTTCTTGCGACCGGACAACCCGGTCGATTCCTGCGCACCAGCCTAATCAGAAAGCCTCCAAAGCAATAAAGCAATGCAAAACCTTCATTTTGCAGCACAACAAGCAATGGCATCACCACAACACAATCATGAGACTCACATCCTCTCTGTTGTACTCATCGGCAACGTCATCGCCATCGGAGTTCTTCTTCTTGGATCCGTATCCGGACGAAGTATGCTGCCCGTATCCGCCAGTCTCCTCTTCATCGTCGTCGTTCTTCTTCGATGTCTTCTCCTCATCCAGTTCACCATAAGCGCTGGACTTCTTGTACGCCTCCTCCTCAGGCACGGTGTCATCACCGTACCCGCCACCATAGCTGGAATTCTTCTTCTGGCCGTAACCCGACTCGCCCTCCTCGCCGTAAGTGCTGCTGGCCTTGTAGCCTCCCTCTGTCTCCTCGTCGCCGTAGCTGGCCTTCCTGGAGCCGGAACCAGACTCGTCTCCGTAAGACATGGTGACGGAGCACTGTAAGAAGCAAAGTAAACAAACGAGAGCTGGTCACGAGAATCGGCAACTGTGCTGAAGAAGCTGATTGCGATGGATGCTGTGAAGATCGATGGAGGGCGAGCTGTTTATATGGACGACGGACGATGCAGTGGTCGCACACTAGCACCGAAACGATCAGAACATTCTTGTGGCGATACCCGGTCGGTTTCGCAGAGTATCACCACAGTACAGTATGAGTATCACCTGGGCATCTCTCGAAGCGCGTGCGACAAAGCAGGCAATTGTTCTATTTGGGTAAGATTCGATCAACTTTATGATAGAAATAGATTATTGGATACCGAGTCGACTGTGCGCCCCCTTTTACATCATTCGTAATATTCGCAATAATATCCTATCGTGACACGTCTGTCATCCACCCTGTAGTTCAATGGCGCATAATGGTACTGCTACCGACCGGCGTTTCAGAGCTCAAAGTTGCAGTGAACAGCCATCACCGACCGAATTGCTTGCAAGGGAAGCTCAGAACATGGTCGGTGTGGGACGAATGAATGCTTCTAGACACCGGTAGATTTGGTGTTCTACTTTTGAATGTCGGTGGCAGCTTGATTGAAGCTCTGGCAGGAGTGGGTTTTGTTACATGCTGATGCCTTGCGTTCAAGTGCGGGAGACTAAGTTATTCAGAATTTATTCAGCCTGACCAAGTTCGCTGTTCCAGCCCTTGATATTCTAGTCATGAATTTGCCGAGCCTTCAAAGCAAAAAGGTTTGGTCGTCTACAAGCATCACGAATAATAGCTTATGTTGTGCGTGGGATTTGAAGTAAAGTACAGTCCGCGCTCTTTATACAAGCATCTGATACAACAACAATCTCGTTATAACAGGCAGGTTGGATCAGAACCTCGCAAAATGGATGTAGTCCAGTTTCATGCCCAGATTCATGCCCAGCTAAAGTCATGTTCTACGACACTCACATTTCAAAACCTACCACCATACATCGACCAGCTCCTATCCACATGAAAATACTGGAATCACAAATGGTGGTGCACTTTTTACAATTCTAACCAACTAAAGCACAATTTACACAAAAATTATCAGTGGGCATCGGTGTGTTATCACCTCTCGTGCATGTAAAGGGGAAGTCTCTTATTCATTTTTAAAAATGTGATGTGGAATATTCAAAAACGTTAAGTTTTTTTAAAAAAAGAATCATAATGTGTTAGCAAAAATCATGTGACATAGAAGGTAATAATTCAAAATCAAGTTTCCACATAGTTTTAAGGCACTATATGAACCCCTAAAGGACTAGGCCTTGTGCTTTACTAAAACCACCCCAAAACTGCCACTTTGAGATGAGATATTATTAGACTTATTCAAACATCTTTTAACTATTTTCAACCGTTGGATCTTCAAGCCAATTACGATGAGAAGACACCCTAAACTTTTTGTAAACTTTGACCATACAAGGAGTGCAAAATTATTTTTTTTTTCCACCATGCCCGGATAGGGCCAACGAACTTTGATGCAATATAATGGCATGTTTTTCCACTACACATTGCATAAACTCAATGACTCTATGTCCTACCTTGTGTTAGGTCGTCGCGCGCCCAAAAACACAAGTAATGGAGGTGTTCACAATAAGATAAATGGGCTTGCAACGACTAGGGGTATAGAAAATGGCCCTTTACGTAGGAAAACAATTTTATTTTTTAAGTAGAGAAATAATTGTTGGATCTTAAAATCCAATCGGTGAATAGAATTGTTATGACTTATTCTAACAATTTTAAAAATGTTTGAAAAAAAAGTAAAACCCTTAATTTCTATGTGTTTTGAAGTGAAAACAATGAAGGTTGCCAAGAAATTTCCTCCATTACTACCCGCCTCAAAAAAGAGCGATTGTCAACTTTACATTAGCACTACTCATCTCTTGAGTACCATGCCGAGCTACCAAAAGAATCAAACTTTTTCTGCTGAAGCACCATAACTTTTTTCCTGTAGATCCAAAACAAAAAAAAAAAATTCCCACAAAGATAATGCGTGTTCCTATTCTCACTATAAATTTCAAGAAGTTATCTTGAAAAATGGATATTTAGAAACCTGCCAAAAATTGATATGTACACTGTAAGTACAAATGGCCCTTGCTATACGCAACCACATACCTCCCAGAGACCGAGTGCACCAGCTTCCCTCCCATGGGCGACGCAAAGTCCGCCACGCATGTGTCGACGTAGGATTCTGAGGTGGGACACGCGTCGCCACACCGGTCTATTGGGCCAAGGCGAATTGACCTCCTCACTAGGACTTACCCGAGGTGGGCCCCGTCTTAATTGCGTCAGGTCATTTTTCCGGCCCTCTTATTTTGGGGGTCCAGAGGTTTTTTTTGTTTTTTTTGGACAAATTTGGGGCCCTTGGCCATTTTTATACCAAAGGACCTTTCCTTGCTATAAATAGGGCCCCACTTAAAAATAAATAGGGGCCAGGTTTGGCCCCACTACACTAAAAGTTTCATTTAGTGTAGTGGACACTAAATGCGAACCCTTACACTAATTGTCAAATACGCAATTAGTGTAGTGACAAAATAGTACACTAAATGTGAATTACTACACTATTTGTGAACTTTTGTAAAGATTGGAATATTAGCTTTTTTATTGGTGCGCGTTTAGCGTATCGAAAGTAGAAGAGAATTATGTGTACATTTATGATGTCTCAAAAGTGGGAATGTGGATGAGTAGATTTAGGAAAAACAACAATTTCAGAGATTTTATTTAGAAAAAAAAGAACATGGAAATGGAAGAAAGATGAATTAAGAAAAGTAACATTTGCAAGAAACTCATATTGCAACAAATAAAAGAAACATGTGCAAGAAAAATGAGAACTTAGAGATTTGGAAGAATGAAAATTCAGATTAGAAAGGAATTTGAATTGGGAACTTTAAAAGAAGGAAACATTTGAAAATAGAATGTGAATTGGCAACTAAAAAAAAATGACACATTTGAGAAAGGGAAGATGCGAAGAACGAACATTAAAATAGGGGAACAATTAAAAAAGACGTATTAAAGAAATGAAACTTTTGAAAAAGTAAAGATATACAAAAGTAAGCGATTTGAAAAAGTAAGCAATAATAAAAAGTAAGAAGTTCAAAAAAGTAAATTTTAAAAAAACTTAATTTCGGAAAAAACAAACTTGTAGCCGAATAAAGTTTTAAAAACGTAAAATGTTCAAAAGTAAGGTTTTGGAAAAGAAAAGTTTAGAAAATGTACAGTTTTGAAAAAGTATAGTTTTGGAGAAATAAATTATTGGATATGAAAAATGGAAAAAAAAATATTGAGCTTTGTTAGGGATATGAATTTGCAACTTAATAAGTAAAGAAACATTTGTAACACAAGAATGGAAAAATAAATAATTAAAACATGGTAGGAAGAGAAATTTGTAACTTTATTATAAGAATGAATTAGAAGCATACATTAATTTGCCGTAGGCAAATTTGGCACTTCTAGTCCTTCAAAGTATGGACGGTGTTTTGTAATAATTTCTTGAAGTTGTGGAAATAATTGACTAATATTCCACATACCATCTAACCCTAATGCTAATCCACATCTTATCATAGATTTGCGAGCATAAGATATGTAATCACAATCAATTTCTTGGTTAACATCTTCAACTGCATCCGCCGCTAATTGAAGAAAAAACCGTTTACCGGGATTTGTTAATTTTCCGGACCATTGACCATCGGCACGCGGGTTATTTTGCCAAGCAGTATTTAAAATAAGCTCCGATTTCTTTGTCTCCCACCGTTTAGTCCAAGCGTCCTTGATTTTTGAAATGACAAATGTATCCGCCGGTTGACAACGGTGAGTGGCACATGGGGGTAAATATTTTAATATGGTTCTTTTTTGAGCTAATATGGCCGCTAATCTAGGGGTGATATTATGCCCCGAACATTTATCAACCCATACCAACTTTGTACGGTTGTGAATATCAATTTGATATGCACGTGGTTCCTCAAAATATTGAGGAAAGAGGGATTGGTCCATCCAACCCTTTGGGCTTGTACGGTAAGATACTCCGGGGATTGAATCTTCTAATCCCCGGATAGGATAATTACTATCGCCATTAGTAAAAATCATCATTGGAGCTTCTATCATACATCTACGACCTCCCGAAATTCTGACCACCATAGTCATAGATTCCCCCCCCGCGACTACATCGGTGTATCTTACCGCAATATCCCCCCTAAAACCCAAAGTCCTCCCATTATCCATGTTAATGGTGAAATGAGTCTCATCTAAATTCTCCATAAGATTTTCATCAAAATCACCGGATTGGAAACCCCGTTGTAACACTCCTAAATGGTATGCGATGTTTCTTTCAATCTGATTTTCTTTTTCTGGACTACAAGTTAATCGGCCTCTTTGCGATAATAAGACAATGTTAGTAGCATCCATAAAATGTCGGATCCATGAATACGTTATTTTTTCAGTGAGGAGTTTGTTATCCTTAGGGTCCCTAGATTCTGCGTGATAGGGGGAGTCTATAGCTAATAGTATGGTGAGAGTGAGTTCAATGAGAAGGGAAGGTGAAATTTTACCCCCGATCTCTTGTAAACTTCAAACGCCTGAAGTAGCCTTGGGTAAAGATAATGAACCCACTCTGATCGCTTTGATCCACGGCCGCTTGCTGCTTTGGTGTGGACTCGCTTTATAATGCCGGTGGTGCTGCGAGTTACTGTGATGGCTGATACAATGGCTTCAGCTGGCGAAAGAATGTCTCGGAGGGCCCACCAACGACTTGCCCTTACGATTTTTGAGGCTTGCTGCGCTCGGAAGTGTTCAGGAAAGGCCTGGATCGTGCGCTTGTATAGGCCTCGTGCGCTTGTATAGGCCGCGTATGCCGTTGACGGCCTCATCCTCGACCATCCAAGCGACTACAATGCGTCGTGTATGGATGGTGGCAACTTGTTGGATAGCTCGCGGGCGGCGGTCGGAGGGAATGGGCTCCATCTACATGGATGATTTTTGATTATTACGTTTAGGATTCCTACTCGACTTTGCAACAGGGATGAAATCTGTGGATGATATACATACCTGTGGGGGACGGTAGGAGGAGGTGGTGCGGTGTTGGCTTTAGGAGCGGAGGCGGCTCTCATCACGTGGCAGCTGGAGCGGGTCCCATATTGATTGGCGTGATGCGTTGCCCTCCCCTCAATCCCGAAGTATAACCCCCCCCCCGGGTTCAGCGATTGGGAAGTGCAAAATTTGAGACTGAGACTGCACATTCCAGTGACTGCGAGAGACTTTGCAACAGGGATGCAACAGAGCCCGAGACTGCAAATTCCAGTGACTGCGAGAGTGGGACTGTCAATCAGAGACAGAGACTTAGACTGCAAGAACTGAATTCACTGCAAGGACAGACGACACGGCAAGGAGTGAGACTGTGACTGAATATACTGAGAGTGTGACTGAATACACGGAAAGGAGTGCAAGCTCCGCTGATAGATTTGTATTAAATAGTACGAGCAAGAATGGGAATGGGCAGAGTTGGGAAGACATAGGTTTGAAAAGACTACAAGGGTGATTAACCCCTAAAGGACCAGAGTCTCCTTCGGGGGGATTTCACATTTTGGGCAGGTTCCTAAAATTCGAAAAAAAATCCTTTTTTTTTGAAACTTTTATTATAGATCGGCCCTGATAAGAGCTTCGTGGAGGTATTTTTAAATTTTTTTTTGGATTTCGGTTTGAAAGTTAGTACCACCTATTGTCAAAAATGGGGAGGATGGGCAGCGTGGGCACCCCTGGGAACCAATGAAATGCAAGTGTGAAAGAGGGGCAGTAATTAGGGGCACAAAGGGTGGAGAAAGGGTGGGGCAACCCAAATCAAGGGGAGGAATAGTGGAAGGGAAGACCCCACAAATTCCAAGAAAAGGGATAAATAGAAAATTAAAAAAAATAGCAAATAGTGGTGCATGGCAGGGGCTGTGGGTACTGAAAGAGATGGCACGTGTGGGAAAAAAAAAAAAAAAAAAAAAAAAAAACGCCGCTTTGCAGTGGCGGGCCACCTCCGAGGAGCTGCGCGGGTCCCGCTCAGGGGAGTGGATGAATGATGTGGCCCTTCATTTCTTGAAGTGTCCCCATTTTGAAGCCTTGCCCTCACTTATAATATTTGAATAATTCAATAAATTCATTAAAATTAGAGATTTCACCCGTTTTAGAAAAAAAAAAAATCTAAAATAAGTAAAAAAAAAAATCCACATTTCAACCGTACGGATTTCTAAATTTGTAAATTCATATTTAGCAAATAATTTCTCACTTCATTTGTAGTCATTTGCATTGTTTTATACCCCCTTTCACTAAAGTATTTATTTGAGCATGATGTACCACTCGAAATGACCTCAAATTTTGCACACTTAGCTAACATCATATTCTTTGTACTGGTTATGATTTCCAACACAATGTACTCTAAAAACTAGGAGATATGCTTAGTCAAAGTGAGGTGACTTTGTCGGGCAAGAGGGAAAAAAAACTACTTCGTGCACTTCAAACACTATAATCTTCACATCCGTGCAGTGGATTGCAACTAAAATTTTACAGGATTATTATACATGAGTCTAGTTTTAGATCTTACGGTTAAAAGTAGAAAATTCTTCTAAAAGTTGTGATTATTGCGGCCATGTTTGACTATGGCAGTTTTGGACTAGTTTTGGACAGAAAATGTCAAGGAACTTTAGGGGTTAATGCATGACGGCCGGTAGGCGGTTGATTGGGGTCTAATTGTCTTATTTTTTACAAATAGTGTACTACGGTAGGTGGTTGATTGGGGACTATTTGCAACTTGTTTGCAAATAGTGCACTAGGGTAGGTGGTTGATTGCAAGTATTATTAACGGCATGTGAGGCTTACACTAATTGTCCACTTATTTACAAATAGTGTACTAAGGTAAGTACACTATTCGTGCCAATACACTAAATGAAACTTTTAGTGTACCCCTGGCCCCCTCGGGTAAATCCCAACGAGGGGGTCAATTCGCCCTGGCCGGTCTATTGTACTCCAGGTTGGTTTCATGAAATGAACGCGATTCGTTGAATCAAATTGGGTTTCCATATATACAATCTGAACATGATAATCAGGAAGGTGAATGCAAAAAGAACAAAGACATGAAATGTATCATCCTTTGAAATGGAGCGGGGCCATTAAAATACACCTCTACAATCAGCATCTAGATAGAAGTGCACTTCTTTTGGGGAAACGCCCATTCATCCTAAAATCCAATGATACTTTTTGTATGAGGCTCAGGACCGTATGCAAATCATTTAATTCCTTTGCTGTTGCAAGTTTGCTCTCGGTTTGCATTTTCATTCCTTTGGACATTTGTATATTTATACTCATGTCCTCTCTTGAACCCTTCTTCTACTATTTCGTAAAAAATTTAACCAATTTTTGGTCTTTTAATAAGGGACTATTGATTCTGACTTTTTGCATGGTTAAAAACACCAACAGCGGAGGAAGCTAAAGAAAATCAAAGAAAAAAGGCAACTATGTGTACTGTAAACCCAGATGAGCACTGAACATGTCTCTTAAATTGATAGTCACAAGAGTCAGTTCCTGAGAAAACTGTTATTTCCATGACCAACTGTAACCTTCTGTAAGTGAAATTGGATGCGAAACACTACCTGACATTCATTGAAGTTACCGCTCCCTGAATATTCAGAAGGCTTTGAGGCAAGTCTAGCGAAGAATTCATGTGCACAGGAGAGCAAGTGACAAGGGTAAGTGTGGTACCGCAAGTGGAAAGTCCGCGCTTCACCATTGAATCCTTCCCGAAGAGCGCATTGCTGCCCAACTCCACAGCACTGCAAGCCTCCGATGTAACCTTCGGGCAACGGCTGGCCATCCAGCTCGTCGGTAGTCGCGTTGTACAAGTCGCACCTGCCAACACACCAAACCTAAGTTACTACAGTCATGAGCACCAAACCCTAAAAGGGGAACCACGTCCACAACCTGCACTCTACGCAGCCCATGGAGCTGACCGCGCCTCGCGTATCCAGAACGTGCACATTCAGCATCCACGCGGTCTCGTGCCCGGCTTCGATCACGTACGGCTCCGGCAGGCCCAGGCCCGTGTGCCTCGTCTCTGCGGCCTTCCTCAGGAACTCCACGCTCGGGAAAGGAAACCCCGCACTGAACTCATACGGCATGTGAAGCCTGCGCTTGTGGGATATAACACTCTCCCAAAGCTGGTGAGAGGGGACGCTCAGTTCGCTTATCACCCAGCGGTGGAGGTCGACACGGGGGCGCCGGTGTGGTCCACTGGAAGAGCTTGATTCTGATGTCCCGGAGGAAAAGCCGCCGGGAAATGCTTCTTGATCACTTCGCCGGGCTTGGCCGTCAGCGGAGGCGAGAGAAAGCTCAGCTTCTTCAGATTCAGCGAGCTCGTGCATCCTTCCGGCTGAGCTATCATACGGCCATCCACTGCAACGAGCAGACACCATCTCGCCATAGCTAATTCTTCGGCAGCCAAAACTCAGAATTACACCAACACAACGACAGAAAGTTCGACCTCTTATCTAGCTCACAGACTCGTAATTCACAGCTATCTGCAACTTAGACGTTTCACATACTTAGCAGGTGACGATTATCGAAGTGAGCCAGGAGAGACGTCGAAATGGATACCAGCAGCCATGTGTATCCATTTCGACATCTCTCCTAGCTCACTTCAATATCATCACAACAGCTCTCTACATTTAATCACATCATATCACATGGAATATATTACATGATATTAATCTCACCACTGCATCATTCATGTTAGTTATCACATCCACTTCAAAGCGCTTGTGATGATAGTTGTACAACAAGTCATCAGAAACAAAGAAGATTAATGTGAATCAGATGGTATCAAATAATTACGCTCAAAGACCCTAAACCCTAAACCTAGGCATATCTACCCCCGGACGTTTGCACCACCAAAATCTTCAATATTGGTTTTGTGTCGAGCAAGAATCCGATCAGCAATCGTGTTCTTACCAGAGTATCACCAGTGTATCAACACGGAACCCGCTGTTGTAGTTCGAGAGCCTGTCTGACTGTACCACCAGACTACAGTACCACCCTCGTATCACCTAGATATCAACCTATAACCCCTAGACTCCGGAAACCAAGAGTCGGTTGGCTTTCTGCAGCAAGATGATCAGTGCAAATTTACCAGCACAGGAATATTGATATCGCCCCCATTCCGCCCATGCCCTCTGGTTCCCATACGAATTTCGCCACAGTATCACCCCAGTATCACCCCGTTACCGCCGGAGAAGCACCCGAAGACCCTAAATGCAAATTGGTTGTTCGGTGAGAATTCTGTTTTTTGCTGTTGCAGTTGCTGGTGCGATGTTCTTGCAGTGAGTGTTTGCAAAGAAAATCCTCGGGGAGCTGCAGCTGCTGTTGCTGCTGCTGCTCGGCGAGAGCTGATTCAAGTGCTGGAGCGCGCGTTCTTCACGAACAGGCATTGTTTCTAGAACTCAATCTCAGGTTTAGAGGCCAATGCAAGAGAGAGAATAATGTTTTTCGTTGTCGTTGGAGAAGAAGGATCGGTTGTGTTCATGAGGAGCTCGATGATGGAAACGAACGATGCTGTAGCAGGAGGAGGAGGAGGAGGAGGTGGTAGTTTGATTGTTCCAGTGAATAATTCTAGAAGAGAGAGTGCTACGGTTCTGGTGACGGAATCGAAAGCAGAGTCCTTGTGTTTGGCGATCTTCGTAAGTAGGGGGGGGGAGGCGATAGAGCGATAGTTCTCGTGATGGCAAGGAAGAATTCTCCTCATAGCGGCTTGGTATGTCGCTATGAGAATATGTTGGAAGGTTTCAGTTCTGGTTGATGATGGAAAGGAACGCAGTCTCATTTGTGTTTCTGAGGAGCGGAGGTTTTAGGAGGAGGCGGTGGAGTGATGATTGCGGTTTGTATGTTCGTTTTGGAAGATAGAGCGCCAGGGAAGGATCGGTTCTGGCTGGAAGAGCTTGGATGACGGAGAAGAAGCGCGGAGTTATATTGTCGGACAGTTTAGTAGGAGATCGTGAAGTGTTTATTGCATTTCTGTGCTTCGATCGTTCACGTTGAGGAGTACTTTCTGGAATGTGGAGAGTGTGAGTTTAGGAGGTGGTAGATTCAAATTCCTAGTGATGTTGCGCTTGTCGGTCGGGGATGCTTTTGAGGATGTTTTGAGAGCTTATGAGAGAGAATTTCTTCAATGTGGATCTTCTTGTGTTCTTTCCTTCGGAAGAGAGTGCCCGGAAACCCTTTTTTTCTGGTTGAGGGTCCGGATGGGCAGAAAATAGAGTGATCTTGTTGCGAGCTCTTTGTAAGAGAGTGGAAGCTTTGTGAAGCGTATGTCGTATTTCTGTTTCTCGATCGTTGCCGCTGAGCGTTGGTTTTTAGAATGTGATAGTCCTAGTGATCCTGCGCTCTACCTGTGACAATTGCCTTGATTCCGATTTGTATCTCGTTCCTCCTTGCGTAGGGGGAGCTCCAGTAAAAATTATGTTAGGGATTGAATGATGATGGGAAACGTGGAGTGATGTTTGTAAAAGAGCGGAAGTTCTTGGAGGTGATAGATTTATTGTTCCAGCGATCCTGCGCTTGACCAGGGATCCTGGAGAGGATTTCATAGAATGGAGCTAGACGCGAATCCGGTTGCGTTTGATGATACTGCGCGGGGTTTGGAGTGAAGGCGCTGTGTGCATTCTTTTGATTGGTACTAGCAGGCTCTTGATTTCGAATTTCGTCTTCATGATAGGCTTTTACTCCGCCATGGATGTAGATTTCTCGGGGGATGATTCAGATGGCCCCGAGGCGGAAGAGAATCAAGATTCCGTGGCGGATATGTTTAAGGAGTTTTCCGACAGACACCTGGATGATGAGATTGAGAAGTATAAAGGCTACGTCGGGATGAAGACTCGTCTGAGATTACCGGATAAAGGGGCGAAGTTCGCTACACATTTGCACAACTTGGAGAAAGAGAAGGAGGTTAGGCAAATCGAGAAGAAATTGGTGGTACGTTTCCACCGTGGAGGTTTGCATTGTGCTCCATATGTGAGCTTCTTGCTTTAGCCTTTAATGTCATATGATGCTACGCCTTAGCTTTCGTAACGTACAATCAAGATTACTTTTTTTAGTATACGTTTCAAATGTGTATGAGCCTTATAGATTCTGACAGGAAGTCTGGGGATTGTAAGTGCACATTGTGCAAACCTGTATCGAGTTCAGATTTGATGTGGTCTTTCGTTATTGATGTGGCTTTCTTGTGAATCACCACATCTGACAAATCGTGACTGGGTGTACAGACAGAGAGGTTATCAACTAAGACTGTCTTGCATTTTCCAACTATTTCTTCATCTCTTGAAGATTCCAAGTCTTCATCGCACAACGATGGCAATTTTACAGTATCGTCTGATATTAGCTGTCAGTCCCCTTCACCAGAAAGGGGAACTTCATCCGTGGATAGAACCCCTGTGACATCAGGGAAGTCACCAGGAGAGCAAGCGGGATCCTCTCGTGGAAAAATATGGACGCCAAATCAATTTGACCAATCTGAGAGTTGCAGCATTTGTAAGAAAATTTCCTTCCTGAGCAAGGTTCGGGGAAAGGAGGGACTTTTTTGTTCAGTATGTCGGTAAGTTATATGCATCCCTTCAACATGCCTACTTTCTTCAAGAGTAGATATTTAAGGTCTAAGATGGCTTCTTCATTGTTGTGTTCAGGCTTTGTCATGGCAGATAAGTTCTTACTTAGATTCCGTTTCATCAAATCAAATGAAGTGCTATAGGTTATTGTAGCTGATCATGCGAAATTGCACGAACGTAGACTGCTTATATTGTAGATAGTTTTCTAGTTCCAGCTCACATTGTCTTCTTTTACGTTTCAGCTTCTCTGAAATCTTTTTGCGGATGCAGGAGGAAAGCAAGGACACCTGATCCTTCTTTTCAATTAGACATTGATCTTAAGGTGTGTTCAACTCCACAAGTATTTGACTTCTATGTATGCAATCTTTCATATATGCTCTCTTGTTACACTGGTTGGTCTGATGATTCTCACTCGCTTTTCACTTCTTTTTTATAATTTTCTTCGGCAAGTATCTCTTAACTGACTTGCATGGATTGAGTTTTATAGTTAGCACTGATGTCCGCTTTCTATCGTTTCTCTTGATGACTCCTATCCACCAGTTTTGATCTTGGTCCTGATCCTACTCCTTTTGAGCTGATAATGAATTATTTTTTTTTCTATCTTGGCAACCCACAGACGCCTGCTGCTAAGCCGACTACTCGGAAACGAGCACGCGAGAAAGATATTGTTGGAAGAACACCTGTAAGTCAATATTCCGCTGTTGTGATCACCTTCATGCTATTACATATTTGGTAGTTTCTCGTTATCTTAAGCACCCACCGTAAGCATGGAAGTAAATCTTGGTTGCCTTCAGAATCCATGCCTCCTTTCTATGACCTGAATTTTAGAGAAACCTGTTCCCGACCAGCTATGGGTAAAAGCAATTTTCAACTAAGCAGGGATTGTTCCTGACATGAATAAGTACTTTCATTCTTCATGAACTGGGAATAGGTTACAAATTTGAAATTCTTGAGATGCTTGCACATTCTTGATATGGAAAAATGAAGTTACGGAACTTAGAACAATATTTGGCCCCTTGCCCAGTCACAAGATCTTACCAATTGTTGTCAACATAGAAACTAGCTCTAATGATGACATGGCTCCGTCCAGTAGCCGTTCAACTAATCTGGGCTGTCTTTAGAGAGGACTTTAGAGTATAGTCGGACAACAGAGTTCTTATATCTCTTCAAACCAGGACACAGCTATGGAAATTGATTCTTCTGACGAGGATGAAAAGACTCAAGCGGGCCTTGGATCTGCTCTCAGAGGTTCAAGTAGCGAGGTTTCTCGCCGCATGGGGCTCAGGAGCACTGCCCGAAGAAAGTAATGTTTGAAACTTGATATGAAGTTTTGATATGGAGAGAAAGCTTTGTGAAATAAATTTGAACTAGTGGTAGCCATTGTGTTTTGATCAGCAAAGTGCCCAGTTTGTTGCTATTGATCAAGGTGCGGCAGGGGAGGGCTCGCTTTTTGGTAACAACTGCCTTGTGTTGGCGATATTGCAGATTGGAAGGCTATAAAGTTGCATTTCCTTCAAGGTAATCGGAATCGTCACTAGATTTCTGACTGGTTGTGGTGGGGTTGACCTGTTATAGAGAAATTCATGATTTTGTAACAGATCATGAAGAAACTTACTAACTTAAAATATGTGATCACTAATATGATAAATGGCTTAGTAATACAGGTCCAATCCAGACGCAGTAGAGATTCTGCCGTCAGATCTTCAAAGGCTTGATCCCATGGAGTTTCTCAATGATACGGTTATAGACTTTTACATCACGTAAGCTATTTATGACCGATCTCTCAGTGACACTTTCTTCATATTTTCCTACATTTTATTACAAATTTTTGTAATAGTTGCTAACTTTGTACTTGAGCGTGCGTGTTCAAAATGTATGTAATTTTTATCCTCATATTATTCTTTCATCTTTCTGGGAGGAATATTATTATTATTACTATTATTATTATTACTATTATCATTTCAATGCTTCTCTCGTTTAGTCATGACTCTAATAATCAATTTTGTACCTAATTTAGATGTATGAAGTCACTTACTATTGTTTGCTCAGGTACATTCAAACGGATGAACTTCTTGATTCGGAAGGAAGGCAGCGTTTTCATTTCTTCAATAGCTTTTTTTACAAGAAGTTGAGTGAAGTAGTTAGTACACAGGTGTGATGAAGCTCGAACAGAAGCTGGGTGCCATATGCAAAATGCTGTATATACATCCTTTGGACGTGTAGTACCTAGCTTCGATTTGATTTTAACAACTATTAGAGAGTCACAGCACTATGTGGTCACAGCAGTATGATCGTGGGCCAGTTTTTTCCAAGTTCTACGCGTTTGGAATATTTCCCAATAAGAAGCAATAGTTAGTAAGGTTTCATTTCTGTTTCTGACAAATTTTCTGAATCGTGTGGCCAGAAAAGGAAAGGCGGAGCCGATTTTTCAAGATTACGGAAGTGGACGAAAGGGACAAATATATTTGAGAAGGACTACCTTTTTGTACCTATTCATGACAAGTAAGCAGAAATCGACATTCAGACTGCATAAAGTGCGGCTTTAAAATTGACTTCATTTATCCTCTCTGGTGCAGCCTGACAAATCCTGTTCACCATCTGTATCTGAAGCTTGCCGATTGCAGGTTGCATTGGAGTCTTGCTATCATCTGCTTTCCTGGTTCTGACAAGGGAGGCGACAGTGAACGGTGTATCATCCATCTTGATTCCATGACCCATGGCCACGAGAGCCAACGGGTTTTTCGATTGCTTAAGAGGTAAATCTCGTTCAATATTTTTTCTTATGTGTAAACTAGTAATGTATGTTATGTAACAGTAACTGCATTTCCACCATGCGATTGTAGATTGCTTTTCGCTGTCTGATCTGTGAGGACTGAATGACACCACGCATTACCTTTCGTCTCTACAAATATGTAGTAAGGTCCCTCGAATCTTTTTTTCTCCGCTGCTAGTGCATGTTTGTTTGTAACCTTATCAGGAGTCACCTCCAACTTCCTCAATCTGATTGCTCCGACCTGGACATATTATTATTTGTATCAGTTTGAAATACCTGGAACTTCTGTTTTTTTACTTGTGGTTTATATTTGTGGCTCGCAGTTACCTAGTAGCAGAGTGGAAGCACAGTGTCGAAGCAGGCGAAAATGAAGCTGATGAATGTATACATACAGTGCAACGCTTGAAAGCTGATAGCATTCCAACTAAAAAGGTCCCGGTATGTCTTGTTCATCAATTTCGCACGTTGTACCTAGGTTTTAGTTGAAAACTGGTTCAGATCGTGTCACTTAGGTTGGACTGACGGTTTTCGTTTGCCGCTCAAGTCAGCATTCCTTTGGCTTCCTAGGGTTGAGGGCCAGCTCATTAAAGCCGTTCAATCGAGTACGTTGATGCACAGTACGAGGATGAATGTTATGCCCTGGTTCTCTTTTGTTTTGAGTTTCCCAGAGTTTTTGGTTCCAAGGGTTCTCTTTTGTGTTAAATTTGATTCGCTCTTTACGTGTAAGGATTATATGATAAGAGAATATTAACTCGCCATTATGTCATGTTAGGCTCCATTGCAAGACAATGAATCAGACTGCGGCCTCTTCCTACTGCATTACATTCGAAAGTTTGTAGAAAATGCTCCCAAGACCATGAAACCAAGTGATCTGGAGGGAAACTGGGGCGATCTAGGCGTGGTAAGCGTCCTCCCAGCTGGTGTCTTGAAATTGTCGGTAATATTCAGATTCTTTTTTAACATATCCAGTCATTTGTCTCTAACAACATATCCAGTATGATTGTGGGGTTACAGTCCGTTCCAGCTACGGGTTTCGTTCTAATCAGACGAGAGTATAGGTTCATTCTCGATTCGTTTGATTTGCAGTTCGGACGTAAGTGGTTTCATTCCACTGAAGCTTCTAGCCTGAGGACGTCAATTCAGGAGCAACTTCACCGACTGTTTGATCAAGAGATATTGGATCAAGCAGAAATTAATAGGCAGTGCTTATCAAATGATGGCACTAGAGGAGTTGAAGTTGTTATACCTCTGCACGGAGAGACCGCACGTAAGTAGTCTACTTTCCGTATCATTTCCTTGTCCTGTTAGGTTACATCTACTTTCCTCACATAAGTGGTCTACTTTCCGTATCATTTCCTTGTCCTGTTACGATATAGTTGCCTTTCCTAGGTTACATCTGCCAATTACGGTATGGGATTAAAGTCGCACATCATGACAAATTTTGTAGTTTCGCAAGTGGCTGGTTGATAAATCTGTATATTTATGCATGTTGTTTCTCTCGGTATTGAGCTCTGGAGATGGTTGTGTTTGCTACTCTGGTGTTTTTATTATTATTTTCCCTAATGTCTTCCTGAGGGATAATCATATCTGGTGTTGTGTACGATTCCATAAGTGAACATCTGGGACAGCTTTCTTTGCCTTTCTGAATTCATTTTAGTTCTGGTTCGAGTATGGTTCGCTGTTTCTTTGAACCAAGTATCGGAGTCCATTTCTTTGTCTCTTGTCCTGACGAAATACTCGTAACTGACGTTTTGTAGAGAGTAGTTGGCTCATGAACGCATTTGAAAAACACGAGCTGAACGGTCACTGACAGCATTGGTTTATGAGCCGAACAGTCCAGGGAGCTCTTCTCGAATTACTGTAGTGAACAGTGTTCTTTCTCGTTTAACACAGTGAATGGATACTTTCTTCCATTTTTATCAAGTGAACGATTTCATTTCATTGCTCAAAGTTGGGAAGATGATGCAGTAGCAGTACTGGAGCACGCCGAAGTCATGGAAAAGGTAAATTCCTCTACTGTAACTACATGCCCAGTGAAAGTTGCTGCCATGATAGTATTGCTCGTATAAATATATGATTCATTACTCAAATGTTTTCTTGTCAGGTACCCACAGTATGGAACTCCTACTTACGTGTACTCTGGCATGTGGATTCCAAGCCTATATATGTTAGTGTCAGAGTGGACTCATTCTCATTCACTGACAGAACTCACAATCATAGAAATCTCAACAGTTTTTAGAATTCTCTTCTCTATCAATGGTGTGCATTGTACTGCGCAGTATCTTTTCTTATTCATTCTGCACTCGAATGTGTCGAGGACCGTGTCAAAGCTGACTCCCTGATTTTTGCTTGATCTGGTAAGTTGATTCCCTTGTGCTTGGGACAGAGAGAAAACTTTACTGTGGTAAATTTGCTGTTTCCCATGAGTTTGAGGGCAGTTTTCCCAAGTAAGCCAAGCATTTCACGAATGCGATCCTTGTTTGGAGCACAGGACAAATCTGTGTCAGTTGTCTCCGTTACTTTGCTCTGTTGATAGATGAACCAGGAACAGTATGTCGGGCTCTGACAAGTGAACGCCTTGTCGAGAACTCAAGCGGGAGCGCATATCGAGCCGGAGCGCGGCAGCAGCAGCAGCAGCTGTGGTCCTCATTCTGACATATTTAGAGCATCCGCATCCACAGTTGGGAAAAGGGCCTTGGGCGGTTTAGCGTGCTAAAGTGTGGAGGAAACGTGCTGCACCCATTGCACCGCGGGAAAGTGCAAAAAGTGGTATGTACAGTCGTATGCAATAAGTCCTTGTACCCCCGTTGACAGAACTAGTTCAGCAGATTGTCTTCACGATGGTACCCTCATGTAGCCAACCGTTGACAGAACCAGTTTAGCTAATTGTCTTTACGATGGCATCCCATGTAGCCAAAGAGAGGCGAGGGAAGAGTTGAACAAGAGGATTTCCCTCCACCCAAGGATTGTGAAGGCTTTGAGGGTAGGAAAGCCAAGAGTTCAGGAGGTGGTGAAGAGAGGGGAGTCACGAGGTGGTCATGTTGAGGATGCTCCTTGGATGGTTGTCCGCAAAAAGTTACATGGGTTGTGAGAAAGAGAGTAGAGGAAGTGACAGATGTGAATTCTAGGTTACCTTTATGAGAGATTGCAAGAGAAGTAGATGTTGGGCTCTCTTTCTCAAGCATTTGCAAGATTGTTTCCACTAGGGGCTTCCGCTTGAAGGTGCTGCGGTTGAAACCTTATTGGAGGTCAGACGAAAAGAGAACCATAGAGAATTTGTTCATAAACGTCGTGGGTGGAATTCGCAGTAGGGCTAGGATTTGTTTCATTGATGAGGCCAGTGTAGATTATGATCCATGTCCTTCAAGGAAGAGGGTCCGCATGCATCGAGGTGATGAACTACACAAATAGAATGAGACCTAGTTTTTAGGTGGGAAGGACAGATGTTCGGGGTTTTGCGCACATTGCGAAAGGAGATCATTCTAAGTTGGTATTAGTGAGGAGGATGGAGAGGGAGCATGTTACTCCTTGTGATGCACTTGGCCTCAATGCTATGCAATTCGCTCATGAATTGCACAAATTGTACATTGTTCCCTTCACTTGCATTCTAAGCAAGGAGCCAAGTCACATCTACCTGGTTTCATATGGAGCAAAATGGCACCAAAGACCTAAGAATGCAAGGATCTAGAAATAATGTGGTTGTGTACAACTACCTCGGCCACCCAATTCTTCATACCTCAACCCAAGGATTGCTATATCGTGAGCAGTAAATGGTGAATGGTGAGCATTGAGCAAACAAATTTAGGGTCAAGGGTTTATATTTTAGTTTTATGGTTTAGTAATAGGTAACACTTCCATACATTTCAAAGACAAGTACAAAATAGTTATTTTTCTCCTCTTTTGTTTTTACTCACCGCTCACCACTCATCATTCACCGCTCACAAGATAGCATCGCTCGCCTCAACCCTATAGAGAATTGTTGGATGATTCTCAAATAACAATAAGAAAATGAGCCCAACATTTGCAGAGGGAGAGGAGACTTCATGATGCCCAACAATTGTTTGAAGCAGCACATGAAGAGTTGAATTTCATCAATCAAGAGACTAAATATATATGGATAGATCATATGCCTAAAAGATTACATGCAATTTCAATCACAATCAATGGTAGTGAAGTTTAGATGATGTTTTTTTTGGTCTTGTATATTTTGTGAGCCTCACCAAAGCAAACTTGTTTTTATCAAAAAGAATACATAGACTTATTGTTTATGATAGTACATCTAATTTGGTTCCTATTTGATGACCTTATTGGTTTTTTCAAAACTTCCCCAAAAGTCCTTCTAGGTTAGGAAAGAAAAAAAAAAAAAAGGGTGACCTTCAAATACGGAAAGATACTAAGTATAAGGAATTTCATGCTCTTTTTCCTTTGCACCAATAAAACATATGAGCAGTAATGGCAATTAGTGTTGTTGGCCTCATTTGATACAAGTGTAAGCTCCTCCATAGTATTTCAAGTTTCCAAGCCACATCACCTTCTCCATGTAGTTTTTATTACAAACATATGATCAAAAAGTAGGAGGTGACATACAAGGTCATCTCCTCTCACTTTTTAAACAACTTCATTAACATCATCTTTTCAGTTTAAATTAGGCATATAAAGAATCATTGTTTGTGTCTTCAAGTGCATTTGTAATTGATTAAAAATTAGCTACTAGAAATGAAAGATTGGCTTTATTTTACTAGCATGAATGAAATTAACATTTTGTAAGAAATTTGCTTTACACATAAATTAAATGTACATACTTTGATATGATAAAAGATATCATATACTACACCTTCCCTTGCAATATTTGTTCAAAAATACTACACACATATACTACATTTATGTTGTGGTGAATAAATACCCTAAATTATGTGGATTGTAATGATCAACTACATTAGATGAGAGATTTTGATTATATTGCAACCATCCGTTAAGTACTGATTCACCAACAACTTTGTGATCAAACTTCATGGCATTACATGCGCATTATTAGTGTGTCAAACTTTTGCAAGAATGAGTAGAGAGTAAGCTCCGTGTTTTCAGGTTAGGGGCGTGGGGAGTTAGTTGTGAGAGCACCTAACTAGGTCACCAAGGGTAGTTGGGCTTGGTGTGCGCTCTCCTTGCTAGGTTGTTTTCCATCGTACTAAGTGAGTTAAGGTGCACATAGTGTTGGTAAGAGCTGACAAGGTTCAGATATGGTTTGATGTGAGTGAAGTTTGGGCATAAGGAGTAGTTTTTGGTAGGGTCAATCTAAAGCTTGAGAACCCATTATGTTGGAAGCCAAACACAGCTCCTATAGAGCCTGGATTCAATACACCATAGTTAGATTACATTGGCAAGGGGGCCCAAGCACCTTACTCACACCACTCCCTACAAATCCGGAGCTGAAGACTTTGCACATCACATACTGGGGAGCACAAGAGGCGTAGGAGACACAGTCCCAAACACTCAGAGCGTCACAAGAGCAGCTGCTAGCATAGTAGTAGGAGCCACCATTTAGACACTTAGTGAACAAGTAGGAGATCCCCCACTGAGAGCACACACAAAACATACATGAAACGAGTAGTGGCGAGCAACACGTGGATCGCCGAAACGAGACAACACCAAGGAGCAGCCACGAGGGCATCATACCGCCACCTTAGCTCCCACAACAGAGATGGATTCATCATATCAAGCCCATCCACAAGACTCTACACGACCAAGCTAGCTTTCTCACACATCTTGTTTCTACTCTTTTGCATATGCTTTCTCATTCCACTTAGTTTTCACATAGAATCTCAAAAACAACTGTAACACCTAAAAGCACACCTTGTTATACTCATGATATCTTTGATAGGCTCAATTACACATCACACAATATATGCATTGCGTGCTCACACCACTTGTTTCTCCTAAAAACAAGAAAACACAAAAACATCATTAGTACTAAAACTAATTTAGATCTAAACCTACTTCACCATAATCCAACTAAGAAAATCTACACCTGCATGTAGTCCAGCATACATCAGATACGTAACCTCTACACACACTTTTGTAACCCAACATCACTTTACAACCCTAAAAACTTATATAAGCTCCAAAAAATCAAAAATTCAACTTAGATTTAAACAATTAAAAACTCATGCACCAACAAGACCTTGCTATCTTCTATCCTCGCACCCCCTCCTGTCGGGTTGGGTGTATTTGCTACAGCATACCAAGTAGAGATAAAAGTAAAGGAGACATTATCTAGTTACGGGAAGGCAGCTTTTGCAGTGCGAGCACCTATACTACACACCGAAGAAATAGATCGGTCATCTTGAGCACGCTCAAGACAAGACCTATCCAACGGGAGAAAACAACTACACAAGTGGAGTAGTGCCATACCAAACCCGACGACAAGAAGAGTGTCCGCGACGCTGCCTTCCCTGCCCTTAGAGACCATGATAATGACCGGCAACGTGCTATCTGTCCTCGCATGAGCATGAGCGCTGTCAATCGAGAGGTAGGAGCCCGGCGAGGAAGCGCTCTTTCAGCATTGCATGAGACACACATCGCCACCTTTGCAACACCTCCCCAAGGCGTACCACTTCGCGGCTCCGTGGCTCGGCGTCAACCGGACCCCACTGCCCAACCACGTGTGCAAGTCTGGTACAAGAGAAGGCGCAGCACTCAAGAAGATCCACTTGGTGGACACGAGCCTACTCTTAAGCAACAAAAAGGCCCCTCCAAGCTTAAACACCAACTCACCTCCGCAGAGTGCCAGGGGACTTCAACAGAGTGCCACGGGACTTCGGCGCAAACCTTTGTAGAGTACTACGTGACACGAACTCCGTGCACAAGCAACAACGGACTCCAGTAGAGCGCCAAACTCCAACAACGTACTACAAGACGCGAGCTCCAATATACACCAACGCCCTCCGACAATTACCCCTCACTCCCTGCTAGCAGTAGCTGGCCTGTAGACAATCGCCGGCTCGGCAAAGAAACGAGCTTCTTCTCTCTAGCACTACAAGCAGTAGATTGCAACCCCGACCGTTGGCTCGAAGAAGAGGCAAGTCTCCCTTGTCCCAGCCGCCAAGAAGTAGGTTGAAGAACCGCAAGCCACACACAAAATGCAACGGCCAAACACTCAAGGAAGAACAACAAAAACTACAGCGCAGCTGGCAGGAAAACCCATCGCTACACTCAACAGCCGAAAGGAGGACAGTAGTTGAAGAGAAGTGAATAGCCCAAGAAAGAGACCCGCATACAGTCGTACAAGCACTCAACAGACACCTAACGGGTCGGCGTCCATCTCCACACCATTACCCACCTGCCCTGTGAGATCCAACGACAAACCCCAGCTCGGCGTGGAGGCTCCCAGAACTCCCGGAACTCAAAGTCATAGCGGCAAATCCCACATTGGCGTGGAGGCGCCTAGTACTCTCGGAACACCCTGTTGCAGAGACTCCAGAGCCATAGGACACTCCCAAAATAAGCAGCCGCAGTGGACTGGAATATGCGTTGCTACCGCAACAGGCACCAAACGTTGTGCCGCGTCCAGCACTACACCTGCCGCTCGACCACGCATCATCTCTACAGTAGCAGAGACTATTCCACGCACTAGACGCGCTGCTTGACCTTGCATCACCTTTGCAATGGCAGAGAGCATCCCAGGCACCGGGTTGTTCCAAGCTAGTACACCTCACGAACACATGGAACATCCTCCTGTCCACCCACAAAAGACACATGCGGTTGCCATAGAAACTGAGTCTCCCTTGGCAAACACCAAACAGGTAGTCATGACCAGGCCGTTGTTGCTTCCCTTGGAGAAACCCCCACCGCTCCTAAGAAGGCTTGGGGAGCCCCGTCTACCTCCACAGATAAATCTATTCCCGATTTCACAACGTTCAAATTTGGGCTAAGCTTTTCTACCATGGAAAACCTTGCAATTAATGTTGGGCAGGAACCTCTATATAGTGGAGAAATCGCTAGAGACATGGTGATTCGTGGAGTGCCACAAGATAAAGTAGAGGAAGCTTTGGTAGCTGCAGAGGCATACCCTCGAGTTCCCCAACTTCTATACTCTTCGATACAAAGCGACAACACTTTCGGGCAGCATTTCAATTCGACTCAGGTTCCGTTCGACATTCCCACGGACCCCGTCACGGGCCTCGCATACGATTTTCATGTGGCAATTCACTTTGAACTGCCACAATACCCCTTGTACCACGATGACGTGAAGAAGCTAGATTTGGCTAGACTTGACCATATGAAAATACTAGTAGGCACTCACCTCATCGACCCCATTGCCATTCTTTGCAAGGGGGTCAAGAAGGAAGGGAAAGGAGTGTGGTCGGGAAAAATTAGCTTCATCTCCTCCGGCCTGAGGTGGACACTATTGCCTTGTTACGTGGTACTCGCTACTTCATCCTACAACTGAACCACAATGGGCAAGCCTACTTAGGGAAGGTATGCAAATCCTTCCAAGCGGTGGCACGGAAGAACTTGTTTGTGAGAATCAAATCAGAGACGTTGAGAGGAGTGGCCTCTCACACTCTCTTTCAAGGCATCGTGATCAATGATTTCTTTTGGAATCTAGAATTTGAGATCACCAATGTCCAAAAGGCGGCGGAAGACCCACATGCCTTCATCATTGCTCCCACACCTTTACACGCCAAGAAGTTTGAACAACATCAGATTACTACGCACCATGAGGTGCGATCGGCGTGTGCCACTAACTCTGGTAGCCTATCCTCTGCCAACCGGGCAAAGAAGGAGGCGGTCACGGTCACACTCTCCCAACTCCCCATTCTTATGAGTATTGGTGAAACCACGGCAGCCATTTACCGCATCTTTGATGCAAAAAATGTTGTCTCCCTCTAGTTCCACCGACAAGAAGGGGGAAGCATAGTGGCAATGCCAATGTGCAACAAACCAACCCCATCATCTATAGGCAATTCTTGAACAAGACTTTTCCTGTTGGTAGGCATCACTTTGAAGTCTCTCCCCACCGTGAGAGCCTTGAAGGTGTTGATCCGTCCTCTGCAGCCTTAGTACAGAAGTGGGGATTTTATAACATCAACACGGCGCTAGTCAACTCCGTGGCCTCCATCCAAGCTTCTCCTGCTCCGAGAAGTGTTACAAGGTTGGAAAATTGCGCCAAGAGCTCACTATCCTTCTACAAGTCATCCTCAAGGAGACCAAGGCCTACACCTATCGCTTCCAAACAACGCTCAATACCAACCTTGACAATGTGAAAGGCTTGTTAGCCTCCGCATTGGCCACTTTTTAGGAAATCAAGGCATCACAGGCATTAACAAGACCACCCCTTGACGATCAATCAAACCTGGACTGATTAAGGACCACAAGCGAGGGTTCCATCAATTTGGTGCCCTATGGTTGAGCATTGTGTGTGCATACCTCCTACCTTTCACTTTACTACTCTATCTCTCTATCTCCTTATTTGTAGTGCACCTCCCTCACTTCACTCCACATGTCTATCTTCTCACCGAGGTTACACATAGGATCTTTCTTGTGTTCATTGCCTGTATTAGGTCCCATCTTTTAGCATCTCCCTTGCCCACTATACCCATTCTGACACCACCAGTGGCTTGCCCCTTCTTCACTACCTTCACTTGCCATTTATTGGCATTGAAGCTCATCTCTCTCAATGTTATTTCCTCTAGTTTTCACCTCAGTGCCCGCTTGGCCTCAATAGTCGTTTGCCACTATATCTCTCACCACTTAGCGTCTGATTGCACCTTAGTAGTCTCTCTAGATTCTAGTATAGGTGAATATCTTTGTTTCTCTTACTTGTGCATCATGCATAGACATAGCCACATGGTGTGGGATTTCCACCCCTCATCTGTTATGTGGTATGGTGTGCAATTGCCCTGTACGTGGTACCCTCAATGAAAACACACGTCCTTGGTCACTACAAATATCTTTGGTATACTTCTACCAACATACAAACCAATATCACCACATACACTACAACCATTAAGACTCATACCACAAACTCTACTACACCAAATCCCACGCCACCAAACACATTTTCACACCACCACCACCATACATCAACTATTCTACATCCAAACATACCAACAATCGCACCCACACACACACCAACACATTACCCTCACTCACACAAACAACCACACACACCAACATACCCACACACATATCTTCTCCCAATCTACCACTTTACCATACCGCCCCTCACATGCACCACAACCGCCCCTCCACTCTTCCAATACCTCCACTACACTTTTTGCCCCAAACACCTCTACTACCCCCAGCGACTCCCCTGACCCAAAACAATATACCAATCCATCCAAACAAACTACTCTCACACCCAAAAACACACTACTATATAAAAGCATCATCAAACATCATCTCCTCAATGGCAACTTTGAACCCTATCAAGGACCCATACCCAATATTTTTCACAATTACCCCAAAACATACATAAGTACCGCCAAAACCTACGGTGCGCCCAACAATGGCCAATTTCAACACCTTGCCCCCAATGACGCACCTTTATTTATCACCGTAGCCTCCAAAAGCTCCAAAACTATCACCGCACTCACCCACCCTCCCCTCCATTCTACCGCTCCCACAACCATTACACAACACACCACCATATTCATAAAACATACAACCTCCATGACCAAAGCTCAACCATACTTTCGACAACACATCAACAACAATACAAATAAGCAAACAGGCACAACAAGCCCGCCCCTAAAATTTTACACCCCATTTTCGTCTTACTTCTAAATGAGAATCTCATCCACTACAAACTCTTACTAATGTTAGGTGGAGATATCAAAACTAACCCCAGACCAATGCCTAATGTCTTCCACAATCACCCAAAAAAACACCAAAAATGGCTAACACATATTTTATCCCGAGCACAATAAAACTCCAGCCAAAATACCAACATCTAGCCTCAACTTTTCCACCACTATTCCAAAGTACCCACGTACTCAACCAAACATATAACACACTCTACCCACACATTTCACATTTTTTACAACAGATTAATAATAATAATAATAATAATAATAATAATAATAATAATAATAATAATAATAATAATAACAATAACCACCCACCCTCACACACTCTCTACGCTCTAATTACCACCCTCCATCCTTCACTAGACAAATGTAATAACATCATCGGTCAAAATACCACAAACACTAACCAGTCACATTGGACAAAAATACTACTAAACACCCTTTCCACCTTACAAAACCCCCCCGAGAGACATATCGAAACAAAACACCTATCCACCAAATTTCTCAAAGAAAACCAACACATCCTGAAACACAAAGACTCTCTCCACAACAGCTTTTATAACTTCATCCATAGTCAAAGGCCACCCCCAACCCTCAAAACAATACAACTAAAATTTTCCTTCTTCCGGAACAACCTTATCCACAAGACTCTTCGATGCTTTGAACCAATAAATGCATACACACATCCCCCCCACTCCCTACCTACACCCCCCCCCTCGTAAACCAAATCACGGAAGATAGAAACACCTACATCACAACATGGAACGCCTCAACACTAAACACCGCCCTACCATGCATCCACAACCTAGCTTTTCACACTCACACACCCCCTGCTATAATTGCCATTCAAGAAACCAAACTAACAGCCACAAAATCTACAAAATATATACAAAAATCCTTTCCGGACTACAAGTTCATATTTAACAATACACACGCACTCACACGATGTATCCGATAACGCATGCCCTACACACTGGCAAGAGATGGCCTTCTTATGCTCATACACCAATCTTATGCTTTCCCCGGAAACATTACCAAAATCCCTACCCCTGTTAACATATCACCTTCCTTACAAATTATCAAAATTGCAAATTGACCACTACAATCATGGCTCATTCTACATTTGTACATGCCCTTACATGTAGAAGACTCTAGACTTATCCCGGATATCCAAAACTCCATCACCACTCAAATAAACTCATACACCAATGATACCCTAATCTTATATGGAGACTTTAACTGGGACATTGCCCTCCTTGGAAGACAAAACGGGCATGTCCTTACTCCCTCAACAAACAAAGACTACGAATGGAAAAACTACACCGACCACTTAGAACTCATATATATTGCAATTGACACCCCATACTCTAGACAAGGGGGACTAAACTACATACACCATCATAATTGATGAATTTTATATATAAACATCAAATCCCACCCACTGTACAACTACCACCAACCTAAACTCAGACCACCTCCCAATTCAACTCAACATCCTTCATAACACCCTTCTTAGCAGACCCCCTCCACCCACAAATCCAAATAATATTAAAATACTCAATCCCATCCCCAAAGAAAACTTACAATACTTTAATACAACATTCTTTGAAGAAAACTCCTTATTAATTGACAACCTCACAAATACTCTCTCCAACTACGAACACCTCACACAAATACAATGGCAAGAAGCTTGCACCACCTTGGATAGCATCATTAACACAATCTCTAATACCTTAGAAAAAACTTGCAAAGCACCCCTCATACCACAACTAACACCAAGAACTTCACACCAAGGAGGTTACCTCCCCCGTAAACTCGCCAAAAATTGGAAACAACACCTTGCCACATACCACACCATATGAAAAACAATTTATATAGCCAAAAGTAACCCCAACTAGCGCATCCACCACATACTCACCAAATTACAAAACCTACGCCATACTCAAATACCACAAGTACCACCATCCAATACCCCACATGAGGAATGGCTTAATGAAATCGCAACTATTGCAAAACATGCCAATAAACAAGCTCAGAAAATTACTACAAAATACACTAGAGAATGTATCAAAAAAGCCATGTTTACATATCGTCAACATTGTGAAACAAGCCCAAAAAAGATTAATAGACAAGTCTTCAAAAATAATGCGAACCTACCCCTAGATTGCATAATGGATCAAAACAACAACATTCTAACTAGCCCGGATGACATTGCAAACGAAATCCACTTTCAACAATCTATAAACAATAGATTAACCACCCCCCATGTCATTCTCAACCACAACATACACCAACATGCACATGTGGAGTAAAGACAATATCCTTGGCATGACCTCGACGGATTTACCATTACAAAAGAGGTAAACCAACAATCCCTCTTCACACATACTATAATAAAGATACGTAGGATATGTGCCTAAATTTTTTGAAAAACAACAAAGCCCTCGGTCAGGATTACATATCCAACTCTATTTTTAAAAACATGCCCCCAAGATTCCACAATTTATTATCACTATTCTTCTCCCATTGATACAAATAAAAATCAATACCCACATTTTGAAAAACAAGTCTGACCATTTTACTATACAGAAAAGGCAATCCATCCATACTTCCCAACCACTGACCTATAGCCCTCACCAATACCATCTACAAGTTATACACTAGCACATTAACATCAATATTGTCGGCATAAGGGGAATACTACATGATAGCCAAGAAGGGTTTAGGGCCGAGAGAAGCACTACACGGCAACTCCAAACCCTCATTTCCGCCCTTGAAAACGCAAAATTCACCAACCAAGACATCTACATACTTTATATTGACTTTAAAAACGCCTTTGGGTCCATTGACTTTCCTCGGCTTCTAGCTATCATGAGTGATCTAAGGTATCCGGAAGACGCGGTTACCTTGGTCGGCAACATCTACTCCCAATCTACCACCACATATGTTGGGGAATACTTCAGTAAAACCCGACCTATCCCCATACAACGTGGCACCTTACAGGGCGACACATTGAGCCCCTATCTTATCATTATTTTTCTTGAACCTCTACTCCGTTGGCTTGAAAGGGGTAGCAATGGTTACACCTTTGGAACCTTGGAAATCACCATAAACTCAGCCGCATACGCCGATGATGTAGCCGCCATCTCCGGACTTCTTAAATCATTCCAAATTCAGTAAGACAAAATAGATAAGTTATGTCTATGGAGCGGTATGGGACTTGGAGTTCAAAAATGCGTCGTGATCGGGTGCCCCAACAAATCAAAATCAAACCCCACAACCTTTAAAGCTCCTATCCAAGCTACCAATATCAACTACCGAACCCAACCAATCCCGGTTCTACACCAAAATCAACCTTACATCTACCTCGGAATAAACCTCGTCACATCGCTCAAATGGAAAATACAAATCCACAATACTACTTCCAAACTTATCAAACAATATAAAGAACTAACGCTATGTCCGGCCACAATGCAGCAAAAAAAAATTGATTGATACCGTTATACGACCAGGAATAGCATACAGTTTCTATGCGGTCCCCTACTTGATGCTTGCCATCAAAAAACATAACAAAAAAATCATAGCTATACAAAAGAAAGTATGTGGCCTTCCCAAGTGCACATCCAATGTCATAACACATTTCTCCCAAGATCTATTTGGATTGGAAGCATTTTCTATTAAAATTGCCTATCTCCATTGTATTGGGGAACAACTCCAAAACGCCCTCAATGACAAAGGACGACTCGGTAAAATCTACAAAGGACTTATTCATCATATTCTCTCCAAATATAGTGGTGCTGAAAAACTCTCAAGACTAAAAAAAATTGATTGCAGGAGGTTCCTTATCACCCGCACACTCTTTCTACTCAAGACGGAAGGCCAAACATTTCTAAAAAGTACATTAGTAGATTTTCTACTCGGCCCCGCACCACTGGAACAATTTTTGGTCAAACGAAATGCACAACCTCCCGAGACTCGACCAACAACTATCCTTTAAATTGCTACAAAAACTATTCTCCGTAAACACCATCGACCTAAAACAAATTACATTACCAAACGGTACATACCTTAGAGACAAAAATAACTATAAAGCGTTCTATGGTACTCCACATAAGCTTCTAAAAAGTGCACTCAATGTTGCTAAACAACTATTTTTCCATCCCCCATGCCTTTCTACATGCACTACCCTATGCCCAACCCACGCCCTACCTTGCACACGAAAGACCCATACATCATCAATAACAATAACACCCTATCCAACATTTATTCTCCACCAAATCCCCCTAATCCACCGCACCCATCCCACCGCCACACATACTAAAAAATCCTCCCACATACCCTATCAACAACATTACCAACCACAAACATAGGAAAATTTATATAGACTCCAACAAAATAAGCAAAAAGAATGCATCATACTTGTGCCATTGGCAACACAACAACACAATCTATAGTAAATGGCTATCGCAAAGAAATCTCTTCCCTTGGCACAATTGCAACACCTCACTCTATAACACCGAAATCCTCAAACAATAGTACCATAACGTCCAAAACAACTTCTACCTAGAAACCATAAAACTACATCACCCCCAAGCACAACTTAGAGACACTAGATTTGTTACACCGCCCATCATCATTTCCCTCCTTAACATCTCCACAGACAAATGTAACCCTGAAATGGACATTCTTACACAAACAAATACAATAAAGATACAACATGACAATGCCTCCATATATGAAGGAGACAATAGACACCTAATTTCTATACCGGTCGCTAGACTAAAATGGTTGTGTAACCATACCATACCGCAATACAAACTCCCATGAAATTTGAACCCTCACCCCAACCATTTGAAACCGAAATTGTTTGGCAATACCAAAGATACAAACACCGCATATAAAAAAATGACCCCCTTAAAAATGCACACTACTTGTTACTTGCCCCTACACTAGACTTGCTTATTACATCCTTTAATATAACAGTCATATTTTTCATCCCCCGTCACATGCTCCATAAAATCTCAAAATTTTATTCCCCATTTGGGAGGGACAAAATATTTGGCTCACTTGGAAAAGCATTTGACTATTGATGGAACGGAATACGCCTCGCATACCTCTACAATGACGAAGAAACACAACAAGCTATATATTGGGCACGCCTAGCGGCACACAACAATCCTAACCACACCACCACTCTTATTATCACACCTGAAACCAATTGGTACCAAAATTGCAATCCACACTTGGGTCCATTCGCAGACTCCCATATCACAACACTATTTGAAGTGGATTCAATGGTGTATATAGAACCCACTACACCACCAAGAATACGAAAACCTAGACTTGAACCATCAACGTCTCTACGTATACTTTGTACACATCATCAAAATTGAGCAATTGGAACATTAGAACACCTCGCTCAATTCACACTAATTGCAAAAAACCTCAACATCAATAAAGAATATATCGCAAATGCTCCACCTACACCCACACTAACCCGTATAAACCAAAATAAAAAATGGTCTAAGACCCCATCTATAAACTACTTCAAACCATCAACCCCCCCCCCCAATTACCTTACTTCCGACATACCAAACTCACACCCTTCTAAAATTTGACCCCGATTTTAGTTATTATACCAATGGATCTTTCAAAGAACCAACCGAAGTAAGTTTGGGACACTAGCATCGGGAAAAAGCCGGCTATGGAATATACAACCCCACCAAACAAATTAATCTTGCCAAAAGATTACATAGACTTCAAAATATCCTGAGAGCCAAAATGATGGCTATCAATAAAACCCTCAAAATAATTACCATGCAATACCCCAATAAACCGGAACACATTTTCACAGACTGCATCAATGTATTACACCTCCCAAACACACACATAAAACATCCTACTTAACACAATAGTCATCAGGATCAAACTATTCTAACATCCATGGTTGAAATGCTCTAGAACCGCACACAAATCACCACACTCCATAAAGTTTGAGCTCACGCTAACATCACCGGTAACAAACAAGCCCACAAATCATCAAAGGAAGGTTGGAAAAAAGCCTACTGAGATGCTAAATACCCACACGAACATGCTTATGCCACCCTGTACTACTTTCACAGATATTAATGGCCCTCTATAAATGAAACTCCCGACAAAGGTCCCATAAGATTCTTGGATAAATACCTTGAAGAACACGACGTAAAAAATAATTTGGAAACCCTCATGGAAAAAATCCCTTATATTGATAAATGGACTAGTAATACAAACATTGACAACAAACTCTCCACCAATTTTTGGAAAAACCCCATAATCACGGACTCGCACAAAACATGCCTAGTCAAATTCCGCACCGGACAATATATGGGAAACCCCGTAAACAGCTCTTCTTTGGCGTAAAAAGATTCCCCTCCATAACATGTCCATTATGTAACACTACGGACTCGGACACATGGCTACACGTTTTATTCAAATGTCATAACCCTTATATACACAACCTGATCGTTAAACACCACAAGAAAGCGATGTGGGCAATCCGTAGACTAATTGTGACATCAAACAAATCCCGTTGCTTCATTCTCATGAATGCTAGAACCTTTAATGACAACCCGCAAGAGAATACGGTTCCTCCACAGTTATTACCATGTACATGTGGTACTCAAAAATGTCATTGTAATGCAAGACTTAAACCTGACCTATTATGCGTTAGAAGCCTACCATACAAACACTCCCCACCAACCCACATAGATCCGAATCACACTATTCAATTGATTGAATTTAAATATTGTAATGATAGATTCTCCCCAAAAGCTATTGCAAACAAAACAAATAAATACCAACCACTCCTCGATGATATTCAAGCACTCAAATGGAAAGCAGACCCCCTCATTGTCATCATTGCGGGTGCTAGAGCCACCACCTTTATCCCTTCAATGACAATCCTGGAAGAAACATTTAAAATTCCAATGTCCTCAATCAAGACCACCTTCACAAATACTAACACTATAGCAATCCAACATGCTATGTCCATACTCCTAGACAAAAGGAAACTCAAAAACAACCAACCCATCCCAGACACGGTAGATCCCCCATGAAAACATTTTATACACTTTATCACATCAGCCTCCTCAGCATCATTGGTTCCTTCTTACTTGGTGCATAGTGTCTACGCCCGAGAGGGGGAAGTAGTTCTATACTACTAACCCATGCCCACTAGACATGGACACTATATTCACTCTGGCCCCTCTTTTGGACCAGAGTTGTTCTTCTTCTTCTTGCTCGTTATTACCATTTCAATCCCTACATGACCAAGGCATTTTAGAAGAATCATTTAGGACCAAGGCATTTTAGAAGAATGCCTTGGTTCTTTTAGTATGGTAGTAATACATACTTTCAACCGTCATGTGTTTGAGAAATTAGTGCATTCTTAATAGTAAAGCCGTGCTTTAAATGTTACATAAACAACAAGATACAAAGTCCCAGAAGTTGAGGTCGAATACCATGCATACTGCAACAATTTAGGGTAACTTTCTGCGGAAGCTTCATTCCAACAACATAACTACTAAAACTATAAATGAGGCGGGCCAAATCTTGTTACCACATCTTGTTTGCAAGCATGCCATGGTGATTTCAGTTTGTACATAAACTATTATATAAACCCACTAATGAAGTACCATACCCTAAGGTCAGATTCGGCACTCTAGTGCTGAATAATTATTTATTTCTAAAAATAGAAGTCCGCAACGGTATTAAAATAGAATATTATTCCAAATTCATTTTTTTCACCGTATTAAAAAAAATGGATTTTGGAAAAATATTTTCCAAAAATGTTGGCATCTATTTTAAGGAATATTTTATGTGGAATTTGACTGTGGGGTATGGTAGTTTGTGTGCAACACATGTCATCATTTGTTTGGTCAAACTGTGAACATTGAAAAATTAAACTATTTCATACGTGGATGATCAAAACCAACATCACCTTTTGGTATTGTTGCTAACACATGTTTGTTTCCTTTCATGAGTACACATTGGCAACAAACATCCTGTTAACACGTGAAAAGATGAAATGTTCCAAAATGGGACTTTTTAAAGGTTTGGTCAGGTTCCTATGGTGTAAATTTTAACGCTCTTCTTTGGATTTTCTTTTACTGTAGATGGGTATTACTATTACCTTTGTAGGAGTACAATTTTTTCCCAAATCCAAAATTTAATGAAATTTTTAATGTTGCCTTGAGCAATTTACTAGGAAGTGTGGGTAGGGTACTATAGAGCAAAATAGTACAACTATAGAGCTAAACATTGTTTTAAGGTGGAAGAAAGTTCTTAGCAACCCCCATTGCTTTTACTTAAAAATGCGTAGACATTAAGGATTTTACTTTTTCCCCTAAAAAAAATTCTCCTAAAGGAAAGGGGCATAGCAATTTTATACACTTTTTGGATTTGGAATCCAACAATTATTTTTATTTGAAAACAAAATTATTTTCCTATGTAAATGTCTTTTATCTATACCCCTAGTCATTGCAAGTCCATTTTTCTTATCCTAATGACTTCCAGTACTTGTGATTTTTGGTGTGCAATGACATAACACAAGGTGTAATATGTATGCATGAAATTCATGCAATTTGTTTAGGAAAAATATTTCATTATCTTGAATCAAATTACAATGACATCGTCTGTGCAAGGCAAAAAATTACCACATTGCATGCTTAAAATGCATGTATCTTACAATCCATACAATTGTTTTTAAGTGTGTTCTTGTAGTAGTTAACTTGAAGATCCTATGGCTGAAGATAGTAAAAGCTTATTTTAATTATTCTTGCAACATCTCTTCTTAGGTAAAAGTAAAAGTTAAGACCCCATCCCAAAATTAGACTGTGTTCCAAATTAAGTCCCCGTCCTCCTCCTTGGAAACATCTCCCAGTTAGGTCCCTGCCCATTATCGACCATGTGTCATCACCGGGCTTACCTCCACCCCTTTTGTTATACAGAGAGAAGAGGGTCAGCTGGTGCATCGCAGATTGCACCATGTTACTGCTTTTGTTAAAGAGACCGACGTTGCCGTGTGTCAACCGACATGTTGATATCTCATGTGCTGAACTTCTCAGGTTGGGCCAAAAGAGGCAGGCACCTTGCACAACGGATCTCAGGAATGATCCTTGGCTTGATTGGTTTTGAGGAATGTTGACTGCTCATGTGAAACCATGATGCAATGTGTAAGGTACGTACACGCTACTTCTACTTGGGGTCTCTTTCTTCATGACATCGAGTCTATCTGTAAGAAAAGGCATAAGTTTCTAAAGGATCAAATGTCCGAATGTGAGCTTTTTTAGAGTCCGGATAAGCTCTTGTTGTGTCAAATGTTTCAACAATTATCTTTGAGATTTTTACTGTAGATGGGCTCTTCTAAAAGCTGTGTGCGAATATATATATATATATATATATATACCAAATCCAACATTTGATGAAAACTTTACGCTACATGAGGTAGTTTTTGTGAGAGGCTGAGCAATTTGGGCAATTTACCAAGTTACTAATGTACCAAGTTTAAAAAATTGAGATTTTGTATGCAACTAATGAACATAAAAAAGACTTCACATATAGAAAATATCTCATTCGAATATTTACACTATGCTGTGTTTTTGAATAAAATGAAAATTCTACACTATTGAACATTGTGCAAAAAAGAAGCTTTCATTCTTCCACTCACATAGACGCAACATTTTGAGATTTTCCACTTTTTGATATTATTTACCTCAAAAAAACCAAATAATCTTCATCTTCACTATCTGGGATAAGATTTTGTATGAAACTAATATCATAAAAAATATACATATTTTTATTATTTGTGTGATTTTAGATCCCTTCTTATTGCATGATCGTTTTGGATATATTAAACACATTTAACAAACCTGAATTTTTTTGGACAAGTACCTCACATCATTTAGATTGAGAAGGTAGGAATGTCAGCTTTGCATAGTGTAGAATTTTCATTTTATTTCAAAACAAGGAGTGTTGACCTAGTGAAATGAGGGTGCAAGATTATCATCAAAGATGTTTTAAAAGCTAATCCCTCCAATCCATACGTAATGGATAGAAGTGGAATAAGATCATTATGAGGGAATTGGTAGTCTTAACAATAATTTTGAAGTTATTTTGAGAATTGAAAAAAGAAAAGAAAAAAGTGGTGTATATCAATGTGCCACGACAATGCTCTTTGATGTATCTTTTCCCCAAACCAGAATTGTGGGTAAGGTAACTGCTAACAATGTTTCTAATGTACCATGTTTGAATGTAAAGTCAACAAGCTACATGTGCATTCGGGGCAAGACATGAAATGAGCATGATCGGGCACAATAAAGTGGGTGCCATCATTTCGCCAGAGGCCTCAAGTCACGGTTGTCCCGGGGACCTCTCCTTGTCAAGTGTCTGCAGAATCCAGCTGTTTACAAGCCCAAGTACCCTGGCAAACTCTTCGGTGTCATGTACCCTCCACCTCTTGGTACTCCACGAAAGGCGCTTTTCATAACTCTCCAAATTGTACTTAGATGAACCACCCCACACATGTGCGTATGCACAAGTTTTGGCACAAGTTAAATAACTTCGTTTGCACCGTGTGTTCTTTGACTAAAAAGAGAAAAAGGACACCCTCTAAAACTTTGCATCTTTATGCAGTGGTAATCATAGAATATTAAACTTTATCTCTCATATTCAATCTCAAACATAACTGGTTAACCCTTAACCCTTTAACGCCCGAGGTCTTCTTCACAAGGCATGGGAGAATCCACAAGTGTACTAGACCATGTGCAATAGCTACTGGATAATGCATAATAGTATCTACACAGAGGGTACATTTCACATTGACTAATCTTCATAGTAGCTCTCCAATGCTTGCACCAATGCGCTCGAGAATTGTTCCATTTGAAGCGTATGAACTAGTGCCAAATCGGTTCATGTCGAAAAAAAACCCATCTATGCCAAAGGAGCTATACCTTGGAAAGCGCCATATTCAACCCAAAAATGACCACCTTGACATTAAAGGGTTCAAATCATGTTGAGAACCGTATTCACAAACACGTATTTTACTATACAAGATTTTAAAAAAATGTGTAATAGTTTAGCAAGACTTACTAAAATGACGTTTGGATTAAAATGATCTCCGGATTGAAGATTCTCAAACTAACATCATTCATTTGGAGGTCATTTCAATATGTGAAGCTTATCATGTTCAAATACAACACCATACATGTAGAATATTGTAACCTACTGCGGAACCTTCTGACAATCAAGGGTTAGATATTGCGGTATTGTAGTTTTGGAGTTTTGATTGCATGGATAGGAAGGTTATTGTGTTTGAAGTAGTGGAAACAAAAATCTAGGGCTTTGAAAAACATATCAACATATACAATCAACTCCCTTTACAAGGACATAAGTTACAACAACCATTTCATTATAGTAGTTGGCTTGCAACTGCACATTTTGGAACCAAAGCCACTTCATTATAATAGCGGCTCTTTATAGTTGGCAAACTAATAGGGTTGTTGTAGATGGAGTGTTTTCATCTTACATAGATGTGTTTGCACTTTAAATGTGAGTTGAGATATTTGAACATCTCAAGGAAATTGGATTGGTTACATATATACCAAGTTTGTGACGTAAGAAAGGTGTATAACATTGTCAATTAGATCATATAATGGAAGAAGGTTCAAAATGAGGCTAATCTACATTTTTCTATTGTTTTCTAAACTTGGATATTTAAAGATTGCCAACCCAAAGGTTCAAGGCCTTTTTTTTAAGTTGAAAGAATTCAATTGAACAATAAAAATCTTATATATTTATTGTATCAAAGTGTCAAATTTGGCACCTAATGTTGAATGATCAAAAATTCCAAAAATAGATGTTGGATTACAAATAAGTCTACAAATTTGTTTTTTCAATGAGTAAAAAATATTTTTCAAAATACTAGCAAAATCATTTTAGAATTAGATTTTGCTAAACTTGGATACAGTAAAATGTGGTTGTAGAGATTGTTTGCCCTACTATGCTCAAGCTAGGTTCAAAGTCTTTTATCCCTCTTAAAGTAAATTTTTGTAGTATGGAGTGGTTTAGTTTGTGATAATGCTAGAGAAAATTATGCTAGTGAACAGTGTAAAAAACATTACAAGGATGTAAAGGACCTAATAATAAGGAAGACAAAGTGCATTTTAACAACAAATGCAACAACATTTGTGACTTTATGACATACTACTGTTTTTATACATTTTTAACCTAAGAAACATGTATATATATATATATATATATATATATATATATATATCAACGTGAAAAAGAGGATTTTGAACTCTTTAGACGGGTGGAAAAACTACATATTGAAGAAAATCCACAAGAATAGATATGACTTGTATTTTAGTATCCTAATTTCAAGAAATAACATTTTTTCTTTACAATTCAATAAGATGAAATTATTTTATGATGCTATGCTTTGTTTAATTTTTCCTTTGTTTAATCAATTTGTTTGATTTGTCTTTTTGATGTTAGTTGTGGCATTTTCTCATAACTTGCAAACTTTGGATGATCAAAAGACCATCTCATTGTAAGTTCATTCCAACTATTTTAATATGTCGAGTTATTTGTAAAATCACCCAAAGTATCAATAAGGTACTAGTCATTTCATTCATAATACTATTTTTTCTAACTTTTGATAGCTAATAGATCAATGGTGGTGTCTCAACTACAATCCCTATAAAAAATATAAAAATTTGGTGGTCTATAAACTCAAATTAGAACTAGTTTTAGCCGCCATTTAGAAGGAAGAATGAGGGTTTGTGTTGTACCATGAAGTGTAGCTACCTTTTCTCTCTTTAAATATATAAATTCAAAACCATCTAGGATTGATTCTAATTTTAAAAAATGAAAAGACTTCAAATTCATTGTCTTTTGTGGCTTACTTTTCATATACCCCACAAGGAAGGCATAATCAACATTTGGATGCCCAGATAGACATTTAGGGCCGCTTCACACCTAACGCCCAAGTCGAGAGTCCGTTGGTTTCCACCAATGAGATTCTTTGAATGGCCAAAGTCCGGCCTCTTGGTCTTCACACCAAAGGCCAAAGTCCAAAGGCCGCCGTCTTCCAATGTGCCTACATGGCAGTACTTTTAGAGAGTTTTGGTGCCAAAGCGACACACTCTCGAGCAAAACTTGGGTCGCTGTTTTCAGTCGACCCAAACTTCCTTTGAGAGTCCGTTGACTTTTTCAACAAAATAATCAAAATTTGACAAGATTTGGACCGTTAGATGAAAGATGCCGGGATTTTTTGGCTGATTTTTTGGGTTGATTTTGATTGGCTAATTTTTTGGGTTGATTTGATTGGCTGATTTTTTGGGCTGATTTTTTTAGGGGTGATGATATGGGGTTTGGACTTTGGACTTGGGTTTTGGGGCCTCACACCACAACCGCTCAAAGGCTTCAATATATATATTTTAATGTTTTTTTGAATAAAAAAGTTTGGACTCTCACCATAGTTTGGGCAGAGATTTTGACGGACGGACTCTCGACTTGGCCTGGTGTGAAGCGGCCCTTAGACACTTCAACATCTCTGCCACCAATTTTACAAGACTCACTCATTTCAACCAACAAATCTGAGCTCGTGGCTTGACAACAACCTCTTCCATCCGACCATATCTAACACAAGTCCAATCACCTTCATTTCCTTACCATCACATCACTTTACAAGATTGACAGAGAATGTCTGTTTGTTCCCATCACTAAATCGTTGTCCATAGGACAAAGATAAGCGAAAGCATCATTATACTTTTGTCTACACGACAAAAAGATACGAGAAAGCGAACAACTGGCCCCTTGCAAGAGAAAACACTGAGAAATGAACACTTCATTCGCACTCCTGCGTAAAAGACCAAATTTTTTTCTTTTTCTTTGTCATGGTCCAATCTTGTAAAGTAAACGTGCCCGTCGCAATAAGGTAAATCCCTCCAGAACGAATAAGTTAAGCAATGTGTATACATAGAGAGAACCAATAATAATACATTTGTTTTTCAATACCAACCAATACAATTGCAATTTCAATCCAAATGCTTTCACATGTTTCCAATGAAATGTGAATCACTTATGAATTTTTAAATTGTGCTGCCATGTTCAGCCAATGACCACCTATAGATACCCTCCAAAAGCACCGACCTAAAGAAAGGACTTCTAAACAATAGCAAACTAAATGGGTTGTAATGGGATGGAAGTGGGTTGGATACACCCCAATTTTATAGCCATCCATTTACAAATTTGAATTGGTTACCAAGGGTTACTGCAAACACTTCATTCACACTGGTGCATAAAATACTAGAGTTCTTCTTTTTCTTCTTCGTGGCCCAATTCCGTAGTGCGACCGGATCCATGGTAGTATTATTTAACCCCTCAAGGACCAAGGCATCTTAAAGAAATCTCTACTCCATTGATTGAAAACTACCAAAATAAACCTTTTGAGAATGTAACCGTACGATCGTCGTCTAAACTTATATGACATGATGTGGTAAAAATTGTGAAGTTTAACCGTATGGATCAAAAGATAATTGCAGCCAAAGAGAAAAAAATTGTACCCTACATGTACACTTGGTCCTTTAGGGGTTAATTAGTGCAAAGCGCGGAATTAGTGTGGACTTCTTCTTCAGCTTCTTTATCCTCGTCGCCCAAATCTGTTAGTGTGAACGGGGCCGTCGCAGTATTATTTATTTAGAGCAGAGAGCTCAAATAGTGTGGGCTTCTTCTTCTCCTTCTTTATCCTCGTGGCCCGGTTCTGTAGTGTGAACGGGGCCGTCGCCGTATTATTTAATTAGTGTAGAGATGTAAACTAGTGTGGGAGGCGCTCCAGAGAGCGTGGGGACGGCGAGAACTGCCGCAGCAGCCCGCCCCCGCGACCGCCCGCGACAGCCCCTGCGCGCATCGGTGTCCGCTGTCCGCAGTCACGACCGTCGTACGCGCCTGCCCCCGCTCACCCGACCACTCCCCCGTTCTCCGTCCGACGATCTCGTCCCTCCGTCCCACACCGAAAACCGACACTCTCGCCCTAATTCCCACATGTCTCCCCCCTCAAGAGGCTGATCACTGCATCCAAAATCGACACTATCAGTCAGATTCCGGGTCGCCGACGAATGATTTTCGGTTCCGAGTTTTCATCCATTAGAGTGTTTTTCCTATGGATGACATCCTCGTGGGAGAACATTTTCCGTCGCCAGGCTGGCAACGCGGTTTTATGTGACGGGACCTTGCGGTCTGACGGGTTTTGGTGGCTGAAGTCCTCGTTGACTCGTGGTGTGTCCGTCCAGCGAGAATCCGAGGTTTCGTCGACCTCCGTCGCGGGGCTCAGTCGTCTTGCAGCTGCGGAGAGGAGACGCCACAGAGTGAGAGAGAGAGAGAGAGAGCGATGGTGGCTGAAGCTTTCGAGCTCTCGCAGACATGAAACCCTCTACTCCAGCGTGCGCTCACTTGCTCCGGATCCGTTCTACTGCCTCCTCGCCTCTCGCCATCTCTGCTGTTTTTCCCTTTTCGTTTCAGCTCCGCTGTTTTTAGCGCCACAACCGCCGCATCTCGCCGTGGGCTGGAGCGCCGAGTCTCTGGTGCAGCCGTGACGGTCGGGAGCGTTGCGAGAGACTCGCACCGCGCCGCGAGGTTTTTCACTGCGCCTGCCCTAGAATTTGGAGAATTTGTTGACTTTTGTTGTTGGAGAGGCGGGGTGGCGCTGTGCAGGTGATCTTCTGGAGGGAGGCGGGTTGGCTTTAGTTGAGTGTAGCTCTTGGAGAGGTGGAATTTTTGTGGTGTTGTAGTCAGAGAGGTGGAGTTGTTCGTGATCTGAGTGACCGAGCGAGAGAGTTGTGCGTTGTGAAGGTGATCTCTCTGGAGGCTGCATTTCCGGGGGAAAGAGTGTGAGGTTTGAGAGTGTAGTTGTTGTGGAGAGGTGGAATTGTTAGGAGGATTTTGAAGGAAAATTTGATGGGAGGTGGATACTGAGGATCGTTTTTTTCTTCTTCTAGGAGTGGAGTTGGTTGCGGGGGAACGGGAGGTGATTTCTGGTTTACCGGAGGAGGAGGTTTTGGTTGTTCGTGATTTGGTGTCGAGTGGGAGGAAAGGAGTGTTACTTGAGCGAGGACGAAGCGAAGAAGTGAAGAGAAGAGAGATTGACGTGCATTTCTTTAATGCTGGAACGTGGAAATGTTTGAACCTCGAGCGCTACGGACGCCTTGTGTTGCGTGTTCGTTCGTGCAATGGCGCCCTCCTGATTTCACGGTTCCTCGGCGAGGACAGCCTTTGAAGCAGTGTAGGTAGCCTTTGCAGAGTAGCGTGGGGTGTGTTGGCTGTTGCCCTTTGAGGAGGAGATGCTGAGAGTTGTTTGAATGCCCCGACTGTAGATGCAGATTCCAGAATAAGAATATATTATGGTAGCAGGAAATGGCGTTGGGAGATGTAGTGGTTTGTAGGCAGCGGTCAATGGATAGCATGGGGAGAGGACAGCACTTAGGTCCTCCTATTTCAACGTTGCGCCGGCAGCGTGTGGTGGATGATTTAGCTAGAAGGCACCAGGTCGAGAGTGCTCGTCAAGATGAGAGGCGCTGTGCCGATGGACCTGGAATCCCTCTTCTTTCGAATACGTCTTATCTTTGTGACTTGCGTCATGATGCTGATGAAGCCGCTGCTCCCGCGGTTGAACTTGGCGTTGTTTCAAGGTGGAGGATGAAGGACAGAGTAAGAAACTAGAACTTTTCAATGCTAGTTTATTGTGGTCATTGCTGTCATGAAGCATACCAGGTTTTGGTAACTGCATCTTGTTTGTTATTAATTTGAGCAGAGAATAGTGAAAATGTTATCGGGCGGGAGGCTTTCACTCATTGAATACCTTACTCTATTCTGCATATAGAAGAGTTGGATTCGTTTCTGAGTTTGGTTAGAGTGATTCTGGGGCTTCACCAGATTTGACTACGTAATGACATTATATTCTGTTTTGTATGACAGATGAAGACAGGATGGGTGGCGTTGTGTCTGTGTTTGAACATTGGCGTGGACCCTCCAGATGTTATCAAGATCTCGCCGTGCGCCCGACTGGAATGCTGGACAGGTAATCAAATTGTTGTATTTGTGATAAGGGGCTACTGGATGCATGAACTCGTATTTTGAAGCTATTCATTATCATGTTATTTGTGCAGGGTGTTGTTACTCGAATCCTTGTTGCTGAAAATTTCAGTTTTAGAGGAGCTCATGTTTTGATAGTCGAAGAAAAATAAAGACATTTGATTCAGGTCCTTTGTGAATACTATATTAACGATCGGCAGTCAATATGATTTCTGATTTGCAGACCCATTTTCAAACGCGTCCGTAAAAGCGTTGGAGGCAATAGGGAAGAACCTACAAGCTCAGTACGAGCGGTGGCAGCCTAGGGTGAGCAGGGTTCTCTGATTATTTTTGGGCTCTGCAAATATTGATTACGTTGTTCTTTTGGTTTTTGTTGTTCGCCATTTTTAGACGATGGGACATCTTAGTGATCAAGATCATTCGTGTGACTTAACTTGCAGGCCCGCTACAAGGTCTCTTTGGATCCCACCGTTGAAGATGTCAAAAAATCATGTCTGAGCTGCCGGAAAAATGCAAAGGGCGAAAGAGTGCTGTTTCATTATAATGGCCATGGGGTTCCGAGACCAACAGCCAACGGGGAGTTATGGCTGTTTAATAAGGTTGAGATCCTGCTCACCATTCTACTTCTGTTTGACTGAGTTCAGTTATTACATCTGGACTATTTTTCTCACAATTGAAGGGCTCTTGCAAGCATCTGTTGATAGTCAGGGAGCTTAAAGCGTCATATTGATAGCTGCACTCTAAATTTAGCAATGCCTCATTGTGTACTGTAGCTTGTGAATTGATGTGATAAACATACTGTCTGGTGGGGCTCTATGTCTGAGAGCGGCACTGAAAAGATTCGTGGAGGGTAGCCGTTTTACAGTTGATATGGAGATTTGACGCTGAACATGTTCATTTGTCTTGTATCTCTATCCAGACAGTCACGATTATCTATATCGAATTTTGAAAGTAGAAGTACCTTTTTTATGTGCCCTATCTGAAGTGTTTTTATTGTACTTCTCACAGAATTTTACTCAGTACATTCCACTCTCAGTTTACGAACTGGAGTTATGGCTCGGAAATCCATGCATTTATGTGTTCGATTGCTCAGCAGCTGGGATGATTGTGAATGCGTTCAAAGAGGTATGACATTTCGGGTTCAGTGCTAGAGAGTTTGTCAGGGGTTATCTCTATCCATTGGGTAAAATGTGATTCCTGGAAAAGGTCAAAATCCTGTTTGACATTGCGTGCCTCCCAACTTAGCTTTACTTCCGAAGCTATCATCTTACTCATAGTGCTTTCTAGGATTCATCGTTGTGCCATTTTGATGATTCCCGGCCGTTTTGCCAGAACTTTTGTGTTGAAATCCAGCTGAGTCTCACAAAGACTCATTTCGTGTGTTTTGATGGTTTAAAACAGCGGCCTGAGTGGGGTCCTGGGGCGACATCCTCGAGTGGTTCGGCTTCCGCAATGAAGGACTGCATATTGTTAGCTGCATGTGGAGCGAATGAAACATTGCCTCAGGATACGGAGCTGCCGGCCGATGTCTTTACTGCCTGCCTTACAACTCCGATCAAAATCGCTTTGAGATGGTAACTTTGATGCCTGGAACTTGTGAATTCAAATATTTGAAGTGTCATCAATTGTTTGAAGTGGAAACAGTTCCTTTCTTGAGATCATCGTGTAATTTTATCCAAGTACGGGCCTTTACACTTCAGTTAGAGAAACTCTTATTTATCGAAAGTTCAGTACTCTTTGGTATCTAGTGGTTATGTTCACTACTGGATCTATACATGGGTGCTAAGTGACGTCTGCTTGTTGTTTCAGGTTCTGTCCACGGTCTCTACTACCTCTAGATCCCGAGCTAATCGACCAGATACCTGGACGTCAAAATGATCGAAAGACTCCTTTGGGCGAGCTGAATTGGATATTTACAGCTGTAACAGATACAATTGCATGGAACGTGCTACCGCGAGGTTAGCAGTCAGAAATTTTGGATTTTCTAATCAATTTCTTCGTTGCTACTGTTCTTGTTTGATTGACAGCATTAGTAAGATCTAGTTGTAACGGCTTAGGACATGGCTTCATTGATGCATTCATTCATTTATACGATCAGCATTGCCTTAGCTGCCATGTAGCTTTCATAGCTGATGCTCTCGTTCCTTTCAATTCAATGTCACAGAGCTCTTTCAGAGGTTGTTCCGTCAAGATCTTCTTGTTGCCAGCTTGTTTCGGAATTTTCTGCTGGCTGAACGCATTATGAACTCTGCCAATTGCTCTCCACAGTCGTACCCTCGCCTGCCTCCTACGCATCAGCATCCTATGTGGTATGTACGACTAATGTGAAATGCTTTGTATATACAAGGTATAGGTTGCATTGCTAGTAGAAAGCTGTGTAGATTTTTTGGGAGATTATTAAGATCCATTACTGGTTTGATGAATAGAAGAGTTTCGGTAAATCTGTTTGAAAATGCTGCGGGAATGAAACTTTCCTTGATGTATTAAATTTGAGCATTTTTTTAATGCAGGCATGCATGGGATATGGCAGCTGAAATTTGTCTTTCACAGTTGCCAACGTTGTTGAGAGACCCAACTGCGGACTTTCAGGTGCGCATCACGACCTAGAAATGCCACCCTATCTCTATCTGAACTGAAGTATTTGTTGCTAGACTTCAGATTGGTGCTAGTAGCTGGTATGACACGGATGGTTGATGAGTGGATAATATAATCTTCTCGTTCTTAATGTGGTGTAATAAATGTATTATTTTCATGTATAGGCACACACAGCTTCAAGAATTAGACAATTTAACCAAGACTTTTCCTTTATTGCAGCCAAGCCCTTTTTTCACAGAGCAACTGACAGCTTTTGAGGTGTGGTTGGAGCACGGATCTGAGATGAAGAAGCCACCAGAGCAGCTTCCTATAGTTCTGCAGGTGCTGTATGGTGTCGCACTGTACCTGCCAATCCAAACAGTGCTTGGATTTGGTTTTTAATGAATAAGTAGCAGTTTGTGATTTAAGAGATAGATATAATACTATGTTTAAGTATGCATAATGAGAAATGGTTAGACTGCCAATTATCCGGTATGATGCCAGATATCTTTGTCTCCTTAATGTTTTGTATGATGAGAGATGCTTACGGGGCTTGGTTTTGCAGGTGTTGCTGAGCCAATCTCACAGGTTTCGAGCTTTGGTACTCTTGGGCCGCTTTCTGGATATGGGAGCGTGGGCTGTGGAGTTGGTAATTATCATCTACCTTTATTTCCTTACTGCATGTATTATCTGTTCTGTCTGTTTGAGTATGAAAGTAAGAAGATGTAAAGCGAGCGTGCAAAATAACCCTATTGAGCCTATGTCATCTTGATTACCGGAAAGTCAAAGTGGCTCTAACGTTATATCATGTGTTATTTTGACCAGGCATTATCTGTAGGGATATTTCCCTATGTTTTGAAGCTGTTACAAACAACGGCTACTGAATTGCGGCAGATTCTTGTGTTCATTTGGACAAAGATTTTAGCTCTTGACAAGGTATTTTTCTCGTTATGAAGGGTTAATATTTATTGTTTCAGAATGTTTTTTGTCTAGAGGGCTTCACGTTCATACGAATTTCTGACAATGCGATTTCTGCCGTTGAAATTTCCTACTGATATCTTTCGTGTGCACCTGTCTAGTGACATGAGAGAGATTCTCTAGAGTATGCAAATGCTTTGTGGAGTTTTTCTACTATTGATGAGTTGTCTAGAATCACTGTGAAAGAAGTGACCTAGACCATGGCCCTTTGATCTAGGTTTGAGCTCCAATGAATACTGCAAGATAGTTCGGTTATGTCTTAGTAGGCTCACCACTCGGTATGAGTGCGTGCACATTCCTTATATTTACAATTTTAGTGGACATTGTTGCAGTCGTGCCAAGTTGATCTTGTCAAAGATAAAGGCCACTTGTACTTCATCCACTTTTTGGAGAGTCCCGACATCCAGTCCGAACAGCGCGCTATGTCTGCATTTGTTCTGGCAGTGATCGTTGATGGTCATCCAAATGGTCAGCAAGCGTGTATAGATGCTGGACTGATTGGGATCTGTCTTTCGCATATTCAAGCAGCCTTGATCTTGCAAGCAGCCCCGAATGCTCCACCTCCGGAACCCTTGCTTTTGCAGTGGCTTTGTCTTTGCTTGGGTAAGCTTTGGGATGGAGTTGCAGAGGGAACAGTCAGAGCTCTGGATTTGGATGCCTCGACAATTCTCGGAAAAGTTCTTTCTGAGCCTCAGCCTGAGGTAAGTGCAAATGGTCTTTCAGTTTGGGTTTGTGTAAGTAGTCTAAATGTGTTGCTTTATTGCTATTGGTAACATACTATCGTTTGGATTTTCTCGAAGTTGTGTATTTAAAATTCAACTAGTCTTTCCCACCTATTTGAGCTGTTGCTTATATTATATTGGCTTTTGTCGGCTTTTGTTGATTTGTGAATACCTGTTCTATTGTTTCTTTTAGGTTCGTGCTTCGGCTACGTTTGCTTTGGGCACTCTTGTGAAAGTAGGGTTGGACGGCGATTCTACGGAAGGAGCTGAGGATGATGCGGACGAAGACAATGTAGCTGCGGAGCAAAAGATAGCAATGCTTTTACTCAAAGTTTTGAATGATGGAAGTCCTCTCATCCGAGCTGAGCTTGCCATAGGTAAGGAAAAGATTTTGTTCTTGTTATTGGAATCTGCTGAACCACAGCGAAAATGTTTTGGCATTGTCTGGGGCTTACATGCCACGTCTCTGCTAGTACGTGCTTGTTCGAAGTAGGTGAAAGCCAACTACATTCTTGACATGATGCGCATTTTGCTTATTGATCCGGTGTCACATTCTTCTATGTATTGTACTTCAGTACTTTTATTTCTGACATGGTTTGTAGAAATGTAGATTGTTGGTCATCAAATCGCTAAAGTGGAATCATGAAGTCTCAATCAATATTAGTATCGTGTTGTCAACTTGGCATTACCGTGTTTGTGAGAGAAAGGTTTCCATCTGGACAATTTCATTTAGCGATATTAACCTTTTTAATTCTGCGTACTTATGTGAGCAATGGTTGTTTTATGTGAATTTTTTCAGCAATGGCACGCCTAGCATCAAGTCACAACAGGATGTTCCGACAAACTGCTGCCGCCTACTTAAAACCTCCATCGCATGCAACGCTTTTGCCAGGTTATGGAACAGGTTACAGGAACCCAGGTTACCCTTACCCAACACAACTCATGTTCGCCGGTTCACAGTCCGATTCAGATCATGGTCTCCAGAACTTGGACGGAGGGACACTGTACAGTTCAATTGCGCGCATTGTCCGTAGCAACGGGTCCTTGGGAGGCTCTTTGGTGGGCTCCCCAGGTACGAATCCCTCTACGCATCTGTGCTGCTACTCTGAATTTGTACTATGTTGATGCTTAGATTTCTGATAGCAGAAATCAAGTGGGATAGAGTTCCCTGATTTTTGCGTTAGTAGCCATCTCTATGATATTGAAAGCACCACGACCCTGCAAATAATTCGTAGTTTCATAAACAGTATGTGGGACAACAGTTGGCACGATTCAATCATGTGGCTTTGCTCTTATCTCAGTTGAATCGCAATATTTTTTAAATCCAATCTCCGACATCTGACTTCTACTCACTCATTTTTTATTACTGGGCTTCAGTTTCTGCAGGCCACTCGCCTTTATCTCAGAGTCCGGTGCTTGGAGAATCCAGTGTCCTCGCTTCCAGCAACGGAGGAACCCGGATGTGGAGACGATTAGACGAAGGCAGTGTCTATGTGCAGTGTATTATGGCTGTGCACGCTCTGGCTAAAGATCCTTCCCCTCGAGTGGCCAATCTGGGCAAGAAGGTATTAAGGATATGTGGAGTTGAGTCCGGCCAAGTTGTGGTAGCCTCAAGAGCCAATGGAGGTGTTGTTAGTTACCTTCGAAATCCAGCTGTGACTGCACTTCCTCCGACTCCTATGGCTGGTGTCATGCATCGGTCTACTTCGTGGGTGACACCTCCTTCAGGTTAGTAAATTTAAATTCGTTTTCAAAAGTGCTCAGTTTGAATGCGGAACGTCGCATTTCCCTGGCTGGTCACAGAAGAGTAAGGTTTCAGAATTTGGGCATTCAGGATGGTTTCTTCCTGCAGAAGAAGCATTGTATTTTGAATTAGTTTCTGACTCCTTGGGTTCAATTTTGGACAGCAACTCTTGCAAGCACTTGGCGGATCACCACACCACCTCCTAGCCCTCCCACTCGACCAGCATTTCTTGCTGGTTCTACCAGTGGACTGAGACGCGTGGCATCTATGGATATTTCAGCAGCGTTGAACGGAACTTGGGATGCATCCAGACCAGCAGCTGTGCATGGTTCATCTCCGGTTCTGAACACAGTAGCATCTGGACTCTCGGCTGTAACTCTGGAGACAGGTTCAACTGGATCGCTGTTGCCGGCATCAACAATCTATAAATGGAGCTGTGGACACTTTTCCCGGCCACTGTTGGAGGTTTCTCACGATGATGAAGACGAGATAATGGCCCGTCGGGAGATGAGAGAGAAAGAGGCCCTTAGTGGGATTGCTAGGTTTCAACAGTCACGTAAGCTTCGATCAGGCGTGCACATTGTATGGTTTTGATGACTTCAGTTTGTTTGGCCCCGCCCCTCTTTCAGTTCTGCTTGTATGGTTGAGTATAATTACTGGACAGGTTTGGTGTTCTCGGACTCATTAGTGTATCTCATTAATTGGGAGCCAGGTGCGAGCAAAGTGATGAATCAGATTCACAGTTTGGATTCTGGATCTGAATTCGGGACAAAAGCAGTGCTCATGCACCCATTTAAACCTCTGGTTTGTATTGCGGATGACCACAAGAGCATCAGGTACTGATGTTTCTACGCCGGGGTCAGTTGATATTGGGGCTGTACGCCAATCTTTGTAATGATTTTCGTATAATTACACGTGTTAGTGAGGTGTTGCATCATCTCTGCAGTGTAGCCTTCGAATCTAACCACTAGCTGAATGTACAGTTGAACGTAGCACACATCGGCATCGTATCTTTTATAGCTATTTATGATAATACGGTATAAAGATCTGCGTCAGAAGGCGCTCCTTATCGAATAGTTGTGTTAGACTTTGTCTAAAATTAGACATTTATATGGTAGATATTTCTCCAAATTGTGTGTTTAGGGCGATATCTTACTGTAGAATCGCATTCACTGCTTCTGCTGATTGCTGCACTTCTGAAGGCGTCCTTCTGAAATTTTGTTTGCAGAATATGGGATTATGATGTAGGTGGAATCGTGAACACCTTCAAGAACCATAATGCTCAAGACGTTGGAGTCTCAAAGCTTTGCTGGCTCAACGAGTTGGATGATAGCTTGCTGCTGGTTGCGTCAAGTAAGTGGTTTTGTGCTCATCATGTATTGACTAGTGTCGTTTCTTCATCCTTCCACAGTCAGTGGGTAGCTTTGCTGCCCATGATGCCTGTGGTCTCTTTGTGATTGATGATGGGTTTGGTGGAGTCAGGTGACCTAGCTGCAAATATTCTAAAGACTTCTTGCAATGTAGGATATTTGTAAATATATGAGCTTGAACTGCCCACATCTAGGTTGTGTATGTCGATGCTTTCTCTTGTTGGATATGAAAGTTCACCAATCTCAGCTCTGTATAAGAACCAGAGTTCCCCAATTTATCATGATTCTAACGACTCATCGCAGGTGATGGAAGTATAAGGGTCTGGAAAGACTACACGCAGAAGGACAAGCATCGCCTGGCAACGTCCTGGCAGGCTGTGCAGGGGCACAGGCCTGGCGCACGGGGCATTGATGCGGTGGTGGATTGGCAACAAATGACGGGTTGTTTGGTAAGTCAGCACACCATTGGATCGGCTATAGCATCATAGAATGGGGGCGGTACTTTTGACCCCTTCAGTTTGATTTACCGTACTGTTTTCATGATAACGAGTGAAGAGGTGATAGAGATATAGCAAGCTGATCTGTTAGATCAGTTATATTTGCCGTTTATTGCCTAATTCTACCATTCTCCTTCTTTGTGATACAGTATGCAACAGGTCAGATCTCCAGTATCATGGTGTGGGATCTCGATCGGGAGCAGCTAGCCTCCACCATCCCTTCCCATTCTGACAGCTCCGTGTGTGCCATGGTAAGTTCAATTGAACACGCTATTCTATGTTTTTTGGAATGAAACACGTTCTTTGTGGACGCTCTTTGGGTGCACGCGGCGTGATGGAAGTGGTTATGTTCACTTCTCGTGCATTTGACTAGCGGGATTTGACTACTTTTCATATGGTTTTTAATGAAGTTCCTTCTTAGACTAATTTAGATTCCGGATTGCACCACAGGCTGCTTGTCAGACGCACAGTTCGCATGTAATTACGGGTTATGGAGATGGCTCCGTCAAGATGTATGATATACGTTCTCGGGAAATGTAAGGCCTCATTTATTCGTGGATTTTTCATGAAATTCTGGGAGAACTTGAATTTTTTACGTGTGGATATTTCCTCGTGTTTTTCTAATATTCTTCGACCGCTCCATGTATATATATCATATTTATGGGTCATGATTATCAAATCTTGAGTGCTGTGCGGATCAATGGAGTTCTGGGGTCAGAATTTTGTGCTGGCTTCTTGTAGGCGACCTCAAGTAGCAACTAATCCGTACAAGCATTGTTAGAACTGCTACTCTAAATATTGTAAACGAGCTATCTTGCCCAAGTGATCGTTTTCAAGTGCTAATATGTACCTCGTTGGTTGTGAATGCAGGCTTGTTGGTTCGATGCAGGCACACAGCTCAAAAGTTGTGGGTCTCGGTTTTCTACCTGGAGCGGATTATTCAAAGGTAAATAGTATCTGCTGCCTTCTAAGGATGCTTTACGAATAGCATGTCCATTCGCTTCAATTTCCTCCATTTCCTTACGAATAGCATTTCCTCCATTCTTAAGATTGGTGGTTCACGATGAAGAGCTTGACTATTAAATGGCGTCGTGTCCGTGTGGTGCTTCGATACGTCCATTGAGATTCGTGTTGGAATTGAGAACTACATGCTCCACATTTTCTTTGTATATTTTTTTATTGATGTAGTTGTTTTGTACTGTATATGCAGATAATTTCAGCATCGCAAGGTGGGAATCTGAAGATGCTGGACATGAGAATGGGCTCTGCGCCGTATCTGGAGGTTGAGGCGCACAAGGGGAACCTGACCTCCATAGCGGTTCATCGGTACGCCCCTGTGATCGCCACAGGATCCGGCAAGCAGCTGATCAAAACTTTCAGCACGGCGGGGGAGCAGCTGAGCATGGTCCGTTACCACAACAGCTTCTTGGGCCAGAAAATCGGCCCCGTGACTTCCCTGCACTTCCACTCATATAACGTGCTGCTGGCGGCAGGCGCAAGCGATTCGATGGTTTCCATCTACGACGGAGACAGCTAGCAGGGAAGAAGATATTTGTGCTCTAGCTAGAGCCTTGGCAGAAGCAGCATTCTGTTTGGAGATCCAGTCTGAATCATATGATGATTTGTCGAGGCAGGAGCATGATCTATATTTGGTAGTGGGGGGCTGTCTCCTGGCAGGAAGTTGAAACCGCACCTGTACGTGTTGCTGCTGCAGTTCTGTGTTGATACGTCTCTCATTCTATTCCATTTTCCTCCGAGGGGAACTCCTGGTAGCGATCTAGAGTCTCCGTGTCACCACCCCGTATGTATTTTTGTACATACATTGATTGATTCTGGCTACGCCATATATGCTTTCAATTCAATCCATTCCGCTAGGTCGGAAAGTATCGTTCTCAAGAGTCCTGTTAGGAATCTGGTGCTGCTGCTGCTGTCCTGGATATATTTCTGGAAACTGATTATGTCTTGTAAATCGCTAGCAGCATCCTGGAGATGCTTGCATTATTGTTCAAAGAAAGTGTGGTTCATGTTTCCTCTCAAGTTGTCTGTTTATTCTGGTTGATACCATCTTGAGCGCTAACCAGTTTGGTCATCTCTCTCGCCATATGTCGTGGTGCAGACGAGCTCTAATTTGCGGAAGCCAGGGAATACTCTCCATTTCAGACTCTTCAGGTAACTGTCCACAACTTCTACTTGAATATCATGCCTGTTGTTGTAAAGACAACAAGATACTCCCGCTTATGATACTCTTTCCTTAGTTGAAGTAGTGATCAGATCATTCGAAGAGCTTGGTGGTCTAATCCTTCAATTCAGTCAATAAAAGAGCTTGGTGGTCTTTAAACGTAAGAAGTCTATGAGAAGTGCTTTGAGATGAAGATTAGCAGCCTTGCTCTCTCTGGGACCTGTTCAAATGAAAAAAGAGGGCTGGTTTCTTCAGGTGACGTTACAAAGAACTCAACTGAGAGGAACAAGATTCTATCATCTTTCTAATCGTTGTTCTCCCTTGGCAACACCTTCTGGATCTGCTTGCCACTCACCACCTTCCGAGGTGGGTCCTCGTTTTTCTCAAAGTAGTCAGGCTTTTCTCATTCCTCTTCCTCATCATTCTAGCTCAAAAGGAAGGGCCGCACGAGGATCACGAGGGCCCAAGACGAGCAAGCCACGACCACCGACGAACAGAAAAGTGGAAAGTTGAATGCAACAGGACTGTACAACATGACCTCTCCTTATAACTTGAGTTTAGAGACCACCACTCTCTTCCATTACCTGAATTGAAGGATAAAACTACTAAGCTTTCCCGTGTTTCTTTCTTTACAAGGTCACAGACCACGTGAAGGTGGGTTTTCGATGCACGTAGTACTCTGGACTAGAAATTCTCCATTGCAACACAACTGTTTGATAGTACTACTGTTGAGTATTTTTTACCGGAAGAGCTGGTACCGACTTTTCCAGAGCTTCGTAAACCTGGTTGAGCTTATCCTGCTGTGACCGTGAGTATCCATGTGAGTTCTCCTCGGCATACATGTATGCACGATGAGAATGAGTTCAAACCTGTTGGAGCATAAGTACTCATCGTCGTGGCGTTTTTGCAGCTCAAGGTGATCATCCAAACACTTGCAGCAGAGGCTCCGAATCAGCAAATGGACCTGGATTCGAGACCTAGTTCTGAGACGAGCCAGCTCCCGGTGATAGACGAGACCAAGCCGTGCGTAGAGCTGCTGCATGAGGATGTCAAGGAGAGGGAGGAGTGCAGATTAGCTGGTGGAAAGAAGTGTGTCAAGGACAGGCTTAAGGGGTTGGCGGACAAGTACGTCGCCTGCTTGCACGCGGTGGATCTCGGCACCGGGGACAAGCGCGGGTACGCCGGTGGGCCTGTACTGATGCAGGGACCTCAGCCCTTCGAGTCCCCCTCTGCTAAAGAGTAACTACACTGATACTGAGAATTAGAGAGAGCAGAAGATTAGTGTTGGTGACACTAATAACATTAATATCATCTGAGATAGTGAGTTAGGGCAGTGGCAGTGTGAGTTATGATGTATAATAGACCTGATTGATTATGAATTCTATGCTCTTCGCACTTCTTCCTGTGATGTATTGAGGCATGTAGAGTCAGTTGTGGGATGAGAGTTGATTGGTCATGTGATGGGTGATCTTTGTATGCGCCGGAGTCGTCCATGTTGAAGCTTCGTTGTTTGGCTCAGGTTTGAAGGAGCTGCAACCGTTTGTAACTGACGCCCTTTCACGCTTCCTCGGCTTCACTGAAGCTGTTGCGGGCATGACGTTTCGTGTAGTATGAGAACAGCAGGTGGGTTTGAGGATTGAGCTTGCTGCGGAGGAGTTTGTGGGTTTGCAGGTGAGATGGACTTGGTGCGGAAGTTTTCGAGCATGGCTTCGTCGCCGTCCGAGTCGCCGCCTTCCTCGAGCAGTCCGTGGACTACTACCGCGGCTATGCAGACGGAATTTGAGGTTGAGGAGGAGCAGGTACTGATAATCCACTGTTTTGGCTGACCCGAATTCTCTACATTGTGATCCAAGCTAGTTGATGAGAGCTGGCGCATATACCAGTGAGTGGAAATTGGATGACGAGAGAGCTTGAGAATGTGTGATAGAAAGTTAGTCCTAATTCTCCGCTTTGTGAGCCTGGTTAGTCTCTTTTCCTTTGGAGAGAGCTGGAGATTGTAGGAATTTGATGCAGAGAGCTTGAAAATGTGAGTTAGGGTTTGATCTAAGTAGGATCAGGTGCTGTCACTGTTATTATGTGAGAGACTTTGCACATTGTGGTGTGAATTGCTGCATTGCGTGAGCCTGGTTTGCTTCCTTCCTATCGCAGAGAGATGGAGATTATACCAGTGAGTGGGAGTCTGATGAAGAGAGCTTGGAAATGTGTGTGTGGGACAGAGAGTTGGCCCTAATTCTTCACAGGTTTAGAATGTGAGCCTGGCTTATTTCCTTTCCATTGGAGAACAAGCTGGAGATCATGTGAAAGGAGTGAGAGAGAGAGTGACTGAGGGTTAGGGTTTGATTCTGCAGGTCTTGACAGGGGTGAAGCTGATCTACTCGGACAAGGTGAACGACGCGGAGGATTACTTCGACACGTTAAGAGCAGGAAACGTCCGCTTCAGCCTGCACCACGCAGAAGTGGCGACGTTCGTGGCGTTCATGTCGCACGATGACGACGACATCAACTTCGCCATCTCGCTGCTGCAAGCAACCGAGGGAGCTGCATCCGAGCTAGAGGTCAAGTAAGAGCCTCATGCCTGGATACTTCTCAGAAAACAATCAGTCAGATCGATGCAAGGTTTATGTGATTTAGTATGAAGTTACACAAAATTCAACATACTGAATTGTCATCTGTCTTATCCTTTTCGTCATATCAAAACAATATGGATACCAGGAATATCCTTGGGTCGAAGCTCTGTAATATTGAGCAAGGATTTATGTAGTTCAATACGAAGTTACTGTGTGAAACTGAACTAGCATGTTTAGAAGGTTTACACAAATACAACCAGTAACCGTAATGAATTGTCATGTATCTTATCCTTTTCATCAGTTCAAACCAACATAACTAGCAATTGAGATATTTGGAAAGTCACCTAATGTATAACAAGATACCCCTTTTTAGATTTATAATCAATAGAAGAGCTTGGTGGTCTTAAACTCAAGTGACAAGTTGAGTTCTAGAGAAAGTCTAATCGGTTGACTAAGGATTTTTTTTCCTGATTAACTGTCGTTCAGGGGACTTGCAGGTATCGCACCCACAGCAACATCAAGAAGGTGAACGAGACGGTGAGTAGCATGAAGACGTGGGCGCTGGGCAAGGCCGTGGCGGTGCTGGAGAAATCAGGGTTTGAGAAAGCGGCAGCTCTGAGCGACAAACTGAAGCTCAAGGAGGAGGATCCGGAGGTCAAGAGCGCCATGACGCGTGAGGAGACCAATGTGAATCACAGGCTTCGAAGAATGCGTCTGTGGTGCTTGTATATTCAGGCTGAATGCTTCCTCTTTAATGGCCTCTTGACGGTAAGGACAAAACTTCCCTTGAACCTCACTAGAAACACTTGTAGAAAGGGGCCGACAATGGAAAGAAGAAAGTTTACCCTACGACTGAGGTGTTTGCAAACTCAGTCTTTTGATTACTCTTTCCTCACTCTTGATAGCTATTAGATCAGTGGTCTCTAAACTCAAGTTAGAAGTAGTTTTGGCTGCCCTTGAGAATGAAGGAGAGGTCATGTTGTACCACGAATCTTTATTACCTTTTCCCCTCTTTGAGCTTGTTATAGATCAGTTTAGAGGCTGTTTTCAGAGGTCAGAGCTTATGGTATCTTTCCCTTAACAACATGGGGTACTTCTGATAAACATAAGGAATATTTCTACTCTGATATGAAGAGACGTGAAGTGCCCTACCTAGTTTTAACTTGGGCACTTCGGGTTTACTTCTAACTAAAGTGTGAGGCTTTGGCGCATGATTGGCAGATTGTGGCGGGTGGAGAGAGATGGAGCTCCATGGTGAAGGTGGGGTATAACTTGAAGAGAGCCTGGCTGATATACAAGCACAGCAAGAAGAAGCTGCTGCAATTGCAGCGGGAATGGGTTGCGATGGGAGGAAGCCTTCAGGGCGAATTAAGCGGAGACATGAGAGTCAACTATGACAGCGACGATGATGAACAGGGCCCGGTAAGAAACACTCAAGTCATCAGGATTTAGTGAAGATTTGTTTCATGCACAAAAATTTACATGTATACCTTGCATTCTCTTTGAATATGATAATCACTGCCAACTCCCAATAGCTGAATCTTATTGACCTTGCCGAATCTGGACATGCTTCCAATCGTAGCTCCTCGTCGAGGCATTTGGATTGATATCCATGCAAACTGTGATTGGCTGTGCATGAGTTTGATTGATATATTTCTTGTGGGTCGTCCAGTTGTTTTGTAGAGTGTTGATGTTTATGTGATTTTCCAATGCGTGAGTTTCATCATAACGTGCGACCTGATTTGCACTGGATTGATGTAGTTGTAATATGCAGAAGTCAGGGTCTGCAGTTCCGTCCACTTCCGATCCACAGTCTGAAGAAGGATGGCAAACCAGAGAGCGCCGGATTTCAGAACCTCGAATGATAGAAATGGGTGTGCATCAACTCAGTCAATGGTTTTGATATTTGACTATGTTAAACATTCTCAGGTGTTGTATGACATGTACCACTGATACTGATTTGGTGGTGCTGTGGTAGGAGCCGCTGCTGGTACTGGCAACCTGCAAAAACTGGAAGGCAACATCAAGGAAGACCAAGAGCTGGCGTCTTTAAGGATTGGGATTGAGTTCGGGATGGGCGCATTCAACCTCATCGTATCGTTGATTCCTGGCCAGTATCATAAGACCCTGGAGCTTTTGGGCATGCCTGGCGATAGAGCAAGGGCAATCATTCTTCTGCACAGAGTCTCTTCAATGCACCATGCCAGAGCCCCACTTGCTGCACTATTACTACTCTATTGTAAGTCAAGTTCCTTTTCCCAGGAGGCTTCTTTTGTGCAATCGCAATCGTTGAAGACTACACCTTTTCTGTCAAAATTTCGAACATTACTTCCTGATCATACAAGAAGTGCTTTGAGGGGGAATTCGATGAAAGAATGAACATGTTTACCGTAGCATGACATTGTTACCTATCGATGACAGTATCTGTTGGTTGAACGATGAAGTAAAATGGAGGAGAGATGTGGACTTGACACCATTAGAATGTCCTGTCAACTTAAGGATTAGATTAGAAATTCTTCCAGGTGCCAATTATTCCTGCATAGAAGGAGTTGATCATTATCTCATGTTTGCATAGACCTGGACTATTACTGAACTTTTGCGGATGTATCAGACCACACGGTGATCATGGCGCTTCTGCCTCCGACGAAATACCACATGGAAAGTGCAGCAACATTGCTGGACAGGATGGAGCCAGCTTGGAAGGGCGGGTGCATCATCCGCATCATGGAGTCCCGCCTGGCACGTTACGAGGGTAACCTGCAGATGTCCAGTGATTTTCTCTCCAACCACCCACTTGACATGAATTTGCGTGGCTTCAACCTCAGGCTTCGAAATCTTATGCTGGAGGAGATGGGGTGGTGTCTTATGTTACAGGGCCACTACGAGAAGGCGGCCATGTGCTTCGACTCCCTCTTCAAGGTCAGCCTCCATGTCAGAAAATTTATTAAAAAGAAAAAGGGTTAGGAGTTGGCTTCCTGAGGTAAATTAAAGCTCTTCTCATCTGTTAGCATGTCGTCCAGCTTATAATAATTGAAAACTCACCATGTGATCAGGCTAGAGAGAATATAGAGGCGTGTCTGAATTACATGGCCAGCATCTGAAACAGAAACCGCAATCTCTACAGATCCCAGAAATCTGGATTAGTTTCCGGTCAAACTCAATCTCTGAGTTTGTCGTACGAAATTGAAAGCAGATGAATTTGAATTAATGTCAGCATGGTCGTTATTAAGAACTAAGTCCCTTGAAGTTTACAGAAGTTTGACTGAAGCTGAGAGAATGCAATGGTGATCCTTGACCATGCAGGAGACTGTTTGGTTCAAGCCTTTTTATTGCTGTCTGAGGTCAGCTTGTTTGTGGGAATCTAGTGATCCAGGCTCGAGGCAAGAAGGCGCTCGTATGCTCGAGGACATATCGGTCTTATTGAGTGCCAAGAAGGGGAAACTTTCACCCATGGAGCTCTATGTCAACCGTCTCTCGACCAACTACGTTACCCTTGGTTTGGTAAGACCGATAATCTCAAACATGTGAATGTTTTCAACGATGAGGATGGAAAATGCGAGCTGGTGCACTGAACGTGGGCTATTATTCGTTAAACTCAGGTACCATTGCATCCAGCCTTGGAACTAATTTCTGTGTATAATGGCTTCCACCAAATGAATCAGTTGAGACTGGAGGAACTGATGACGCAAATTGACGCCGAGATACACCAGCACAGCAAGAGAACCTCCATTTTGGACCTTATGCCGCCTCCAACCAAGGTACCCATTGATTTCCCACATATTGTCATAGCGTGTCACTCGTGCACTCAATTAGCAACGGTCTATGACATCTACCTCTTGTTCTAGAGTAAAATATTCCCAGAAAGAGCCTTGGTTTGATCCCCTGTTATTTAATCACACGATTTTTTTGACTGCCTCAATTCTATCATCAACATTGCCAAGTAAGACTAGTCTTCTTTTGATTGCTTCAGGTTGAGCCCGCTCCCCAAAGCCAAGAGATTCCAGGTGCAGAGTCACAGGTGGTGTATGACAAAGCCATGCCAGGTAATGAAACTGTGCGAAAAGCTTCGAGGATCAGCGTTAGCAGCACTGCATTCAACGCTCCGCCTCTGATCACCACCGTATCTAGCAGCAGCAGAAAACCTTCTCTCAACCACAAGTGGGTCGACACTAGCATGATAATTTCCAGGTTTGATCTCAAAGAAAGCACTCCTTTTCCTGTCTGGCGTTACGTTCCGCCAAAACCCTGGAGTGATAGCCAAGCCACAGATTGTTCTTACACAAGGGGACCGTACAAGATGGGTCTTGTAAAGTCAATAAGATCACTCAAGTGCTGCCACTTTTTTAGGCAAGTGTACCAATACTTTTATCCTTACAGCATTGGAAGTCCTGCTATATTTTGTATCTGTTATATATAACAGGTATCTGTTAGCGCTGTGCCTGCTGAATCTGAGGGCGTCCAAGCCGGCTGAGGAGCATTTACGTAAAGTAGTGGGCAGCACTGACATCTCCGGCGCTGGATCAAAAGCCACTTTGCCAACAGTTCTCGGGTAAGGACAGTACAACAAACTTGAGGTCAAACGCAGGCTCGGTCAGTCGGATGGGCTGTTTTTTGTCTTGATGTTTGTCTGGGTGGTGTTGGCATGATTGATAGTACTCACTCACAGAGCGGGTAACGTTTCCTTTGGGTGGCAGCAACGTTGCGCCGTACGCGTGCTACGAGCTGGGGTCGCTGCTCCTGGACAGAGACACCTCCGGCGACGGGCTGGGCCTCCTGGAAAAAAGCACCTCCTTCCCCTCCCACGAGTTCCAAACCCGCCTCAAATTCTGCGTCGGCGAACGCCTCAAACGGTTCCACTGAGCCTGCCTGGTACTCGCTCCATCTTGACGGCAACCATCTCTCACATCAACGATGGACTCATGACATTAACAATCTTTCCTCACAGGACCATCTGTCTACATGCTACCAACGCAAGATCAAATATAGTTTACAATCTACATCAGCGCCAACTTGTCAGGAAAACCTCCCAAACCTCTCTCACATTACGGATGGGCGCTTATGACACTAGCATCCTAGACCTCTCAAGGAATTATTATCTGTCTACATGCTACAAACTCACGGTCACAAGGAAGTTCCCATAATCTACACCACAAGCATCCCAAACCTTTCACAAATCATATGCCTACATGCTCTTCCAATCAGTCATGAAACTACACGACAATTCGTCATGCTATTGTGAGGACATAATTCGGCGGTAGTGCAAATGTGAATTAAGCGTGAGTGCGAAGCTAGGACTCCATTCAAAAATTTCGTAATTGGCCACCTTAAGGTATACATGATTTCGTCTAAATCATCCACCTAAACAGAGATGTATAATATAAAATCAATTCAGACTATTGAGTTATTTGTTGACACCCTGAACTTTTAATAAAATATTGATCTTCTCTCCTCTTTATCCTACTATTTTTTAGTTTATTATCCTACTATTTGTTCACTCTTAAATGTCATAAGGTGCCATTGGTGGACAAGTATTCTACATTGTATGGTGTCGTATTTGAACATGATAAGAGGTTCACATATTGAAATGACCTCCACATGAAAGATGTTAGTTGAAGAATCTGCAATCCAAAGGTGTAAGTCTTGCTAAACTTTAACATATTTATGGTATTCTATAGAGTAAAATACGTGCCTATATGTTTGGTTTCCACTGACATTTAAGGGTATTAAGCCATTGGATGTGGAAGAACTTGGTGGTCTTTCAACTTCAAATCAGTCAATAGAAGAGCTTGGTGACGTTTAAGGGTATTAAGCCATTGGATGTGGAAGAACTTGGCGGTCTTTCAATTTCAAATCAGTCAATAGAAGAGCTTGGTGGTCCCTCTAACTCAAGTTCGGAAGAAAGAGAGATGGTCATGTTGTCGCCTCCTTTTTCTCTCTGTGAGCTGATTATAGAGATTTAGAGCTAGGGCTAATGAGAAAAAAGGTCAAACAATTCACGGTATCTTTACCTCACTTTTGCAAATAAAAAACTCCGATGAGACAAATGATGGTTGAATGCCACAAGTGAAGTCAGAAAACTCAAGTAACTAGTTGGAGCGAGGTCAAAAGTCTTCATCCGCAAGTGCAGGACGAGTGACAGGCACCGCCCAGCGCCCCAAGTGAGCCGTGTAGTTCATGCAGCGGACGATACCCCTCCCCGAGGCGCCATCCGGAAAATCCACCACGCTCAAGCTGCCGGTGTCCAGGTGAAACGACCCCAGCGAAGCTTCTGCTGTGAGACCCAGGCAATGGCCCAGCATTGCAATATGCACCATCGGGTGGGACACCACTACCACTGTCCGTTCCTGGTCGGAAGCAGATGAAGTGTTTCCCAGCTCCGTGAGCACCGATTGCCACGCCTCGCCGGCTCGTTCCCACAGCGAAGACAGGCTCCCAGCGTCCGCAACCATCTCCGGTTGGAGCTCGTCTAGCGCACGTCCCTACAAAAACACCACCGCAGTAGTTAGTGAGTCGCTTCTTCGCCTTGCAGTCATGTGGAAATTGAAGAGTCACAAGCGCTCGCTCACCTGCCATTCGCCCCAGTCCATGTCCTGAAGCGCCGACAACTCCTTCGTGTCCACGTAGCGAGGCAGGCAGTTGACGCCTAAGCAGTCAGCTGCCTCTTGTACCTGGAAGTGCACAACACATTATCTGATGAGGATCAGAATGCTTAAGCTTAGTAAAACTATGCTGAGATTCAAGATGAAGTATTCTAGAAGCCGGTGAGTTAAGCAGTAGTAGTTGTGAGAGAATTCGAACAACTACCTGAGCTATGTAATCAGCAGTGTGCTCAGCACAAGGTCCAGGTCCGCGGAGCACCACGTCCACGTTCACGTCAAGTAGCAACTCCGCGACCTTCCCAGACTGCACCCATCCGAACAATGTGTAAGCAACTAACACCATAACTTGGATCAAGTCAAACAAAAAACCTCATACCCTTGGGGAATACTCCCACGTTATCGAGTGATTCTTATTCTCGCCAAAAGCTAAGAAGGGAACGACTTTCAGAGGGATTGGAAGGGTTACCTGAATGGCCCCCAAAACGTTCACATTTTCATTCGTAGAGGCTGGGAACCGTTTCTACAAAAGCACACCACATCTTCATAGGATCAAGAGATTTCATCTACATACGAGAATCTTATTGATCTACTACCATGAAACCTATCTGAGTCTGAAAGTGCACCATCTCCTGCTGTATCTGTACCTGAGTCGAGCTGTCAGTAGCCCCATGGCAAACAAGGAGGATACGCGTGAGCGCCTTCCGGCCCCCTGACGCTACCAAAGGTGGACTCGGTGTCTGCAGTTCAGTTATCCTGCATAAATGTTAAGATCCCTCTCTGTCACCAATTCTTTCCATACGGAAGGACGCATTGTACAAATCAATAATGATTCAACCATCTCCGGGGAGTAAAGAAAGTGCCTGATTCAGTCGGTCGAGACAGACATAAGGAGGCCCATCACCACTCATCTGCGGCGTGAAGTCCAAAACACTCACACCACAGTTGCTTTGGAGCAGCTGCCTGAAAAATTCTGGCCCTAACCCTGATGATGGTACAAAGACATAATTAATACAAGGCAAGTATGTCTTGATAGCTCAAACTCTAATGGGTCGGCATGAAAGAACCTGTGGCAGTCGCAACCAACGCCTGGTTGACGGCGTTATGAGCAACCACGAGTATTGAGTTGCCATCGGACTTGAGGATGCTTTGCCAGCATGAACGCGCGCGCGCCCAAAGCTCACGAACTGGATAATGTCCATCAATCTCGAAGTTGGCAGCATCTTTCTGCCACATCCGATAATTCTCGCCATACCTATCTTTCCCCTCTTGCTTATACAAACCCTGTTCAACTCTAAGAGATTAAAAACAAACCAAACAGCAGATGCAGGTGGTGCAGGTGAAAAACAAACAAACAGCAGATGCAGGTGATGCAGGTGAAATCGTCAAACATATATATTCCGGATTTGTACCTGAAACGAGTATAAATCAATCTCTCGCAGGTCGAACAAGGAGACCATCGGCTTCTGACGTGCTCCCCAGATGATTTCCGCGGTGCGTTTGGTTCTTTGAAGTGGACTTGAGCCCCACAACCCCACATGGTATCAGACCAGCGCTTCATTATTCTTTGACAAAGCATGACCTGAAACGAGGCACAATTTGCAAACCTGTAGAAGCAGCTATCGAAATTCTCTCCGAGCAGCATCTGGCGAGACGTTTCGGCCTGGCTCTCTCCCTTGGGAGTCAGGACCGCGAAGTCCGAGCTCCCCTGAATGCGCCCAATTGCGTTCCACGTACTCTCCCCGTGCCGCACCAGAACCACACGCTTGTGCAACTTGATCCGCGGCAAACCATCATGTGCTGCCTCACCAATCTCCTCCAAACTAGGAATCTCCTTCGCTTGCTCTGCGTCCGTCACTGCCGCCATAATCCGAGTCGATCGCGTCTCCCTCTGCAAAAAAAAACCCCCCGAACCTGAGAAAACAATATCCCCACCTACAAACATAAAACTACCTCCTGCTAAAAAAAATCCCTACGTTCCACACCCAATTCGATGACCACTATTCACAATCGTAGATTACCAAAGAGCTCCCTCAAATGATCCTGAATCCATCATGGATACTGAGAAGAAATTCACCTTGGCAGCCACATGGACACAGAACCGGAAGGACACCACCACATTCCCTGGTGCTGGAGTCGTCCCCAGTCTCGTGCAACGCCGGTGAAGAGGCGGCAGGGACGACGACGACGACGACGACGACAAGAGTGGCACCACGGTGCCGAGAAAGGCCATAGCCGCGGCCCGGCTGCTTGTGGGATGGCGATGGAGCAGCGACCTCGACTGGTGTCCAGTCCCCACAATGCACACAGACCTGGTGAGATAGACTGCATCGCCACTTCGGACCAGCGACTGGATGAATCACATATCTACGAGAGGCGTAGATTGTAATTGACATCATCTATTTGGGGGTTACATTGGTTGCTTCAGCTGGTGGTTGGTCTCTTCCTCTTTCCACGAGGTCTTGCCAAATAGGATCTTGTATCACCAAATTTGTGGCCTTTCTTTCAAATATGGTCAACACTTTCAAGTACACTAAAGATCACATTTAGTGTAATGCTCAGTAAATGACTTGTAAATGCAATAAGTTTTTACTCTTGATGCCAATTTTTACCAAGAGCACAACTCTCTATAGTATTCAAATGAGAAGATCATTATAAACATAGTTGGTAAAAATATTCACTTAAAGTAAAAACTTATCGCATTTACAAGTCATTTACTAAGCATTACACTAAATGTGATCTTTAGTGTAGTGAGTGGTGGGAGGGCACGCTAAACGGTTAGTTAGCGATGATCCCAAGTTCACTCACTCTACATCCGAGTTCACTCACCCGTAAAAGTCCCCAATGGGCCAGTAGTGATCTCCAGTTCACTCACTCAAAAGCCCAAGTTCACTCATCCGTATAGGTTTCACGGTGCTTCACTTGTTTTCATTTATCATATTAATACAGTAGTATACCGACCCGTTGTCCCCAACAGGTTGTGTGAGTTTATATAAGGTTACTAAAATTGTAAAAGTAAAAGTAAAATCAAATATAATAAAGATAAATGCCACATGTCACCGCTTCCTATGGCATGATACCTAGGTGATATCCATAGGCCTTTTATTGTATAGAGAGACTAATATTTTGATTCGTTGTCCTCAATGGATCATGTAAGTTTAGGAAAATTAACTAAAATAATAAAAGTACAAGTAAAAGAAATAAAAAAAATTGCCACATGCCGCTGCCTCCTACGATGGGTATCACCTAGGTATCCCCGGTTTCCATCACCTGGTATGTTCGTTCCTCTTTTACCTAGCTATTACCACGTATCAAGGAAGGCCAATATTGGGGTAGGCTAGGTATCGCCACGTGGTGCAACGGTTAGCCTAGGTACTGACCGGATTTGACTCCCCTCTTTTATTATATATAGTAGACTAATATACCAACTTATTGTCCCCAACAGGTTAGGTAAGTTTAGGAAAATTAATTAAATTTGTATAAATAAAAATAAAAGAAATAAAAGAGGAACTGGAGGTAGACTCTGATGGTCTACGATGCCACATCTCACAGAGATCGAGGAAGCGGAGCTGCTTTTAAGTTTGAAAAGGCATGTAGCTGAGGAGCTTCGTGCTCAAAGTATCTTTGTAGCTTTGGCCAAGGACTTTGGTCGAGAGGATGCCCGGGATATCATTTTTTCGTTTTATCACCACGACACAGGATTTTTAGTGTATCCCGTGAGTGAGTAGTCTGGGGGCATGAATGCTTTCTCTGCTACTAAGTAGCAAGCACCGCCCGTGCCGTTATGCGGTGAGTCTTCTACGGTGGAGAAGGAGACTACAAAGTTTGATGATTGGCCTTTGGATTTAGGACCACATCTTACTAGTGCCGAGGCACGGAGGGTACGAGCGTTCATACGTTTGTATCGTAGTTGTTTTGCCTATAGACTCCATAATTTGGAGGGGTATAGAGGCAAGCCCATTCACATTGAGTTGGAGGACAACCACCCGATCTTTCGACCACCGTAGAAGCTCAATCTTACAGAGAAAGTTGGTGTTCAGAGTTGTTGTCACCAGTTGTTGGCTGCCAGCTTGATTGAGCTATCTAACGGCGAGTATGTTTGTGCCACGGTTATGCCATCAAAGAAGGATATCTTTAGCAAATGGACGGACAAGCGGATGTGTGGAGATTCTAGGCCGATTAATCGCAAGACTAAGTCAGACCAATATCCCATGCCCACGCCGGAGGAGTTGTTTGGTACGGTGGGCCACGCTAGAGTATTTAATACTCTAGATTTGCGGTCTGGTTATCACCAGTTACCATTGATGGTGGATGACCGGGTGAAGATTGCATTCTAGGGGGTTGATTACAATGGGAGAAATCAACTCTATCATTGGAAGTTTCTCCCATTTGACCTAAAAAATGCACCCGCGGAGTTTCAAAGGGTGATGGATAGGGTGTTGACCGGTTTACCGTTTGCCCAATGCTACATTGATGATGTTATCATTTTTAGTAGCAGCCCACAGGAGCATGTGAGGCATCTTCAGGCGGTGTTCGAGAGGTTATGGTAGTGGAGATTGCGCTTGCACCATGACAAGTGCAAGTTCTTCCATGATCGGTTGCCAAATTTGGGACACATGATTATTCCAGGGAAGCTTGACATATAGCAGGCCAAGATGGATGCGTTGCTGAAGATTCCTGCTCCAACCGACGTGTCGCGACTTTGAACTTTTCTTAGCTTGGCGAATTACTATCGTCGGTTTGTCAAGAATTTTAGCTTGATTGCTAAGCCGTTGAGTATTCTCACGGGAAAGGATCAACCATGGACTTGGGGACGGGAGCAGCAGCAGACGTTTGTTATTCTGAAGCCGAAGCTTGGTTCAACACTTGTGTTGCGACATCCGGATGCTACATGACCCTTTCAGTTACATAGAGATTGGAGTGCTCTGGGATTAGAGGCTATGTTGACTTAGAAGGATGATGAGGGACGAGAGTACGTTGTGGTGTTTGCTTCGAGGAGCAACAATGCGGAGTCCAACTATTTGTCCTATGAGGGGGAAGCTTTCTCGCAGTTCGGGCCATAGCCCATTTTAGGCCCTATTTACATGGGCAATGTTTTCGATTGGTGACCGACTATCAACCTTTGAAGTGGCTCATGGAGTCTGACAAGTTTACTGGCAAGCTTGCCAAGTGGGCTTTGTTGCTTCAGGAGTATGACTTTGAGGTTGTACATTGGTCCGGCATCACAAACTTGGATGTGGATGGTCTATCTCGCAATCCAAGTCCTTCGAAGGAGGATTTGACTAGTGCCATGTGGCATGGAGACTGTGACAGGAAGTCAGTCTTGGGGTGGCATGCAACAGCTTACTTCACGTTGATGTCTGGCTAGGCATCAACGTTGGTTGATTTGGCAATGAATGAGGAACCGGATAGGGCCCAAGTTGTTAGCTATGCGTAGGAAGACGGTTCAGTCTTGCACAAGCTATTTTATGGGACACTTTTCCCAACTCTTTCTGCTATGGAGCATGATAGAGTTGGACACCAAATAACAAGCTTCCGTTGGTAGAAAGGGCTTCTATTTCGGGTGTGGCTAGATGGAACTAGATGCATAGTTCCCGGGCCAGATCAGATGGCTTCGTTTATACAACAATTATAGAAAGACCTAGGACATTTTGGTATACGACGAACTCATTTGATGTTGCACAACAAGTTCTAGTGGACCGGCATGTATGAGCAGCTCGCTACGTATGTTTCTCGGTGTGAAGTATATCATCGGGTTCGATCCAGCTTCAACACTTTATTATCCCAGTTGCAGCCTTTGCCCATTATGGGGCTAGGATACCAGTGGTCTTTGGACTTTGTTGGTCCACTTGTCGTGACACCACGTGGAGCGAAGTATGTCTTGGTGATGGTAGAACATTTTAGCAAGTGGATTGAGCTCGTGGTCCTTCCGCAAAACTCTTCAGAGTTGGTGGCCATGGCATTCCTTGACTGGGTGTTGGTTCTTTTTGGAGCTCCAGCTGAGGTTTTGACTGACCACGGGCGTGAGTTCTTTGGGACTTTCAAAGCTTTGTATACCAAGGCTTTGATTGACCACCGTACCACTTCTTGGGATCACCCGGAAGCAGACGGTTTGGCGGAGTGTGTGTTTCAGACCGTGAAGCAAGGCCTACGGAAGTATGGATTACTTCACAGTGGCCACTGTGATTGAGATCCGATGATACCATGGATTGCTATGGAAAACCGCTTTAGCCGGCAGGCTTCATTTACTGTTTTCAGCCTATATCAATTGTTGTACGGGCGGGAGCCAATTTTACCGAGTTCCGTTCGGAAAAAGTTGGCTCCAATTGCTGATTTGGACGATCTTGAGGTGTAGGCTCAGTGTCTTCAAGATCAAGGAGAGTTCTTCAAGCGGGCTATGCCCATGGCCTTGGAAAACTTGTCCATTGCTCAACACCGTGACACCTTACGGTCGCTCGTATTTGTAGCGGTGCCTACCAACCTCAGGTGCGACGTTTCTCCAGAGGGAGTTAAGTTTATCTCCAGCGTGAGGTGCCCACGACGTTGGTCGTCTAAGGTGGGCGCACTATTCTTTGCGTGAAGGATGTCTTGTCGAGTCGCATCTTGCTGCTGGAAGGCAAAGAATCAAGGATGGCCGGAAGTGTCGGGAGCACTGTTAGAATTGTGCTCCATGTCATTTATCAATTGATGGCTCCCTTCATTCAGAGTTGGTGGTTGTGCCGGACAGTCTTTTGAGTGTGGTGAGAAGAAAGGCGTGGCTACCATGTTGCTTTGTGACCATTACAAGCGTGGTTAGCATATGGTTTGCTTAACGCTGCCTCTTTCTACTCTATCACCCGGAGATTGGACTTGCCCTGGTTCTCAAAGGTCTTTGAGCCACGTTTTACCCAATGAAAGAATTTGAATTCCTTGTGGACTTCTCACTATGTGATGCGTTGCCATCCAGTAGAGTTCCTAGTTTTGATTCAAAGATTGGCAACGTGGAGATTGACTAAGGGATTAGCAACAAAGTTGACTAAGGCGATTAAAGATGGGGCTCACATTGCACCCGGCCTACCCTTGTTTTATTACTTGTTCATATGCTTATTAATTCGGTGACGGGCAACATCTACGGCTGGATGCGTACAATTGTTGCAGTGACATTACCGTGGCGTTTAATCTTGTTAGTGTTGTTTGGTCCTAGCTCAAATAGAGGGTCTCTTTATCCACTAAGGGGGCATTTGAGGGTGTACTGCTAAACTTATTTTAGTGTATGTTTTTTGTTTATTTGATGTTGCTCATGACTCTCAATCTGTTGTGGTTATTGATCATTCTTTATACGATAGCTATCACGGGACGTGGCGTCAAGGGCCTCTCCGCATCGTAGTGTTTTAGCGTAGATTAGTTTGTTATTAATCTACCGGTTTAGGGACATACGGCGGCGCACCACATTCAACCGTGGATGTTTTTCATCCACGTAGGGTTATGTATGTGCGTATAGCGCCGCACACGTCGTTGAGTTGACGTCTTTGTCAAGTCAAGCTTTGTGAGTGAGTTACAGAGTGTTTAGTGATTATCTTTGCTTGTAAGTGATTGTTTATCATTAGTAAAGGCTCTGTATTCTCTTATACTACTTGCACTCGTTTATTCTTCCTTCATGGAATACAAGACGCTTGACTATCCTAGTAATTCACTAGTTATTCCTTGAGGATGTATTTGCCCTATCTTGTTTTTGTGTATGTTTTTTTGTTTATTTGATGAAAGTTAAAACTCTCAATTTGTTGTGGTTATCGATCTTTCTTTACACGACAATTTTGTGAAGAATCACCTCGGCATACACCATTTTGCAAATGAAGAGAGGTGCTTTATTACATTCCACATGCTTGAAATTGTAGAGAAATTGATAAACTTCTATACAACGTTCAACAAACGTTGTCGTAGTCTAGTAGTTCGTAATTCTCAAAGTTAATCAAAATTAACCTTAAGCAAGCCCACCTAACCTGATCGTTTCCGGGTTTTTTATCGTGTGTCAAACTTTCAAAATCTAAAGACAATTCACACTTAATACCTCATTACATCCTGGAGGATGGCTTCCCCGGTACTTTAGTGACTCGTAACAAGTAACCACAATTGTTTAGTTTAAACTCTGTTGAGCTTCAGAGTAGTTTTCCGGTAAATTTTTACAGTGCCCAGAAAGTCGCTACCCTCCATACTCACAGTCCAGAGGCCACAATATCCACAATCTTACTCTACACCATGAAAAAGTTTAAAGGTTGCAGCTAGTTTATTGGCCTTCACAATCTACCAGAAAATAGTCCCGGTAAACCGCTCACGCAATGCCAAGTTCCAACTACAACTACACTCAATGAATCAAACAAAGAAGATACAAGAATCACAACAGTCTAATGTTAAGCAAATCACATAAGCAAAACAACCTTCCACGGGGATCAAGGGACGTCATTCATTGTAAGGGTAGAAACCCCGGAATACTCTGGACTTAGGCTTAGCCGAGATTTCTCCCGGTGTACCAAGAGGGCGGATATCACCCATCCTCCCCACCAATCCAAACACTTCCCACTTAACGGAGGCTATGATAAATAGCCGTGGGCTTCTCGGATCCCATTCGGTAAGCAACTCTTTCCGGTTCCACCGGTCAAGTATTTGGAGTAGATCTCGGATCTTACTCCACCATCTACTATCTAGCTTAGATATTCTATCCCCTCCGGAAGCCTCAACTCACATTCAACCACATAACATTCAACAAGCCACAACCTTGCACATCCTATCAAAGACTCACTAGTAGGACTCATCCCTCTCCAACCCTACTCACACAAGCTCAACAAAGACTCTAGACACAACCAATGAAGGGAAGACACAAACAAATCAACAAAGAGAAGAGTACTTAAATCAAGAGCCCAAAGCTCCTTAAATACACAAAGGTCACTAGCTACCCTCTAAAACTAGATCCCCAAAGGTGGAAATGGCATCTAGATCTTAAAATTGAGATCTGTCTAATCACCAACGGATTATTGATAGAGCGGTAAACCAAAAGACTTCTTGTCCGAGACCGCTAAAACATTCTCTAACAAAAATAGGTAGCTAGATAAATCACTCAAGTGGTAGCAATTGGGTGCACAATGGGACCCATCGACATCACTACTCTCACCCTAGTGTTTAAATCTAGCAACTTTAACAACATCCCATCAACCGATAGGATAAATCAACAATAACACATAACATATATCAAAGACTCAACCGGGAGACTCATCCGGATGAGTGGAATTATCTCCCGGTTGATCCATGGGAGGATTGATTGAAAGATTCGGAGTAACTACGGGTACATGGTCAAGAGAATCCACCAAAAGACTGGAAGTCTCAACCGAGAGGTCTACCGATGGATCGGGAGAATCTAACGATACGTGAGGAGTCTCCACCAGATCAACAAGCATACCTACCGAAGACTCAACCAAATAATCTGTTTGTGAGAAAGGAAGGTCAACCGGTTCCTTCTCGGGAGGTTTTACCGGGAGGGTGATAGTCAACTAAGGTGGTACGAATAAACCCTCACAAACCGTTTTTTGCCACGTCACAACTGTTCTTTTGCGTCACATACCCAATTTGCTTTTGATTTCACATGTTGGTTTCCAAAATGTGAATCATGACTTCCATGCCATCACACATATCGTAATTTTCCAGCGAACCGGTCTACAGTTCAATGAGAAGAAATATATTTGTAATTACTATATACTTGTCACAGTTTTAAAAATGTAACAAATATACTTCTTGTGGGAGATCAAAAGTTCACAATTCTACAAAACTTTCAGATTACATGCACAATATGTTCTTTTTGGTCATTCCAAATGAAAAATTATGATCTGAGACTTAAATTTGCTTGTAATAGCAAAAAATGGGTTGATTGTCAAAAATGCTTAAAATGGGGGTTAAATGTTGATTTTTGTTCTAAATTCTTATCGAACCTTATTTTAGCATACAAAAATCTATATTAAAATTTAAAGTGTTTTCAATTTTTATTTTTTTTCCATCATTTTCTTCAAAACCTAGTTTTCGGTGCTTTGACAAAATTTATATACTGCGTAGTATTTTTGGTATATTTTCAGTCTCTGCAGTATGCAGTATTTTCATCTCGGGAAAGGGTTCGGTCGCTTATAGAGCAACATGTGTTATGACAACACAAAGTCTCAAAAATCAGCAGTTTGTTCAAGAGATTTTTAGTTCACCTAACATTTTGTTGGCCATGATTTCTCCACACCTAAAAAATGGACGGTTGGCATTCAACAACAATTTAACAAAAGGCTTCAAAACTAACATACTATGGAGTATATTATTTTTGCCCATTTTGTACCCCCCTTAGTGTACCTATACCCGGGAGGCCTTTTTGCCTCTTGTAGACTCACACCCCACTCCTTGGAAGATGGAGAATCCGCTTGACTCATTGAACATTGAGTGGGTGGATCATCATCTTCTAAAGAAAGAGAACTGTCATAGACAAACCTTCTCTTCTTACGGGGTAGGCTCCGGGCTTACAATGGCATGGTGCTGCTCGTTTGTCGAGGAAGTAACTTGGTCAGTGCCACCATGGTTTCTTGAGCCTTGACCTCTGTGTCAAGATGCTTCTTCTGAGATGTCCGCAGACCTTTCTTCATTTTGGTCAATTGTTCCCGGTCTTTCGGAGCTGCAGCCAAGATGTCTTTGGTGTTTTCCACTCCAAATACCTTCCGGAGAGCCCTCTAAAGACTCCTTGCCTTCGGAAGCTCCATCTCCATCTACTGGACATCCCGGGTTACATCCAGGGAAAACTTGGCTATGTTCACTACAAGTGTGAAATTCTTGGATGGCCGGGGTGGTGGTGGTGGTTTAGGTTTCACATTAGAGTAGAAGATTGGGTTTTAATACTCAACCACTCTCTTAAATTGGTGGTTTGTAAACTGATCATTCCGGTAGCACTCCGACACGTCATAGAAATTCGATATTATCCAGCAACTTCCGGTTGACTCCGGATGACCACGCCTCTTCTTGACGAAAGGAATACACCTCGCGCCATACTTTTGTGGTCCATGATCGAGGATTAGCTCGGTAGACTTCCCGGGGCGTCCCGGAAGGTAGCAACTCTGCAACTGCACGTCTCTTCTGGAAGACCTAAGGCTTCTCGTATAATCCCTGCAATCCATCGGGATGAGGTCATCCTCCAGCTGTCCAACTTTCTCAGTCTCCTTCCACTTGTTCAAGACAATCTTTGAAAGCGTTAGTGATATCGGTAGAACCATGTTGTCCGAGATGGACTAGCTCCATGATGTGCCTGTACCTCCACCAATTGCCCTATGAACTTATCACAACCTCCAGTCCGGTCCAGAAAACATAAGTATATCGGACAACCGGAGTACTTTCTTCGGAACACTTTACTAGACTAACGTTGATGCGGGTATCTCACGTATTAGAAACACAACTAACAAAACAACATCACAATTGACCACTTCAAACAAAAAGAGATGACTTAGGAGAACAAGAATTTTGGAAGAGGGTTTCCCAGTTGACCAGGGAGACCGGGGAAAAGATGGAAAATTTAGGCAAGACCTAGAGAAGAGAAGAGAAGAGAATAAAGAATACATAAAAGAAGACTTGCCAGGAGGCCGGGACAATGGAAAACAAATGATGGGACAAGAAGGTAGACGCACAAGTACAAGAAATCAAGATCTAGGATATATAAGGTCTAGGTAGAGTCTACCGGGAGACTCTTCTCTAGACGCCAAAGAAGGCAACCAGAGTTCATCTGAGGAAAATAAAAGTGATAAGAGATCTAACAAACAAGAAAGTTGTACAAACAAGAAAAATCCATCAATTGGCAAGAATCATCTTGTTCACAACTTCTTGCCACCTCCTTGTTGCACCTTCAACCTCCTTGTTGCACCTTCAACCTCCTTGAAATTGTGGTTTAGTCTGTGAATCTTCTTGCCGCGGTCTTGAATCTACTTGCACCGCCTCTACGCCTAGGAATCTCCACCTCCGTTGTGTCAAAAGCCTCCTCCACAACAATCTTCTTCCAAACCCTAGGTTTGAAGATTCAAACCCTAGGTGCTCAACTCTCCTTCAAAATCCTAGCTCCACAAACCCTAATTCTCCTCGTTCTTCTTCTTCTTCTCCGCGCCCTTCCTTCACGCTTCCTCCAACACCTCGTTGTTCTTCTTCACCTCTTTTTTCTTCTTCTTCACCTCTTTCTTGAAACCCAACTTCTTGAGAAAATCCAACCTCTTAAGAAAATCCAACTACTTGAAAAGAAAACTCGAGCTTCAAAAAAAATATGAGTCTGTGAAGGGAGAGCTCGGTATGTTAAGCGAGGTCGGTCTGTGAGGCGCTGGCTTGGCTGTTTGGGAGCCCGGTACCCGGCTGGCGGTACCCGGGCCTATCAATACCCAGGCCTGTCAGTACCCGAACATGCCGATATCCGGCTTGCCGGTACGCAGGCCTATTTTTATTTTTTTTTAATTATTTTATTTATTACTTTTTAAATTTTCTTTTTTTGTTCTCTTTTTTATAAATTTTCTTCATATAAAATTAAATTTCTATTTTCTCAAATAGGAATTTAAGTTTTCTACAACAAAAAAGTAAAAAGAAAAACTTAAACAACTAAACTAAAAAGAATACTAATAAGTAGACTACCTAGTTGATGAAGACTTTGACTAGCTAGCTTAGTTTTAAGTGGTGATTTGAACTTTTGTCCCAGAAATCCTTCCCGGGCATTCTTTGTAGGTTTTTCTAGGCATAACCTTGGTAGTTTTAAGGCCGAGTTTTATCACCACTCTAACACTAATTAACTAGTTAAGCATTCACCGACTTTCACTAATTATTATACAACCTACTTCTATGAAATACTAACTACTTTGCCGGTTATCTAAGACTAAAAATCACAATTTAACTAATTTTTTAGTAGGGGCAACCAAGTGGGAGTTTCAGACTCCCACAAACGCTTCATCCAAGCAATGTCTCAAATTTGCCTTCACTGATGTGCGATGGTGTTTTTGGCGCTCATATAAAAAATGTCTAATAATGTAGCACCAGTCAATGTACTCCTCGCATGTAGAATATTTTCATGGTTGTGGCTTGTCCTCCTAACCTCTGAACACCAACTTTGTAGGGTTGTTCAAAACATGTAGCCGCTTCATCTTCTTCCCTCCCGTTTCGGCTTTGATCTCTTTGTCTCTTCCGGTCTGCTTTGGTGAGTGGCTTTGGTGGCGCTGGATTTGCCTCCATCGCAGCTCTCCGATAAATCAAGTGTGTAAAAAAAGCCCACTAAGAAGTCCAACAATCATCGACTACAAGGTAATTGATGGCCCCGTTTTCTTTGTGGGATAATGTGTGGCGTGAAAATAGTAAGCCTGGAGCCCACCCAAGAATCTAGCAATCAACCACCGGAAGGTAGTTGAAGGCCCAAATTCCTAAGCGGGAAAATCAAGGAGAGGTGGGCGCATACTTGACTTAAATAGTGGGGGGCGCAAACGAGGGGCACAAATGTGTTCTGGGAGGCGCAAACGGGTTGAGGAGGGGGGCAAACGGGTTGAGGAGGGGGGCAAACGGGAAAGCAAGGGCACAAATGGGAATGTGGGGGGCGCAAGCAGGTTGGGGAGGAGGCGCGAATAGGAAATGGGGGGCGCAAACGGGTTAGGGATGGGGCAAATGGATTTTAGAAGGGCGTAAACGTCTGGTTGGGGTATAAATAGGCTAGAAGTTCGTGTCCCCCCTCATTCCTTTCCACAGTGGCTCTTTGTCTTGACATGTGAAAATGTGTCTTGCTTGGAACTACGCTGTGGAAAATCAACAGCTTGGGGGAGAAGTTTTGTTGTTCGTTTTGTTCTGCATGACACATTGTTTCCATGTCTTCAAGGTAATGCTCCGGCAAACGGTCGGTCTATGAAGATTTGGATGCTTCGTAGGCCATGGACCCCTAGAACTGGGTAGGATTAGATTTCTATATTGATTCTACTACTCCTTTCATCTCTGAAGGGAAGAAGAAGAACAAGATTATCTCGAACCACAAGAAGGATGAAGATTATCCACCCAAAGAGTACACGCAATTCATTCGAGAGGTGACCATTGGTTACTATCTTGTTCATTTGCAAAATATGTTGAATCAAACATGTTTGGAACATGGACATACGGAGATCTTGCTATTCCAGGCTTATTTGGAGCGATAATTGATTTGGAGGAGATTCAATCAATCTGAATTGCTCATGGATTGCATGAACAAGTACTTTTATTCTTGAAAATGGATGGCACAACGGGTGACTTCAGCTACAACAAACATCATACATGTGTTTGAATGCATGGTAAAAAAATCCAAGGGCAAAGATTGGAGCGATACAAAGAAATAGTTTCTCGAGAAACTAAAATGGATTCAATCAGAATGTGCGAAGTTTTCTTTGAATAAAACAAAAATGATGCCTTTGAATGAACAAGCGCTGAAAGATATGCACTCTAGAGTGGTATGGATTCCAGAGAAGGCAAAAGTTGTATCATTATCTCGCTTTGATGCTCAAGGCCGATACGGCAAGGTGCAAAAAGTGCATATTGCAAATATGCTAGGTATTCCAATCCACATAGAATTTGCGGAGAAGCTTTCGAAGGCTAAAACTAGATGTGAGAAGCTTCACCAATGGTCAATCAAGGCTCTCGTTTGCGTTGTTCAACATTTGAGAGTGATTAAATTTTGGGCTATCCATTTAGAGACTCGAGAGCATGGAAGCCTACACATTGTCGTGGAACGGGGATTGCCTTCACAAATTCCTCCAATTAAATAGGAAGGTGTCAGAGGTAGCAAGCTATACCAAAGTTTTGAAACTGAAGAATATCACCATGGAAGAGTCCAAAAGAATTGTTGCCTTTCAAAAGAATAGAGCAATGTTGGCTTGGTCTCTAATATATGTTATACACCTAGTCCATAAGGCAAAAATCATCCACAATGATTTAACACCATCAAATATTCTACTCCACTTTCCACCACATCAAGTGGAAAATGCATACCGTACTTTAGGGGCAGCTTCGGCAAAAAATAATTCCAAATAATAATGTCGGATTTAAAAAAAAATTATGCTATCAATTTGCCGGAAAACCATGAAATAAATTTAGATGAATGACGAAATATCTTGAAATCCAACGCATTAACCGAAAATCAAATATATTAAAAATGTTCAGAGTGATCTCATGAAGTCCACTAGTTCCTCACGAGCCCCTTGCATACTGAATAATAGGCATCCATCATGGAGCACAAGGCTGGCAGTGACCAGATTAATCCCTCACGAGCCCCTTGCATGCACAAGTCAAACCCATCCTTCGCACAAGGCAAGCGTGGCACTGACCACATAAAGCTCACCGGCCGTTGTGGAGTTGCAATCGTGTGGGAGCTCCTCGGCTTGGGTAGAAGAGGCAATGGGTAACTGGAGCACAATCTAGTGAGCAGATGAATCAGGGTTTAGGGTGGGCTGGAAGCAAAAGTTGCGGGTGGTAGTCGTAGCGGAGGAAGGCGGACTCCAGCGGCGCACCTTTCGGTAGACTCGGACCCCAGCGCCGCAGCTTTCGGCAGACTCGCACTCCAGCGGTGCAGCTTTCGCAGACTCGGACCCAGCAGGACTCAGACCCAGCGGCGCAGCTTTCGGCATCTGCGAGGCCAAGTACATGGGGTACCACTCGTGCTACCAATCGTACTCCACCTCAGCATCCTTGGCAGTTTGCTCATCCTGATCCGCCTCTATCAACGGCGGTTAGAGAAGTCAGGTGAATGCGAGCGATTGGATCCCTGGCTTGGAGCTTTTGTTAGGTAGCAAATTATGTCAAGTAAAAAGCACTGTATGCACTCACACATGATTGTTTTGGTTGTTGAAAGGTCGTTTTGACGTCTTGTTTTTGTTCCAGTGGCGCCTGCAGTCGGAGTTTTGGATCTGTCTGGTGGTGACGATTCTCGGGTACCTGCCGGGAATCATTAGTCCTGCGCCGCTGGGGTGTGAGTCTGCCTCTATCAACGGTTAGAGAAGTCAGAGGTGCGCTGGGGTTAGAAAAGTCAGAGGTTCGCAGAACTTGGTGCCGTTTTATCAACTGGGGTCCGAGTCGTGCTTCTCCTCGGCGTCGTAGGGTTGGAGGTCGCCGCCGTAACGCAGGTAACGCCGTTGTTGTAAGACCGGCTGCACCTGCACATTTCCAAGCAGTTCTGTGAGTCGCCTTTGTTTTTTTTTTCGTTTTTCTGCTGACTTCCCTACGTCGTTTGCCTACAGGGTTTGTAAGTCTGTTGATTACCCACGTCATTTGCCTATAGGGTTTGTAAGTCTGTTGATTACCCACGTCATTTGCCTACAGGGTTTGTAAGTCTGTTGATTACCCACGTCATTTGCCTACAGGGTTCGTAAAGTCTGTGTTGATTAGAACATTTTGCATTTCAACATGTTGCATGTCAGACTGTTGAAATGTTGAAATGCAAAATGTTGAACAAAACACTCAGCAAACGACAAACAAAACACTCAACGAACAACATTATTGCATGTCAAACTTGACTCTTGTTGCAAATGTCACAAACCAGTTCGTGAAGTACCTGCAGGCTCCTCCTTAACGGTTGTTCTCCATTCCTCTAGCATTCTATCTTTGATTTTCTGCTCTTGGTCTCTTTTCTTGCACACTTTGCTGAGTGTTTTGTTTGTCGTTTGCCTGCAGGGTTCTGGTTGAAAAGGACTAGGATATTAGTGTTGGTAAGAACTACAAATCCAGCCTTCTTCATATTGATTAGAACATTTTGCATTTCAACATTTGAGATCTAAAATCAATCTTTTTCCCTAGGTATTTGTAGGAAGGAACTTACCTTTTTCTGGCGTGATCTTTCATGGTTGAAACAGTAGATCTTTTGTTTGCTGTTGTGACATTGGCAACAAGAGTCAAGTTTTTATCCATTATAGCTTGAACACTCTCGTCTGGATCTGTTTCATCCTCTTTTTCCTTGGATTCCTGTTCTGTATCCAACACTTCTTTGAACAAAGAGTTCTTCATGTGCTCCTCCATTGCTGATGTCTGAAATGCATTTTGGAATGCTTGATCTAAGCCACACATGGACCATCCTTTCTTTATCATGGTTGGTTTGTTGATGTGTTGCCATGCATGATATAACCAACTGCAGATCAAAGGCTTCAGCACCGACATCTTGGTATCCAACTTCACATCATGTAGTTCCTTCTCATCGATCTGCTTGCCAATATTCTCACTTGTATATTGGTCAAATTGTTGTCTGAAACCATGCTTGAATGGACGCTGTAAGATGACATCTGCAGGTTGTAAAACGCTTGTACAATTTGCGGGAACAAAGATGAGTAGGATCTCTCCATGTGTCTCCTTCAACCAAGAGATAAATTCCTTCGAGATATGGACACTCCAGCAGTCTAAAATCCAAATCAACTTTGATTCTGCATCTAACCCCATCTCTTGCGCTTGTTTTCTTCTGTAGGGCTGTAGAATTTCTTCAACAAATTGTTTGCAAGTTGTTAAGTTGCTCCAATGATTGCTAGAGAATGTCAGGTTCCAACCAGCTTCTTCACACACTTGGCGACCAACATTTCGAGGAGGCAGACATCTCTCTGTAGATCGTGTAAATACGATTTGAAGAGGTAACAAGTCTCCTGCACCTGAAGAGGATAATGAAGCAGTGATCTGCCTTTTGTCCTCCATACCAAGGACTTGAACATGTTTAGAGCCCTTTTTTGCCCAAGTGCGAGCGCCTCCTCTTGGTACTAGATGTATCCCCATTTGATCTGTATTGATGACCAACTGAGGTGGGATTGAATGAGCTTTGACAAGGTATGCCATTTGTTGTGCCATTCGCAGACCTTGTTGCTCCCAATCTTTTGGTAGCTTTCTAGCTGCTCCTGTACCTTTTCTAAAGCTCCAATCTAAGTTGGTTCTCACAAAATCTCGTGTCCATTTTAAAGAAACCCTGAATCCACTTTGACTTTTGAAATTTAGGAGGCTAGGCTCTCTCTTCTGAATGAGGGTTCGAATTAAGTTCCTTACAGAAGATGCAAAGAAAGGTTGACCTACCTCACGATGTGCCTTCAACAAAGTGATAATCTCCTCCTCTAATTCATGATGTTTAGATAAAACATATGCATGTTGAGCTCCACCAGTATAAGCTGTTGTTTCCTTGAAGATTGCTTGTTTTGTGCCATCTTTTAGTTCCCCTGTCTTAGTGAACCACTCTCCTAAAGAACCTCTAGTCAAATCATCATAAACACTCTTGTTTTGTCCGGATAACTTGTACTTCACTTGCAAATATCTTAAAGCAAGACCAAGACTCCTATGATATGTTATAGCTGCGTAAATAGGATCCCAGAGAAATGGTACAAACCAGTTTTTGTATGGTCCCCTAGCCTTTGTGGTCTTTGGTCTTGCGTTAGGTTTCTCCTCTTTGATTGGAAGAAGTACAGCTTCGATTTGCATCTTGGGCCTACCCACTGGACGCTTTTGAACTTCTTTCTTCATAGACTGCTCCATGTCCATCTTGACCTGCAGGTGTGCAAAGTCACGTTCGACCCTATCTTCCATTTCTACTTTGTCTATAATAGTGAACATATTGCTCAAAAGTTGTTGCTTAGCCATGTTGTCAATCATGCAATACCAAGACCCTAAACCTAACAAGTTCTTACAAAGTCGAGTACAATGTTACAAAGCTCTCAGAAGCACCTTGACAAACTACCACTTGCACAAGCAAACCCCCATGATACCGTAAACAATGAGATTAGGGTTGGTTAAGCAAAGGTAACGGTAGTGAACGTTTAGGGTAAGTTAAATGAAAGGGTGGCTGCCACTTTCAAAACAAGATGATGAAATAACAAGCACTCAATGAAACTTCATCAATTGTGGATGAAAGTCAAACTTATAGTTATTTATTTCCTCAAAAAGTCGAATCTTAAAAAATTACTTTTTTTACTGCCGGACATTAAAATTTGAAATTAATTAATTATTCGACGGAGGGGTGACGAAGCTGCCCCTAAAGTACGGTATATAGGAATGTGTGATTGGGGAATGACAAGCCAACTTGTGGAGAATAAGGCCTCATTTTATGGTTTTCAAAATGAACATGATTGCCAAGAGATGAGGAATGCCAAGTAGTGGGTGGCCCGTGAGTTGTTTTTTGTATATGGTCCACATAACAACAAGGAGCGCAATTTGGAGCGCATGAAGAAAATGCATCCATGTACAAGGATATATGATGCATTTTTGGTTGGATTTTTGGCAAAGATGATTTCGAAGGACGAGGATTTTAAAGAGCTCTTCAAAGATATAATGAGTGCAATTGCATTCTCAGTGAAGTTGGATGCCCTTGTTCACAAAGACTGCTCAAAGATGCCATCACTTACAAGAGTTGTAGAGGATTTCATGGGTCCCCCTTACAAGTTTACAACTTCTAGGTCCCCAATAGTTGTTTTAGATATATAATTAGTGCCATAGTTATGGACATATGTTTTGAGCATTAGACAATGTTTTGAGCATTAGACATTTTGATTGCCTACATGGTCTAGTTTTTACATTTGCAAAATTAATTCCAATCAATTTTAATCTCTAAATTATCAAGCCATTTACAAACCAAAAACACTTTAAAATTGTTCGCTTCAATGCAATGAGTAAGGAAGAAAATCAAAACTTTTATTTTTGTTTTACACCATAGGATCTAAATCTAGACTTAGGTAGATCAATACTCACAAAATTTTATCAACTTTGACCACACAGATTGAAAGATTATTGTGTTTGAAGTACAAACAAGGGCTCATCTTCGCTGCGTTTAGTGGATTGATAGACTTTGACTTTACCTCTGTTGGAATTTAGAGTTGCTCGTAGTTATTACGGTGGTATAAATAATTATGCATTGAGATATATATAGAACAAAAAGTAAAAGGGGAGAAATTGAAGAGAGGTGAATTGACATGTGGCATGGTCAAAGAGGTAGGACCAACCCATGTGTCGTGCATGGGATAAGCAAGGACACATGGATAGTTGCATGAAGTCTATGCGCCATGTGTTCTATGCATTAGTTGGCAAGGAACACGTATATGGACACATGATGTTGGACCGCCATGTGTTGAATGTCTTACAGGTGGATGGACACATGATGTCGGACCTCCATGTGTCTAATGTGTTTGCAAAAGCTTGCCACCAAAGTTCTACTATAAGTAAAGGCCTTTGAAAAAAGGCAATATCTCACTTGAAGCATTATTTGTATTCTTTTGCGTGCTTCTTTGCTTGTGCAACTATTTCTCTACTTTTTTTAACTTCAATATTTCTCACGTATTGTCGCCTTTGACCGCCTGCATCAGCAGCCCTAAGTTTGTGGACGGATGGAAAACTGATGGGATGATCGACATGAAAAATCAACCAATTGAAAAATCGGGGAGCCTCCTCTCCAGTTCCGCAGTGTGCTTCTCCATGTCCAGCAATGAGCTCCAGCAACTAAACCACCTTGGTGTTCTTTACAATTTAAAAGCTTGACTTGACAGATAAGTCAAGTCAAGGACGTGTGCGGCGCTATACGCACACACACACACAATCCTAAGTGGATGGAAATCATCCAAAGATAAATGCAATGCGCCACCGTATGTTCCTAAACCCGTAGATTAGAAGCAGACTAATCTACGCTAAAACTACGATACGGAGAGGCCCTTGACGCCCCGTCTCATGACAATTGGGTGAGCCATTAGCCCACCCACGACGTTCTATGAAGACCTAATAAGTTGCATAGGCAACGAACCAAACGGCTTAGGCAATAGGAAGCAAAGGCCCAACTCCAAAACCAACCAATCTACCCAAACTTCTACAAGTTGTGTCAAAGGTGACTAAGAAGTATCTAACTTTTTTTATTGCGTTAGATGAGACAGACTTTGTTTGTCATACTTGAATTAGTAGACCATAAGGATGTATAGGATGCTTTGTGTTGTTGTAGGCGACAAATGCAGCAACGATATTCCACGGTTTACTATCGACCATGTTACTAACTTACTAGGAATGTGAAAGTCACGTTGATGGCATGTTCATCTCTCACATCAGAGCTAATAGTGTTGTACATCTCCACTGACAGCACTTGTTCATCCCACGCTAAAGAAAACATCACATAGAATAGCAATATCTGAAGTGCATGTTTAGGAAAACGTTCGCCTAAACAAAGAGAATGTGCAAGTGGACATGGACTCTAGCATGACAAATGTCAACAACAATATATTGCAAGACGTACAGCACGAGGCCTTAATGCCAGTCTTGGTGTCGTCCAAAACGCGCATACGTCAAGATTAATGTCACTAAGAACACGAACACGTCATAACAAACGTCAAACGCAACAGTCTTGTGTGGACAAAATATGCCCTAAAACCATGACATCAGGTGACGTGGACTATCCACGTCAGAAATTGGAGGGTCCAAGTCAACAAATTTTTTATTTCACGTCAGTGCTCGGTCAAATGGAGTTGGATGAAAAAAAGTCCCGCGTGGCATTGCCTAAAAAGAAAACATTACTCAATGCTTATGTGGACATGAGCACCCCTCCTTGTCAAGCCGTTTCCAAAGCTTTTTAGACCTCGTTGTTTTGGACGTCATGAAGTTGACAACTCCAAATCAACCATGTTATAGAAAAAATTGGACGTTTTTTGTCCGTTTTTTGTCTGTCAAGATAGCATGTTTTTTCTGATGTTCAGGCATTTTTTCAACGCATTACAAAAAACGCGGGTTTCTTATAGTGATAGTCCATATAGGTTGCAAACGTTGGAACAATTGAGAAACTCGCAAATATTGCGTAATCTCACTAACAAAGATGGTCGATTTTGTCATATTCGAACTCGGGCAAGGCGGCGAAGGTGCAACATTTTTTGTGATGATGGAGCCAAACCAAGGGGCACGGCAGGAGTAAATGAGGATGAGTAGGCATAGCAAATAGTGCAGACCGTGCAATAGTACGAAGACAATGGCCACTACAATTTTTGTAAATTTTTTATTTTAAATCTAATGACATATTTTTTGCTTCACAATCATTGAGAACATTATACACTTCATGAATGCAAGTATTTCACTGAGTGAATGCATATGATACACACTTTTCACTACGGTGAACTCTAATTTTTTAACCAGCTAAGAATGATTTTTTTTAACCTGGGAGCCAAACTTTTATACTTGAACGCCCTCCAAATTGGCAGACGTGCGTGCCCCCCTCCCAAACACGCGCGCCCCATCTTTCAAACGTGCACGCCCCTTCTCCGAGACGCACGCACCCTCCTAAGACACGAGCGCCCCCTCTGACATTCAAACCTCCAGATGTTTGCGCCCCCTTGCACATGTAGATTTCCACATCATGAAGCGCTTTTCCATGTCATCATATCATTCTTACTTTTGATAAATCATTAAAAAAAATGAATTTGGTAATTCTTTCCGCTTCCTGCTATGTCCGTTCTTTCTTCAAGACCGATCGCTCTGTCCGCTTATCTATCTGTCCGGTCGGCCGGATTTAGTCCGTCCGTCTTTAAGGACAATCGTTTACATGACGCGACGGTGATCATCCCCCATGTCGTCAAGCGTACCTACACCCCAAACCCAAAGCCTACAATCGGTATCTAACGTCAAAATAGGTTTTAAAGCCTCATCGGTATCTAACCCAGCTCAAGGTCTGCGGTGGATGGACTCTCCGCGTAGTCTGGTGAGGGAAAACGCTCCTAGTACTTACCATAAACACAACCCCAAAAAACTATCCACGTGAACTATCTAAAGAGTAAGTGTATGAACAAACAACCTGCAAAATCACCACATTATGCGATTGACCAATCATCACCTCCGGCAATCACAATCAGAACGACCACCGCACAAGAGGCCAGGCCGGTCCTCATCTTGGCTTTGCCCCTACGATACGCCCATCACAAATTAGTGACAGCAATAAACAAGCCCAACAAAAAACTCTAGCAAGAAGTTACAATAGCTCGCAACACAGGGGAGGTCTCATAAACAAAATCCAAAAATTCAAAACCAAATCGTCTTTTCTAACAATATAAAAGCAAAAAATGAAACGATCAGTGCCACTAGCACACGTCTGTAGTGGATGGCTCCAAGTCGCAACACCAACAAAGCAAAGAGAAACACTAACAGTGTTTCTCCTACGTCTAAACTTTAGAAATAGTGGAACAATTGATCGCGGTGTTTAAAAACACAAATTTTTCCAATTCAAATAGCCACAATGGATGATGTAACCCGCCAATAGGCCAATCCTACACTAAAATTGGATTAAGTGACTAAATTTCCAATTAAATGCACAAATTTTACTCACATCCGAGTCAAAATGCCCTTGCAAACTACCTCCAAAGTTTAGACACAAATCTTTTTTTTTAACGTCACATAAAAATGTGATTTTTCAAAGTTCTCAAACTCAAATTTTTTTGCATTGCTCGTCTTATAATGCCCCTGCAAGTTCAAATCCGCAACCAAAATTTGCAAATAATAATTTCTACAAAAGTTGAAAAATTGAAGTTTCAACTCCAGCAATGATCTAAAATTATGCACTAATACTCACGGATTTGGAAGATTTTGCACGCTTTGGGGTACTTGTGGACTCGCAACTTTAGGGATATTTGGAACTTGCGACTGCTCTCCACGACCATGCGCTAGTCCCACAACTGTTCCCCGTAACTTCCACGTCATTTGTTCTCGTGGATGAATGTGCGTCCTTAGACAACGCAGATGAACTGCTACCGATATGCGGATGACTTCGCTTGAGGATAAACCCGGTGAGTTGGCCGCCCAAACTCCTCAATTGCAAATGAGCATGCCTGATCACCTCAAGTCCGATGGCCTATGTCTGATGGCACATAACTGCTATGAATTAAAGTTCTCTCAGCTTCAATTGATGAAAAATCAGGAAATCAGTTCCTTAGACAACCTCCTCTACAGAATGTCTCCAAAACATAAGCTCCCACTTCAAGGCTCCAATTTAAAGAAATCTGACAAAATATTGCAACCTCTTACACAATATTTAGTGATAGAAATATCCACTCCTCTACTCTCTTCATTTTCAATAAACTTTTCGAATGCGAAAACGGTAAGAGAATAAGAGAAATATAAGAGGGTCTTTATCAAATATGAATGTAGTGAATCACTACAGTAGTTAAACGTCTCGCACTCCACAAAGGAAGAATCAACAAGTGCGAGCGGAAATAGAGAATGCAGAGCCTCTACTATTGATAAACCATCACTTACAAATAAAGAGACTCATTAATCACTCTCTACACATACTCACAAAGTTTGACTTGACAAAGACAACAAATCAACTGCGTACGCGCCGCTATACACATACATACAAAACCCTAACGGATATAATACATCCGTTGGACGGATGTGGTGTGAGAGACATATGTCACTAACAAAGGCAAATTAGAACTAACTAATCTATGCTAATACTACGTAATGTTGTACGGTCCTCGACGCCATAATCGTGATACTACCTTTGATTTTGGACTTTTGACTTTGGAATGTGATTGTTGACTTCTATCCCATTACAATTACTTTAAATTTTTGGAATTGTCCGTTATAGTTTGATCAGCACAGATACATCTATTGGTTACTATATACCTCTCACAATTTCAAAAATCCAACAAATTTTTTTTTTGGAAAATTGATACCCATTGATATCATATTATGTTCAGACAATACAATTGAAAATTCTTGGTTGAAAACCTGAATTGACTTATAATGGTACAAAATGGGCTATTTTCTTACGACACTTAAATTAGGGATTAATGTTGGTTTTCTCTTAAAAACAACTTGCAACCCTCTAGATTATACACAAAACTATCTCAATCCATACAGTGCTTTTAAAAGATAAAAATAAAATCATTATTTTCTTCAAAATCAACTTTCAAATGCTTTCACTCAACGTATATATAGTGCAATATATCTAGTGTTTTTTCAACCTCTCTAATATGTAATATAATCTAGTCCGGTTAGAGCTGGGCCACTAACAACGCGATCCGTGTTGAGTCAGAACAATTTCAAAAAGTCTCACGGCGTCTCTAGAGAATCTAGAGTTCAACTACTTTCTATCCACCGTTACTTCTGTGGAGTTGCCAGTTCGATGTTAAGATTGCTAAATTTAAATACATTTTTTGTATCCTACAAATAAAATATGTGACTGTATAATACATGGTCGCCCCACATACCTTTAGGGGTGAAGAGGTTCTTGCAAAATAAACAATTCTTGTTTGGCATGTTGCCATGAGGATGCTTTAGAAAGGTACCCTAGCCTATTACCAAGTTAACTCTTCAATATTAATTTAACCCCTAAAGGACCAGAGTCTCCTTCGGGGGGATTCCTTGATTTTTGGGCAGGTTCCTAAAATTTGAAAAAAAATCAATTTTCTCTGAAATTTTTATTCTAGATTGCCTTTGATAAGAGCTTCGTGGACATATTTTTATTTTAATTTTTGGATTTGTGGTTTGAAAGTTAGTACCACTTATAGTTTTTGAGGGAAATTGTCAAGGAACTTTAGGGGTTAATGCCCAAGCAAAGAGCCTAAGATGTTTCATGAAAAAATGTAGAGTATACTTGGTCAAGGATCAAATGATTCACCAAATTGTTGAAGTGCTCATACAAATTTGATATAAGTGAGAAATTAATGTTGAAAATTACTACATTTGATAACCTCCACCGTATTGAATCCATGGATCGTTACCTTTTTTTAGGACAATTGTATAAGGCTCATGTCAATATTAGAAATCATGGTCCAAAATGATCTTACAATTCATGATCAAGCATCTCAAATGACTACAATATAATTTGCAATGTCGACAAAATTAGGAAATGGTAGATGTAGCATTCATTGCCTAGAATAAGGGACATCTAAATAGAAAGTGAATCTTTGTAGAATCTCAAAGAAGGTTATGTTGATTATTTCTATTCGTGATTCCAATTTCCAAAATTAGTGGACAAGTCACAAACTTGACAAATGAAAAAAAACTATAAAAAACTTGGAGAGCATGAATTTTTCATTGAATAATTATTGCAAAAACTAATCATAAGTCTACAAAGCCCTTATTGTGCCTACCTTCAAAAAAAATCTCCAAAAAATCCACTCAAAATTGACAGCATAGAAATTTGCGTAAGGACTCAAAAAGCCACTTCCTTTAACAATTGGTCCTCTAAGGATTAACCCTTTGACGCCAAAGTCGACCACGAAGCCATAAATAATCTACAAGCAGAATAGATTATGCTGAACATCATCTACACAACCAATACATTTCATTGCCACCCCACTTCACATAAATCATTGGACATTCTGAAGACATCAAGGACAATAGCCAATCATGGCAATGATTACAACACCTAGAGCACGAAAATCAACCCTCCCATGGCCTTGTAGGCCTTAAATGGTTAAGGATGGATTCATGTTACATTTATATTTCCACTCAGAATGATTTGTCTACATGCCACTACTAGGATTTCTAAACACAAGATCACAAGGAATCCATAGTCTACACTACATTGAAAAATGATGATTAGTATATCCACATTATATGATTTTGAAGAGTTAAAGTTTTTTGTAATGTTGATGAAGATTTTTACCAAGAGCACAACTATCTATACTACACCATTCACTAAATATAGTGTGGATGCATTGGTAATGTACTAATGTGGGTGAAAAATTATGTGAACCACATCAATTTTGGTTTGGAACAAAGTTAATGTGGACTATTTTTTCTAACCCAAGCTACCTGTTATAATGAAATTATTGATTTATTTGAAAATGAAATGCTTCTATAAAGGGAGCTGACTGTACACGCTTCTTTACAAGCTGTCGACATGCTACGAACTCAAGGTCACAAGGAATCCATAATCTACACCACAAGCATCCCAAAGTTCCGTTCACAAATCATGTGCCTAGATGCTCTTCAAATCACAAAATCACAAGAGTCGTATTAAGAACATGGGAATTCATCCACCAAAATACTAGTACATGATTTCGCCCCAAATCATCTCTGAATGAATCATGGGTCAAGATATCACTCCAAGCCCATATTACTCCTTCCTGAAGATTGAGGATGATCCAAAATTTTGAACCTCCGAAACCGAATAATTCCACACTTAGCCTGATCGACTTCAATGTAACTCCATATTTGTACACATGAAATTTATATCTACAAGCCAATTCTAGAACATGATCCTCGAGGTAACACCTGATCAACTGGTCTCCGAGAACAGTGTACAGAATTAACACCTGATCGACAGAAGTAGTACATCTCCGAGAAGCAAACATCTCCAAGTTGACAGGTTTAACATCTTCAAGTTGACAGAGTCGACACCTGATCGACAGAAGTACTACATCTCCAAGGTGACAGGTTTAAACATCTTCAAGTTGAAAGGACTAGCTTCATCTTCAAGTTGACAGAGTTGACACCTGATCAACAGTAGTACTGCATCTCTAAGTTGACAGGTTTAACATCTTCAAGTTGACAGAGTTGACACCTGATCGACGATTAAGATCATCTGACAGAGTTAAGAGCTGATCGACATAATATATAATATCTCCGAGAACACTTGAAAGATCAGTTGGCACCTGATTAATAGAACATCGACTCCGAGTTGACAGAGCCGGGTCCCCACGACGTCGGCGATTCCACACGTTGCGAGTACGGAGCATTCGTCTCCGGAGGGATGTGGTCGATGTTATGGTGAGTCGACTGGGGCTGATCGCCTTCGGGTTTGGGTTCACGTCTGCTGTGCATGAGAGCCGTTTCCCAGAACCCAGGCCGTCGATGCGGGCGCGCCTCGGGTGGCGGCCGTTGGATGGGAGGAGTAGGCGGGGATATTGCAGCGAGCTGCTGCACCTCATGGCTGGGCTTGCAATCATCAGCCCAGAGCGCACGGCGCGCCATGGTCTGCAAGCGCTGCTGCGCCTCCGCCCACAACGCCGCCTTCTGCATGAGCGCGACGTGCGTGGGCTCAAGATCCGGCGCCCACAGCCCGCTACCCATCATTGCCGCCGCCGTGCTCATCATGCCCGCCTGCTGCGAGAACGCCTGCAGCTGCGCCTCCTCGTCCGGGCTCATGGTGAACGGGAACGGGAGCTGCCCGAACTGGTGGAGGAAGGGTGACTGCAGGGACTCGGAGAAGCTGCAGGCGCCTGGGTCGGAGATGTCGGTGCTCATCTCGTTCAATTGGGGTGTCATAGTGGATGCCCCGACGTCTCCTCGGTAGTACGGATCGGTTCTGGCGCGCGACGAGGAGCGGGAGGACTTCTTCCGAGATCCGCCGCCGACTGGGACGTTGCGGAGCGTGCCTCCGACGGTCCAGTATCGCTGGCAGTTGCGGCAGAAGTGGCGCGGCTGGTTCACGCTATAGTTGTTGTAGTAGCAGAACTTGGTGTTCATGGACTCGCAGCGCGGGCAGGGGAGGTCTTTCAGGGGGCGCTGCAGCTGGTCGGTGGGCGTGGAAGGGGTGGCCCCGCCGGTGTAGGGTTCATCCTTGGTTTCCTTGGCGCTCCCCTGCGACTGTGAGTTGTGCGAGACGGCCTCGTCGTCGTTGGAGGTTGCGGAGTGCGTGAGATGGTGCGTCTGCAGGTGGTCCTCCGACGCGACGTCCTCTTCGTACCCTGACAAGTGCGATATCGGCAAATGCATGGCTGCTGCTCAGGATCTCGATTTTCCTCAGACGTCACCGCGCCAGAATACAACACAAACCCCCACTCTGTACGTACCGTCCTATCTTGCTATCAAGAGTGCTCTCAACTAGTCCATCCAGACGTGCCTCGTTCTGATTCTACGGATTGGAGTCTCAATTCGCCTAAATTGAATTCCCCAGGCTCTCCTGACTCACCAATCCTGTCACGAGAATGGTAACAACTACTGCACCTCTAGCTACCTCCCAAGCAACATGCTCTCAGCGCAACCGCCCCATCTCGACAGACCAGGTAGGCTTCGAACACCATAAAATTTCCACCTGCAGGGACCCAGGAGTATGTACTCGAATCAGACTCCCAGCAGGCAGGTGGAACTAGCAATGATCATCACCTTCTATCTCCCTCCTCTCTGTCCGTGTCTCTTCCTATCTAGCAATCAACAGTTTCACAGCAGCAGTACTACTCTCCACCGGCCCATTCAGGCTCTTCGTATTCTACCCAACATGCAGTTCAGAATCTCAACCAGTAACAACTATCAACCAACGACACCACCTTCTATCTCTAGTCTGAACCCGCTGGCCCGACCAACTCCCCTTTCTCTGTGTCGTGCTAAGAGCTGCCTGGGGACATGCGGCCCAGATCCCAGCCAGCGTGGGATTAGTTCCCACCTGTGAAACGCTGACACCAGATTATAATTCAACTTGAAGAATGCTCTCTACACGAGCCGCGCGCATGAACCGCACGCACGCACGCGCGAGGCGAACAAGATGCGGCGGTGTCCCGGCGGACGACTGGTCTACTGATGCCGGGTTCCGTGAATAGAATAGGAGCTACCGTAGCTAGCGAGCATCCGGAACGAGGGGGTTGATCGATCGTGAAGCAGAAGCCATAGATGTTGTGTCGTTCCTCTGGAATGACGACGACCACAACGACGACGACGACTCTGTCTGCGCCTTGACTTCCATCATCTCCTCTATCGCGTGTGCTTCGGCGCCCATGGCCGCGTGAGTCTCATGGGGCACGCTTCACCGCAGGATGAATGAACCCCCCTTCACTTTTGGATGAATATTGGATGGATGTCTCTGTTGCTACTCTCCTGCTTCTGGTGGATTAATTACATTTGGGATCATTTTCAGTTTCAGGAGATTTCTATTATCAAGTTAACTTTTTTTGTTTTTAGCCTAGATTTTAATACTAGAGCATGTTTATACCACTGTATTTTTACATTTAGTATATGTTCAAATAAGGGTGATTTTTATTGAAAAGTAGGATGCCTTTTTGGAACCATCGTAATTTCAAAATTAAAGAATATTCTGTACTATAGGCCATGTTTTCATTGCACAATTGGAGGTTTAGTTGCCCTTTGAGCTTCCGTTATAAAGCCAAAAAGGGTTGGATAAGGGGAACATTCAACATACATTGACTTCCTAATGGAGTTGGACACATACATGAGTTCCATGCTAAGTTCATCCAAATGAGAACCCTACTATTGCATATTTAATGATAATATGAAGGACTTCATGTATGAAGATAAAAATAAAATTTTATGTTGATTCAAATGATATTCATTGTAATAAATAGACCAAATTAGTTCAGAAGCATTCATAAAGATCATCTCTAGTATGTCATTACAAATATTATAAAATCGATATTATAAATCATTTCAAAAGAATCTATCTATGGCTCCAACCAAGTAGAAAGGATGATTGGTCTAAAATCCACAAATGAAACTCTGCAGACACACTCTTTGGTCTTGAAAAAAATCAAACCAAAATGAGTTCATTAGTTGCATGAACTTTTGATGGATGAAACTATTGGTGCAGCCCCATTGACCTTCAATGAGGGAGTTGACCATTGCTGTGGACGTGTCTGCAGTGTTTGGAAAGAGTTTTTGGTTGGGCGAATGTATGGGTCTCCTACCATTGATTGGGGACGGAGATACACGAGTATCATGGGACACAGCCAACCTTTTCGCTGGACGAATGTGCCTTGCTTTTGGCATTTGGATGAGTTTTGCAAGCAGGGCTTCATGCATGTGAGTGGGCGGGCACTTGTGGAGTGAGGATTTGGGAATGGAAAGTGCAAGATCTGAGTGGGGGCCTTGTGTTTTTCCTTCGTAGGGTGGGGATACCAAAATGATACACCGTACTGTGAATAAGTTCCAGTAATCCTGACAACATGCAGAACTTTCCAAGCACAGTGGTCCACAACTGGTGAGTGGGTAACTTAACTTAATAGGAGTCCAGTCTTTGAGATTTGTAGGAGTTGACTCAAGCGAGCCCGTGTTGAAGTGGAATAATTTCTGTCATACTGCACTGCATGAGTGTTTGAATTGCGGTGACTGACCAATGAGACCTTGGATTGACCATTAACCCCTAAGCATCAGAAGGTGCCACTGGTTGCCACAGTATTCTACATGTATGGTGTTGCATTTGAACATAATAAGGATCAGATATTGAAATGACCTCGAAATGAAAGATCACAGTTGAAGAATCTTCAACTCAAAGGTGACAGTAAGTCTTGCTAAACTTTAATACATTTATTGTATTCTATCAAGTAAAATACATTCATGTATATACAATTCCCGATTGATGTGTAAGGGTTAACCTCTAAATTACAAAAGACCCAAGGTTGGCTATTGGAAATCTTGGGCACATTCCCATGGTTGAAATTTATATTTAAAATTCTTGAAATGTTGTGAAAAGACCTTTATATGTTAGCCACAACAATATGTGGTGTAAAACTTCTTATTGATTTCAGATTATCATTCAAAAACATATTAAGTTCACAACAAAATAAAACGTGAACTCGTAGTTTTTTGAACCTCCACTGCTTGCACAGTTGTTTAGAATATGCTACACCCCTTCTCTACCTCTAAAAAATGGTATAAAAGGGACTACTATCATGCTTGACATGATGGTGATGAATTCAAACCTTGTGTAGTGCAAACAAGTGGTCATTAGCACAACTTACTGTGGAAGTAGAGAGTTTTGTATGTTGAGAATGGGTCACGGCTTACTATCCACTTTAAATATTTGTAGCAATTTCAATATGAAAAAATTAATGGTCACAACAATTGCAATATTCATGAAATCCTATTTTGAATTCCCAAAAATATTCTTACCACGTATAGAAACGCTATAAATAGGTCAGCAAGCTTAAGTTGGTGGTCATAGGTCATCCAACCTTAGCAATTCATCCTCAGAAAGTACAAGTCACACCAGAATTTGTAGTATTGATGATGCCATGGTCGATGGCATCTTTGTAATGATTCTGTGCTAAGCATTTTATTTTTGTAGTATGCAGTTGGAGGTAGTGGAACTAAAGGAAGCTTTTAGTGGATTATTGCCTTTGCCTTTAGGGGAGGGCCATTCCAGTGCAATTTAAATTGGCCAAGTAAGGTAAAACCCTCCAATGACTGAAAAGTTAAGCAATGTGTGTGTATGGAGAGAACAAATAATAATACATATATTTTTATGTGGTAACCAATAGAATTAAAATTGCAACCCAAGTGAATTCATATTTTTCCAACCAAATGTGAATTAGTTATGAATTTTCAAAGTGTGCTGCCATGTTTAGCCAATGGCCAATAATAGGATATCCTGTAAGCGTTGACCAAAAGTAAGGGGTTGTGACTAATAGCAAACCTTCATTGGAGCTGTATGGGTGGTATACCCCAATTTTATAAGTGTCAGTTATGGATTTCAGTTGGTTACAGGGGGTTACCTAAATACATTTGAAACTTTCTTTATCTGTTTTTACACCAACATACATCATAATTCTTTTTTCTCTCATTTTTTTTTTGGTTTGTTAGAAATTATAATTGGTTGTTGTCTTGATCTCTTGGTATAAGTTCCCATTTACATAGGCACCACAGCCTTGGTGTAGTGGTTTGAGTCATGGCACACCGGTGAGGTGATTGTGAGTTCAAGTCGTATTGCCGGTGTGGTGCCTACCACCATAGTCCACCCAATTATGGTGGGGGGTCCCAAGGCCTCGTTGTATGGGGACCCACAAAGCCCTTGGGGGAGATGACATGTCGGTTGTCTCTAAGGCAATTAGTGTAGGGAAGCACTTAGTGTAGAAAAGTGTTTACCCTCGAGAGGGGGGAGTAGTTCTATTACACTAGCCTATGTCCCGTGGCCATATGCTCGGTGAAGTGAATGAACAAACACTATATTCACACCGGTCTCCTTCGGAGACTGGAGTTCTTCTTCTTCCCATTTACATTGAAATCTAGAATGGTAAATTAACCCTCAAATATAATGGTTCAACATCTTGGATATACTTGGATTGTCCAAAAGGATTATATTTCTATTATAGCCAATCTATATATGCACAGTTGAAATCAAAGAAAAAGGATGATTTAATGAAATCCATGAAATCACTTTAACATTGTTCTTAGTTTCATCTCCCAATATCATACCAGCCAACAATCATAAGAAATCAACCTACATTACTTGTTACAATATTCAATACTAACATATACCACATGTTAATGCCTAAAGGGACCAAATGTACATGCGGGGTACAATTTTTTTCACTTTGACTGCAAATATCTTTCAATCCATATGGTCACATTACCATATCTGAGGGTCATATTTTGGCCAATTTTTTATTAAAAAATCCTAAGAATGGTTGCCAAAAGTTTTGACAAATATTTTTCAAAAACATCAATTTTTTAACTCGGTGAAAAAGCGGATTTTTAGGAATAGTTGTTTTTGCCAAACTTTTGTTCCAACAGATAAATAATCATTCGGCACGACAGTATTGTATGGTGTACCGAATTTGACCCTCAGATACGGTAATATATTCTGTACTGCTACTATTCTCCATTAGTTTAATAATATTCCAATAATTGAAACTCGTCAACACAGCTATGGTACATTACTACATTGTGGTCCTCCATTTATTGAGGTCAACTATTTTTCAACCATGGTCCAAGCATATCATTATCATTGACTGGTCAACCATTATTCAATTACTATTTACCCAAAGCTGATAAAAACATAATAAAAATATATGCTACAGAGATATTTTATTACTAGTGTAGAATACTAACTTAGGGCCGCTTCACACCTACGCCCAAATTGAGAGTCCGTCAGTTTCCACCAATGAGATCGCTTGAATGGCTAAAGTCCGGCCTCTCGGCCTTCACACCAAAGGCCAAAGTCCAAAGGCGGTCGTCTTCTAATGTGCCTACATGGCACACTTTAGGAGAGTTTTGGTGCCAAGGCGACGGACCCTAGAGCAAAACTTGGGTCGCCGTTTTTGTCGACCCAAACTTCCTTCGAGAGTCCGTCGATTTTCTCTGTAAAATAATCAAAATCTAACAAGATGTGGACCGTTAGACGAAAGAGGCCAAATTTTTTGGGTAATTATTTTTGGCGTAATGATATGGGGTTTGGACTTTGGACTTGGGCTTTGGGGCTTCACACCACAGCTGCCCAAAGGCTTCAGTATATATATATATTTTGGTGTTTTTTTTAATCCAAAAGTTTGGACTCTCGCCATAGTTTGGGTAGAAATTTTGACGGACTGACTCTCGCGGCCTGGTGTGAAGCGGCCCTTACATGGCCCTTTCAATGTTCTCATAACAGAAGTCTTGCATTTACCTTACATGACTCTCATCATGAGCAAAGATTGGTGTTCAAGTTTGTGGGGGTTGCCCGAAAGCCTGGACTACATTCAGCAAATGAGAATATGCAATCCATGACAGTACCTCAGTGGGGTCATCCAAAATCAACTCTGAGGTAAGAAAAAATTTCTTGGAAATCTTGTAAGCGATCTTTAGTAGTTTAACCCTCTGGGCCCACGAGACCCGAAATGGGACTCTGGATGTGTTAAAATTCAATTTGCATGAAATCCACGAGGGATTAGGTTGTGAAATGTGAAGTTCAGATTTGCACACACATTACATGAACACTCTATTAAAATCAGATCATGATTTGAAGTAATAGAACTCCTCAAAAAGCTAGGAATACACCACAACATACATCTCATACACTAAAATACAATGAATAACATGCCACATGCAAAATGATTTTGGTCTTAAATTTTGATTGAAATTTGTACTTCAGAGATTCTTCATTGTTTTGTAATTGTTGCTCTCTCTCATTGCATACAAAACTTTTGTTTTGATTTGTATGAGTTTGGAACATTTTTGCATACAATCAAGTAGACAAAAGTCTTAAAGTTAACCAATAATCATGTATAAATTTTTTCTTCAATTGTGATATGTCAATGCAAAGCTATCAACCTAGTGCACATGTGAACTTTTTTTTTATTCAAAGTACAAATTTTTTTGCAAGAATATATTGATGGATAATGTAGTATACCCTCCAAAGTCCACAATTTCCATTGCCAATATATGGTAGCCTTAAACACTATAATCTATTTCATCAACCCCTGGATGTTGTGAAAACTTTCTCCAAAGTACTAGTTATGGTTTGAGTTCCATACCATAAGGTTGGATACTAAAATTAGGCATTAAATTTTCATCAAAGATATTTCATAGAAAAAAATCAGCACTTTTCTTGGTTTTGGAGAAATATGACATGCGCACTAAAGGGTTATCCCCTAAAAGACCATGACAATTTCACACCAAAAACACTTCAAAAATGTGCAATGAGTAAGAAAGGAATAAAACTTTTTCCAACTTTTGACCATGTGATCTCAATTAAGAATTATTAAGTAACATACTCATAAAATTTCACAAAGTTTGACCGCACAGATTGAAAGATTACCTAATTGTTTGAAACAGAGAAAATGGTTAATTCTCTTTCCTAATTTGAGTGGATTAGCAGACCTTGACTTCACTTGGTGTCAAATTTATGCACTAAACAAGGTCTAAATTTGTTACATCATGTTAAGCATGATATTAGTTCCTTCTACACCAATTTTAGAGATAGAGAAGGGGTGTAGCATTTTCAAAACAACTCTGCAAGGAGTGGGGGTTCAAAATTGTTAATTTTGCGTTTTGAATTTTTGTGAACTTACTATGCTTTTGAATGATAATCCAAATGGTCAATATGAAGGTTAACACCATATATTGTTGTGGAAAAATGAATAGTAAGGGGCGGTTTACACTACGGTCCAAGAACTCGTCCCATACACCTCTAAAATCTGTGATTGGCGCCATCAATTTGATTGGCGCCATCAATTTGATTGGCCAATCACAAATTTTAAAGGTGCATTTGGCGAGTTCTTGGTCCGTAGTGTAAACCGCCCCTAAAATATATGGAGGTCTCTAAGTTTTTATGCGGAAGGGAAGAATCCTTTTTGATATTGTGCTCAACAATGTGTGACAATGTTTGACTTGGGTTAATATTCTGTTTTCCACTAAAGACAATATTTTTTTTCAACAATATAATAGGAAACAATTCTACGTGCTAGTATTTGAGATTCTCACATTCGATAGAGTGTCTCACCAAAAGTTTTTGGAGTTGCTCAATGAGTCCACTCTCCATGTTTGAAATTCAAACCCCGAACCTTCTTCACCAAATGTTGGATTTAGGAAAACAAAATTGTACTCACGCTAAGGTTTTAGTAATGTTCATCTACAGTAAAAAATTCAAAGAGGAATGATATACATTAACAACATAGGAACTTGACCAAACCTTTGAAAATCCCATTTTTGACATTTGGCCCTTTAGGGGTTATCCCCTTTAGAAGTTAATGTTTTCTAGATGATAGTTTGTTATTTGTAAGTTGTTTGAGGCCGATCTTAGTGAAATGTTTCACTTTATAATGAAATTGGTAAATTTATTCATGAGGGGTGAACCTTGTATGACCTTAACTTAATTTGAAATTTATATTTACCATTGGCATTGATTTGCCATTAATTACAATAATCATGGTCAATATATGTATATAAAAATTTCCTTGAAATTAGAGGGTGTGAACTCCTTTGTCATCCCCCACTTAACAATCTGGGGTCATTAACTTGGATTACATGAAGTAGGCAACTTGGCTTGGAAGAGGTTTGGAGGAATACCAATGAACTCTTTGGGAACTTGTGGAGCTTCAACTTGCATTGGGTAGAGGCCAATGCTGCTAGTCATGAATTTGATTGGTGTTGATAAAGAAAACATGAAATTTTGCAAGCCTTATCTAAATCTCACCCTCCCTTTCACTTTTATGTCCTCTTCTGAAAGACATTCACAAAAGCCATGAATTGTTGTGACCAAAGAGAATGTATTAATTCTGTGATCTCACCTGTTTTTTCTAACATAAGTTACAGAGCCCTTGCACCACTTGCCAAATGCTTGCAAAGGGCACGGATCTTCTCTAATGTGCTGAGCTCTCGAACTAGAGATGTCACTGCCACGCTGGGCGCATATTCCAACTGATATAAAGACACAAAGTACAATCCAAAACATGCAAATTTGCAGCTGAAGTTCCTTCTTATTAACTCAAGTGCTCAAGTGTGCAAGAATCGTACTCCAGACTTCTCCAAACAATGAATGACATAGGTGCTTACAAGATGAATATCAGATGTAGCTAGCATGTTCTTCACTCATCAGAGGAGGATCTATTAATGAAAAAAAGATAGGCTAAAATGGATGTGTTAATTCTTCCTTTGTATCTTAAAAACTGTTACATACACCGTCAAGCTAAGAAATTTAACGTAAATAAATATTTTACTTTCTTCTACATGTTCTCTAATCTTTGAAAGATATATTAAAAAATTCTATTATACTTTTGACTACCTAATTCATATCAACATATGGTAGCGGAGAGAATCCGTAATGTCCTGTCCATCACAGACCATTCCATTATTAGTCGGTGTCCAATTTGTGAAACCCACTACAATCCTCACCACATATTTCTTTTTTACTGGTGGACAATTGGGCTCACTGCATGTGTCACACTTTGACTACTTTTTCTCAAGTCAGCACTCTCCAGAATGACTCCACCAGCAGACACACAAACCCCACTAAAAACCCTGGAGGAGCAGTGACTCAGGCTCGGGAGGGCCGGGAGGGTAGGGACAAAACCGGTCCCTATTTTTAAGTTGGAGGGGGGCCTATATGATCAAAGGGGGGGAGCTCTGAGGAAAAATTGAGGCCACCGGCCCTACATTTGGTAAAAATTTCCCAAACAAAGCCTCTAGAGCCCTAAAAGTGAGAAGGCCAGAAAAATGGACCCCCAAAGACTGAGGCTTGGTGCACCGCTCGTCTAGGGGTAAATATGGGATCCCAAACACACACCCAAAGTCCTCCTTCTAATATTCCATTGTCGATGCTTCTCCCCTTATTTTGACTAACCCACACACAAGGGAGCACAATCCGACAGAGGGAGGATCCAAAAAGAGGCTTGTGAATCCGTTCACAATACTAACCCCTAAAGGACCAAGGCATTCTTCTCCATAAGTTTGACTAACCCATACACACAAGGGATCACAATGCAATGGAGGGATGATCCAAAAATGCGGCTTGTGTACCCTTCACAATTCTATCCCTAAAGGACCAAGGGCCAAGGCATTATTGAAGAATCTCTACTCCATTGATTAAAAACTGCCCAAATGATCTTTTAAAAAATGTGACCGTGGGATCTTCTTCTAAACTTATGCAAGATGATGTAGTAAGAAAATTGTGAATTTTGATCGTAGGGATTGAAAGATGAAGTGAAAAATATTCTTGTTTGAACATATACTTTTGAGGGGATACCTATCCACACTTGAAAAGTGATGCGCATTGACGGGCCACATTATGGTTGGTCACTCTTGTCTCCACTAATCTCCAACTGAAGTACAAGTTTGGGTGCTATAACTAATAGCCGATCCATGTAGGCCAGGGAGAATTGACCCCCTCGCTCATCCTTACCCGAGGTGGCCACGAGGTCGTGGGGCCAAACCTGGCTCCTATTTTGTTTTTGGATGGGCCCTATTTATAACAAGGTAGGGCCCAAAAGGATAAACAATGACCGTAGGCCCCAAATTTGTCAAAAAAATCCAAAAAAAGCCTCTCGACCCCCCAAAATAAGAGGGCCAGAAAAATGACCCTGTACAATTAAGACAGGGCCACCTCGAGTAAGGACGAGCGAGGGGGTCAATTCTCCCTGGCCGATCCATGTAGGGAAGACCCATAGAATTGCTTACAGTAGTTCCACTTCTGCGGCGGGCCTACAACTCCAATAATGCTGGGTATTCAATGAGGCTGCCCATCACCAATGTCCATAGAATCAAGTTACACACCAACTGGGACTAGTCACCCTTAAGTCATGACACCAACCCATCATTTCATGGGCCCCTCGCGACATGACCATGGTTTCTTTGCTTGCATCACCCACCTGCACATGGGATCATCCGAGCCCACATATTTGCCATCTTTGTACTAGAAAAATTATGTGGCAAGAAAAAAACCTCTGGATAATATATAACTATTTGAAATCCACTATAGGAGGTAGTTTTTAACCCCTAAATTTCCAACAGTCCCCCTGGGGACTCTAGAAGGTTCGGGCGGGTACCTCCTGCGTCAATTTATAACATTATTTTTTGAAATGTTTACAGTAGATGGACATTACTGTAAGCTCTGTGAGAGTTCAATTTTATTCCTAAATCCAACATCTTATGAAAAAGTTATAGGGTTTTGAAGTTCAAATGGGGAGAGTGGACACGTCGGGCAACTTCAAATTTGTTTGCTATGACACTCTATTGAATGTGAGATTTTCAATACTAGATAATAATAATATTTCCTTTCATATTGTCAAAAAAAATCTCTTGTCTTTAGTGAAAAAAAAAGCATATAAATCCAAGTCAAACATTTTCACACATTATCGCACATTGTCAGGCAAGGTACCAAAAAACTTCGCCTTTTTCGCATAAAACTTTGAGATCATCATATTTTTTTACTTTTTACTTTTTCCACAGCATTATGTGGTGTAAACCTTCTTATTGACCATTCCGATTCTCATTCTAAAACATACTAAGTTTGCAAAAAATAATTACGCAAATTGACAATTTTTGAACCTCCACTCCTTGCACAATTTTTTTGAATATGCTACACCCTTTCTTTACCTTTAAAAATTGGAGTACAAGGAACTAATATCATGCTTAACATGATGGAAATGGATTTAGACCTTGTGTAGTGCAAAAATTGGTCACAAAGTGTAGTCAAAGTCTGTTGATCTACTAAATGTAGGGAAGAAAATGGACCCTTTTATCTACTTCAAATACTATAATATTACAATTTGTGCGGTCAAACTTTATGAAGTATTTTGTGTAAGTTCCTTATTAAGTCTTAATTGAGATCCTACGGTTTAAACTAGAAGTATAAGTTTTTTGTTTTGTCCTTACTCATTGCACTAAAACGGGCAATTTTGAAGTGTTTTTGGTGTGAAATTGTCAAAGAAATTTAGAGGTTAATATAATTAGGTGAAACAAGAAACGCCATTCACTTTTTAATCATGAATCTTGTTTTGTCTGAAAATGATACAAAAGTTGTTTTTTTTGTCAAAATCATCACTTAGGTACAAAGCCTAAGTGGACCCTACCGGACATTTTGACTTACGTATGGTATGGCAATCATCTTTTGACATGAGTTCCATGGTACATGAAATTTTGTATGGCATGTGTGGTTTGTTCCATTTCCACATGTGGATTTCGGTGCCTTAACCCGTAAATTACCAAGCCATTTTCGAACCAAGAACACTTCAAAACTGCTCGTTTCAGTGTAATGAGCAAGGAAGAAACTGAAAATTTGTATTCCTAGTTTAAACTGTAAGATTTCAAGAGAGACTTACCAAGTCACAAAATTTCATAAACTTTGACCGCACCGATTGAAAGATTATAGTGTTTGAAGTACAGAAAAGAGTTCATTTTCTTCTTTGTGTTTTGTGGATCAGCAGAATTTGATTTCGCTTCGTGACCAATTTTTGCACTACACAAGGTCTAAATTCATTACCACCCTGTTATGCATGATATTGTTTCCTTGTATACCAATTTTTAGAGGTAATCAAAGGGTGTAACACATTCAAAAAATTGTGCAAGGAATGGAGGTTCAAGAATTGTCAATTCACGTTTTTTTTTTGTGAACTAAAAATCTTTTAGAATGAAAATTCGAATGGTCAATAAGAGGGTTTACACCACATAATGCAGTGGGGAAAAAAAAGTAAAAAAATATGAAGATCTCAGAGTTTTATGTGGAAAGGAAGAATATTTTTTGGTACCTTGCCCGACAATGTGTGACAATGTGAGACAATGTTTGATAATGTTTGACTTGGATTTATATGCTATTTTCCACTAAAGAGAAGAGATTTTTTTTGACAATGTGAAAGGAAATAATATTATTTGCTATCATAGAAAATCTCACATTCAATAGAGTGTCTTAGCAAAAGATTTTGGAGTTGCCCAACGTGCCCACTCTTCCCATATGAACTTCAAACCCTATAGCTTTTTCATCAAATGTTGGATTGAAGAAAAGATTGGACTCACACAAAGCTACTAGTAATGTCCATCTACAGTAAAAATTTCAAAGAAGATTATTGTAAATTGGCACAAGAAAAACATGTCCAAACCTTCAAGGGGACTATTGGCAATTTAGGAAATAACAAATGGCCGACAAAGTAGGATAAGGAGCAAATCTTCTCCAATATTCCAATATATCCTACAGTTTGCACATCCCACATGGACTTGCAAGGTTTGGAAATGATTTGCCTAAATACCCTTGTCGAGCGTTGCAACAAGCCTCAGGCTTGGAAGGCTAGGGGAGGGTAGGGACAAAATTGGCCTCTATTTTTGTGTTGGAGGGGGCCTTATTTGATCAAACCGGCCCCTGTTTTTATTGTTGGAGGGGGGCCCTACTTGATAAAGGCTAGAAAAATGGACCACCGAGGACTAAGGCTTGGTGCAACGCTCGACCATGATAAATAGGGAGATCCGTGCCCAAGGCGAATTGACCTTCTCGTTGGGACTTACCCGAGGTGGGCCCTATCTTAATTGCATGGGATCATTTTTATGGCCCTCTTATTTTGGGGGGTCTAGAGGATTTTTTTGGATTTTTTTGGACAAATTTGGAGCCTATGGCCATTGTTTACTCTAGGAGACCCTCCCGTGCTATAAATAGGACCTCATCCAAAAAACAAAATAGGGGCTAGGTTTGGCCCCACCACCTCATCGCCCCCTCGGGTAAGTCCCAACGAGGGGGTCAATTCGCCCTGGGTGGAGATCCATTTCGAAACGAGAACCCCTCATGTTTCTTATCTACATAATATAATGAAATGTAGGCATATAATCCCCTCATCATACAGACTGGTGGTTTCTAGGCTTGTAGTAGGTTTTACGTAGATGTAAGATATACTGAGTAAGGGTCTGATCGCACTTGGTGTTAGAGTGGGAGTTTGTCCATCACCATTTGGAGAAAGCAGCCAATTATGGTCAATTGTGAGCCCAAAGAGTGTGAGGAATGTCAGAAAGTGGTGTCACAAATTTGAGTCAATCTTTGTCGTAATTGTGCAGATGATGTACTCAAACACTCGAATGTGGTGGAATTGGAATCAAATATAGAGTGGCTATGTTGGGAAGGCGGTGGTGATGGGTTGGACTAAGGTAGAGGCACCCAATTCCAATCACTTAAGGCAGATGGGGACTCAAATGACATTGTATGTCAAAAACATTTATGTAGAAAAATGCGGAATTAGGAATGATACTCAACAAATATTTTTTCAAATCTAATCTCAAAGATTTGCACTTGATATAATATTTAGAAGCCCAAAAACCACCGGAGCCCATAATCAAACTGTAGAATAGGTGAGATTTGGTGCCGTCCAATTCAAAGGTGTAAGTCTCACTGAACTTTAATATATTTTTTGTATTCTATTGAGTAAAATACATGCATGTATATAGGGTCCCTAATTGACGTTCAAGGGTTAACCCTTTAGAACCTAAGGATCATTTTCTCGGGCCACCAAAATTGATGCATGCATTGACAAACTACAGTGATTTCCGTGAAGGGGGTTGAGATGAAGTGTATCAGTTGTGTACATGATGTTTTTGCAAAATCTATTATGCTCATAGATTCTCCCAGGCCTTGTGAGCTTGTTAGGCCTTGAAGGGTTAGAATAACACATGAACACAAATCCATTTGATATGCACATTGTGTATGGAGTACAGCTACTCTTGCATGCATTTATTTTACATGTTGTATAGTGAACATTCATTTCATCCCTTGTTGAAAGACGAGGTATTTTAATTACATCAAATATCTATTTTGCAAAAAAGGACAGGATGTGGATGCTCAGACCTCACCCTGATACAGTACAAGGACTCTAGTCAAAGGCAGATAAACTACCAAGGCAAGGAAATAAAAACGAGGAGTACTACAAAAATGAGGAAAAATACTACAAAGAGTGAAAATTCATGACCAGGGCAGACGTTGACCAAAACCTTTGAATTGTCATGTGGCTGAGACACAAATGTCTCAGCCAGTGCCCTGCCAACCAGAACCACAAACTATTTACCCATTACAAATGGAACCCCCATTGTCCACAAAGGAGCAAGGTGAGTTTGCAATTAAGTAAATTTATGTAAATTCAAAATTCAAATGTACCACTTATATACTAGTTGCACTCTAACCCCTAAAGGACCAAGTGAGAGAAATGGGCTTTTTCAAAGTTTGGTCAAGTTCCTATGGTGTCAATTTCCAACATTCTACTTTGAATTTTTTACTATAGAAGGACATTACTAAGACCTCAGTGGGAGAACAACTTTTTCCGAAATCCGACATATATTGAAAAAGTGATAGGGTTTTGAATTTCAAACGGGGAGAGCGGGCACTTCGGGCACCTTCAAAAACTTTTGTAAGGACACTCTATTGAATGTGAGATTTCAAACACTAGCAAGTAATATTTTCTCCCTTCATATTGTCAAAAAAAAATCTTGTCTTTAGTGAAAAATAACATGTTAACTCAAGTCAAACATTTTCACACATCGTCGGGCAAGGTACCAAAAAAACTTCTTCTTTTCCACATAAACCTTAGAGATCTTCATATTTTGACTTTTTTTTTCTTCCACAACAATATGTAGTATAAATCTTCCTAATGACCATTTGGATTATCAATCTAAAACATACTAAGGGCCGCTTCACACTTGGTGGCCAAGTCAAGTGGCCGTTGGTTTCCACCAATGAGATTGCTAGAATGGCCAAAGTCCGGACTTTGGGCCTTCACACTTGTGCCCAAACTCCAAAGGCCGTCGTCCTACATGGCAGCACTTTTGGGCTGTTTTGGCACCAAAGCGATGGCCTCTCAAGCAAAACTTGGGTCGCCCATTATAGTGGACTCAAACTACAATCAAAAGTCCATCAAATTTTTTAATAAAATAATAAAAAATTGACAAGATCTAGACCGTTAGATGAAAGAGGCCAAATATTATGGCTGATTTTTTTGGGCTGATTTTTTTTGGGCATAATGATATGGGGTTTGGACTTTGGACTTGGCCTTTGGGGCTTCACACCACAACCGGCCAAACCTTCAATCTATATAATTTAATGTATTTTTTTGGCAAAAAAGTTTGGCCTCTCGCAATAGATAGGCCACTTATTTTAACGGACGATCACTCGACTTGGGCATAGTGTGAAGCGGCCCTAAGTTCACAAAAAATTATAACGCAAATTTGCAATTTTTGAACCTCCACTCCTTGCATAGTTGTTTTGAATATGCTACACCCCTCCTCTACCTCTAAAATTTGGTGTATAAGGAACTAACACCATGCTTAACACAATGGTAATGGATTTCAACTTTGTGTAGTGCAAAAATTTGACACCAATTGAAGTCAAAGTCTCTTGATCCACTGAACGCACGGAAGAAAATGAACCATTTGTTTGACTTTAAACACTATAATCTTTCAATCTGTGCGGTCAAAGTTTATGAAATTTTGTGAGTATGAATAAGTTGTATTTGAGATCCTACGTTCAAAACTAGAAATCAAAGTTTTTGTTTCCTTCTTTATTCATTGCACTAGAATCCAACAATTTTGAAGTGTTTTTGGTGTGCAACTATCACAGTACCTTAGGGGTTAATCCATTCCCTCTCCTAGTGATATCATGGTCCGTGATACCTATAGTTGCAAGTCTTCGTAATGAGATACCCCTGTCATGGTGTATGATATCCCTGTCGATATCCATGATGTGATGTCCTTGTGACATGATACCTTAGTCAATATCCATGTGTACCCATGTCCCCATTATTTACTTTAGATACCCATAATTTATTTATATACCTAGATTAGTATACCTCATAGGTTCATCCAGATAATATATTTTTTCATCCAAATAATTCCATCCGGTGGATTAAGTACAAAATTGTTCGAGATTGTTGGAGGAATGAACAATATTCCCTTGTAGTAGTGGTAGACAAGTACAACCCTTGTTGTCTCCAACGAGCCAAGGACAATCCTTGTTAACCCCTAAGGTACCACGACAATTTCATACCAAAAACACTACAAAACTGTTGGATTCTAGTGCAATGAATAAAGAAGGAAACAAAAACTTTGATTTCTAATTTTGACTATAGGATCTCAAATAATACTTACTAAGTAGCATACTTACAAAATTTCATAAACTTTGACCGGACAGAATGAAAGATTATAGTGTTTGAAGTCAAAAAAATGGTTCATTTTCTTCCCTGCGTTCAGTGGATCAGCAGAATTTGATGACACTTGGTGTCAAATTTTTGCACTACGCAAGGTCTAAATCTATTACCATTGTGTTAAGCATGATGCTAATTCCTTGCACACCAATTTTTAGAGGTAGAAAAGGGGTGTAGAATATTCAAAACAAATGTGTAGGGAGTGGAGGTTCAAAAATTGCGAAATTTTCACGTTTTAATTTTTTGTTAACTTAATATGTTTTAGATTGATAATCCGAATGGTCAATAAGAATGTCTACGCTACGTATTGTAGTAGGGAAAATAAAAAGTGAAAAATATGAAGATTATTAAGTTTTATGTGAAAAAGAAGAAGTTTTTTTGGTACCTTGCCCAATAATGTGTGACAATGTGTGAAAATGTTTGACTTGGGTTTATATGCTATTTTGCACTAAAGACAAGATTTTTCTTACAATACCAAATGAAGGGAAACAATATTGCTTACTATTATTGAAAATTTCACATTCAATAGAGTGTCCAAGCAAAAGTTTTAGGAGGTGCTCGACGTGCCCACTCCCCCCATTTGAAATTCAATACCCTATAACTTTTTCAATAAATGTCGGATTTAGAAAAAAAAATTGCTTTCCCATTGAGGTCTTAGAAATGCCCTTCTACAGTAAGAATTTCAAAGAGGAATGTTGGAGATTGACACCATAAGAACGTGATCGAACTTCCAAAATGCCCATTTTTGACACTTGGTCCTTTAGGGATTAAGTAAACTTATGTAAAAGTAGAAATCAAACTTATCCACCCATTATATACTTTATAAACCCATTGCATACTTTATATACCTCTTATCTACTTTTTATATATATGCTATATACTTTTATATATACATGTGATTTATTTTATATACTCGGGGTAGTATGCCTTTCAATTTCATCCAAATAATTTATTTTTTTGTCCAAATAATTTCGTCGGGCAAATGCTAGCGCAAAACTACCGTAGATTCACAGACAATATCTTCGTTGTCTTCAACGGGCCTAGGTAAATCCCTAGTTAAGTAAACGTTTGTAAACGTATAGCCGTAATATACCCATCATTTACTTTATTATACCTAGAATAGTACATCCCATATTCTCATCCAACATATTTCGGCGAGGAACCGTCTGAGATCGTTGGCCTAATCTTTTATCAACCTCTAAAGGGCCAAGTGTCATGAAATGGCAATTTGAAGGTTTGGTCAAGTTCCAATGGTGTCAATTTCTAATATTCCTTTTTGAATTTTTTTATTATAGATGCACATTACTAAAAATAAGTAGGGAAACAATTTTTTCCTAAATCCGACATTTATTGAAAAAGTTATAGGGTTTTGAAGTTCAAATGTGGAGAGTGGGCACATGGGCACTTCTTAAACTTTTGCTAGGACACTCTATTGATTGTGAGATTTCCAATAATAGAAAATAATATTATTTAATTTCATACTATAAAAAAAAAGTTATTGTCTTTAGAGAAAATAGCATATTAAACCTAAGTCAAACATTTTTACACATTGTCACACATTGTCGGGCAAGGTACCAAAAATACTTCTTCCTTTTCAAACTTTGAGATCTTCATATTTTTTACTTTTCATTTTTTCCACGACAATATGTAGTGTAAACCTTCTTATTGACTATTTGGATTATCAATCCAAAACATATTAAGTTCACAAAAAAAAAAACGTGAATTCACAATTTTTGAACCTCCACTCCTTGCACATTTGTTTTGAATATGCTTCACCCCTTTTCTATCTCTCAAAATTGGTGTAATAGGAACTAACATCATATTAACACAATGGTAATGTCTTTAGATCTTGCGTAGTGCAAAAATTTGACACAAAGTGAAGTCAAAGTCTGCTGATCTACTCAACGCAAGGAAGAAATGAACCGTTTTTTCTACTTCAAGCACTATAAGCTTCAATCCGTGCGATCAGAGTTTCTGAAAATTTGTGAGGACGTCACTCTATAAGTCTTAATTTAGATCCTAAGGTTAGAGGTAGAAACAACAATTTTTGTTTTCCTCCTTACTCATTGCATTAGAACAAGTAGTTTTGAAGTGCTTTTGGTATGAAAATGCCTTGGGCCTTTAGGGGTTAAAAAGGGGATTAGTGTATTCATATTTGATTCTGTATTTTGCCATCTCTAAATTTATCCTTTATCTTTCCTATTAACATTTTTCATTCTATATGCCACATCCGCTGCAAGGAAACAGGGGATGACATTGGGGCTGGTGACCAATTTACATGTGGGATTGAGGCCCAATTCCTGATTCTCAATAATTGAGAAGTAGCGATTATCAAGGGTGTATTATGAGAAATCAAGGGTGTATTATGAGAAATCAAGGGTGTATTTGAAATACTTGTACTACCTTCATTACTTATGCACCAACTGAACTATTTTTAGAATACGAATTCTCTGGGGACTATTTTATTTGGGGAGTTTTTTTAGATCTTAATAATAAACTTCTAAAGGACCGTGACTATGTTTCTCCAAAACCACTTCAAAACTGTCCTTCTAAGAAGAGATGCAATGAAAATCATTAAAACATTTTAAAAATTCAACTCTAAGATCTTTAAGCTAACTTCTACAAGAAGAGACTCAAAACATTTTGTAAGCTTTGACCATGCATATTAAAATATGCACGCATTTGAAGTATGCTATGTACTTTTTTTCTTTTATGCATGGACAAGGTCAACATACTTTTGACTCAATTGAATGGCATATATTTTCATTACATATTACATACATTTTATAGAACTACGTAGTACTATGAAATGGTAAAGCGTAGTTGCATGCTAAAAGTACAAGTAGTGGAGGAATTTATGATGAGGAACAATGCCTTGCAATGACTAGGGATATAGAATGTGGTCATTTCCTTAGTGAAGCTATATTAATCTTGAATTAACACAATAAATTTTAAATTCCAAATGGTACATGACAACATCATGCCTTGTTCTCCTCCTTGGAAAAAGAAATCCCTAATTTGTATGCATGTTATAATAAAATCAATAAGGGGTACCAATAACTTTCCTTCAGTGCTGCCCATGCCAAAAATTGCACTATTCACCTCTGCAGAGGTACTATTCAGCTGTACAATACCTTGTTCAAGTGCCCAGAAATCTAGCATTTGATATTTAAAGTGTCATAATCTTTTGTTAATTTCAAAAAATAAAATAAAAACACCCCCGAAAGCTTATCAAAAATCTTATATTCAACTAAAAAAACATTTTTTTCTTCAAAACTAGATTTTTAGAAACTTGCCCAAATCATAATTGTCCTCCAAACGGACACTACGGTAGGTCTTTTAGGGATTAACATGGCTGATGAATCTTAAAATAGAAATTATAGTAAATATTTGCTTCTGGATAGTCAAAATGACATAGGTAGTATGGCCAATGTGAGATGCCTTGGGCGAATGGACCCCCTCGTTCGAACTTACCCGAGGGGGCCACGAGGTGGTGGGACCAAACCTAGCCCCTATTTTGTTTTTGGATGGGGACCTATTTATAGAAAGTAAGGATTATCATGGATAAACAATAGCCGTAGGCCCCAAATTTGTCAAAAAAATTCCATAAAAAGCTTCTGGACCCCCCAAAATAAGAGGGCCAGAAAAATGACCCCATGCAATTAAGACGGGGCCCACCTCGGGTAAGTACCAACGAGGGGGTCAATTCGCCTTGGGCATGTGAGATGGATACAACCACCCAAAAGTATGGATCCATATTAGAGGTTTTATTTAATGATAAAATCAACTTGGTGGGAAATTCAAATTTAGAATGATTTTTAAGTATAGATAATTGGGTATTGGAGATTTATTAAGGTTTCAACAAAGACCTTCCTGAATGTATTAGAAACCATTTCATAGATGCTACAAGTAATGATTTGCTTTAGATGTACTGTAGTCAAATCTTGTAATCACCCATGTAGGAATTTTTACAAAATTTTCAATTCTATAATTCCAAGTTCCTTTTTATTATGATCACTTAGAACAGTTTGATAGTAAGTGGATAAAAATCTATTGTCACTGATTGAGATTCATCTAGTGATGAATCTCAAATTATTCTTCCAAGTTGTAATCTACAAAATCATAGTCTGTACTTTTTTTCATTTGGAGAGGGGATGATCCTTCAAGGACTTAACCCTTTACCGCCCAGGGATGTTTATGGAAAAACCAAGATTTCTGCTGATTTTTTTCTTTGCATCGGATTTGATGGAAATACAATGACTAATATTAATATCTAACCTTACAAAATTGAACTTAACCCATGACTTGAACTTTGGGGAAATTTTGCACAACATCCAACGGTTGATGGAATAGATTATAGTGTTTAAAGTTACCGTATATTGGTAGTGAAACCTGTGGATTTTGGAGGGTGATCTACTTTAACCATCAAAAGATTCTTGCAAGAATTTTTTTACTTTGAATTAGAGCGGTTCACATGTGCACTAGGTTGATAGCTTCGCATTGACATATCATATGCGAGGAAAATATTTATACACAATTATTGGTGATTTTTTTTCTTTTTTCTACTTGATTGTATACAAAAATGTTCCAACCTTTTACAAATCAAAACGGAAGTTTTGTATGTGAAGAGAGAGATTGACAATCACAAAACAATGAAGAATGTCTCAAAGACAAAGTTCAATCAAAATTTAAGACCAATATCAATGTGCATGTGTGTGAAATACAACATAGTATGTGGCATAGTATTCACTCTATTCACTGTATTTGAGAGTATTTGGTGTATTTTGTGTTGTATTCCTAGCTTTTCCAAGAGTTCTATAACCCAAATCGTGATTTGATTGTTGGAGAGTGTTTGTGTATTGAGTGCGCTCAACCTCGTATCGCAAAGCCTAGTTCTTCATGGATTTCATGCAATTTGAGTTTTTGCACCTCCGGAGTCCCATTTCGGGCTTCTTGGGCGGTAAAGGGTTAATCAACAACTATCTTGACCCAAGTTTAACACACAAAAGATAAATACTAGTAAAGGCTGAAAAGGAGAAAGATAAAAAAGCACCAAAAAATATCAGCCACGTTTTATTGTTTCCTCAAGACAAATGAGTGATTTGTAAAGTGAGGCTAAGAAACCAAGAGTTTTGCCTGTTCTTATTTCTGTAGGAGACTGGTAGAGGAAAATACAGCTAAGATTCATGATACATAAGCAACTTTAGAAATAACTCTTACACACCTTTTCTAAGCGAAAACTACATTTTAGATTGAGAGTATTCACGAGTAAAATGAGGAGTAGAATCACTAGTAAAATCTTTTTATTCCGAAATGCTCCACATTAACCCTTGAAGGCCCAAGGCATTTTAGAGGAATCTCTACTCCATTGATTGTAATGTGCCAAGATGAGCTTTTTGAGAATGCAATGCTAGGATCTACTTCTAAACTTGTATGAGATGATATGGTTGAAATTTTGTGAATTTTGATCATATGGATTGAAAGATAATTACAACCAAAGTGAAAAAAATTGTACCCCGTAGGTACTCTTGGGCCTTTGGGGGTTAAGCACGGACTGGGTTGTGTCCTCTTTTTTGGCGTTATATTTGTCAACTCCACATAGAGGGACCAACAATGACAAAATCTCATGGACCACCAATGATATTAGCCCCTGATTTTATAATTCCTTCATGACGAGTCAATAATGCAAATCTTTCCATTGTGAACGGAGCTCCCAAATCCAAGTAATCACTAATGTAATCATTGCCACCAAAACATTGTGAATCATACACAAATATATATCTCACAATTTTTAATCTATATTTCACATTTAATGTATTGTACAATACCCTCCCATAAGTTTATGTACTCTCATTCTTTAGTGTGAATTTAGAAGTTAAATCTTACTCTATTTAGAGGTTAAATCTTATTGGAGTTTCTATGATACAATAAGATTCAACTTCTAAATTCACTAAGATTTGACTTCTAAATACAATTAGATTTGACTTCGATATTACACTAGAAGATTTGACTTCTAAATTCACAAAAATTTAACCATATCATCTCATACAATTTGTATAGTATCCTCCCATAAGTTAATGTTTTCTCACTATTCTAGTGGTCTTGGAGTATCATCCTTTTCCTAGTGAAATGACTCACTATAAACTTCTATAAAGGACCAAATTATATACTATTGAGAAGAAGAAAATTTGTCTTTTAACAATGAATAGTTTTAAATTCTACCTATGAAGAGTTTGAAATTATCCCTTGTAGTACGACACTCTTTAATATGACAATATTATTGTTTCAAGCAATACACATACGACAAGTCATTTTTGTGACAAATCCATGCTTGCAACCTTGAAGTTAGGGCTTCCATTATTTCCATTGATTTAGCTTGGGCAATTACATGTTACATTCGGAAGTCATGGAGGGAGGGTCCATATTGCTTCACCTTTTTGTGCACCACCAGTACATGATCCTCACTTTGTTGGAGGACATGAGCTCTTGGCATTCAAAATGACCAGCCATGATTCAAATTGTGGGCAATATCCGAGCTGAGGAAGTATGTCAAAATCAGGGCTGTTAATAATGGAGAGGTTGCGGCTCATTGCAAGCAAGCTTGTTCAACAAGCGTTAAATTGTGCACATTTATCTTTGAATGCAATGATAATGCTGAAATTCAATCCAGAATGGTCTCCCCAGAGGTGACACAATTAGCCGCACCTGATGTTTGCAGTGTGCACGCTTGAACAAGATATGACCTGTCGCTTCCAAACAAAAAAAAATGTGACATTCATTCTAGAATCATACGACAACTGTATGGCAGTTGACCTGCTTTTGTTCACCTGCAAGAACAGAACACACGGATCATGGTCACATAAGTTTACAAGGGACAACAAAAATGCCAAACTATTGGTGTTATAAAATTAACTCTGGGTATGAGGCATGAGTTTTGATAGGGAGAGAGCTGCCAAACTCACTAACAAGATTCACCAATCAGCAGGAGACAATGCCATACCAATATGTAGGTTACAAAAGACAACAACCCTGTAGAGATACTGTACCTGCAAAGTGGCTAGGAATTTGTTCGTTCCCAAATGGTAAGATTACAGTAGTTATGATCCTTGGATAGTTAAATTTGCCTTACATTTGCAACTCACATAAATAGTTAAATTTGCCTTATTTTGCAACTCACATGAATAGTTAAATTTGCCTTATATTAAGTTATACCTTAAAGGCAAATGCAACTGGGCTAGAAATTTTGCAACACCTCAAAAAAACCCTTTGCAATGAGCACATCATTCCATTTCATGCAAAAGAGAGTACACAATCTCATCATGTGCAGTATGGTCAACCAGAGAAACAACATTAACGACACTGAAGAATGTTATGATGAGAAGATGTATCAAAAGGACCTCTTGACATGGAGCAGAATACACATCTTAAAACTAGTCTAACACATGTGTACACACGATCACAAGTACACCTTCATATAGTAAAGGTTACATCATAATGATTTCACTGACCAGAACACGTGCGAGACTCTGTAAGAGATGTATACAACAGAATACTTTTAGTGAGGAGCAAAATCAAGACAATTACTACCACGTGTTTTTCGTGAAATGATCAGGCTCCCAACTGACATGCAGAAGATCATGTCAAGGGGCTTGAGATTAATCTATCACCTCGGAAAATACCTGGTGTCTATATCTTCTCTCCAAATAGCTACCCCTTCTACAGAAGCCGCCAACTAATGAGTATCTAACCTTCTCCGCACCTTCTCCTTGTGCTCCTCTCTGTAATGCCAAATGTGATGCCAACAATGGTTAAGAAAGGACTCCTAAAAAACCCAGAGAACATAAAGGAAAAAATCTTAGACGAAGACTCTTAATACGTCCATAAGAGAAAGAAACTGAGACGAACATCCTAGATAAATCTAGAGAACAGAAAGAGAAGATACCTAGATGGACAATCTTGATGAAATCCCTCATAATGTGGAAGGAAGAAACCTACATAACTCTTGATAAATCCAGAGAAAAGAAAGAGAAGAAACCTTGATGAAATTCACATAACATGGAAGGAAGAAACCTACATAACTCTTGATAAATCTAGAGAACAGAAAGAGAAGAGACCTAGATGAACACTCTTGATGAAATCCACATAACATGGAAGGAAGAACCTAACGTAACACTTGATATAATCTAGACGACAGAAAGAGAAGAAACACTCTTGATGAAATCCACATAACATGGAAGGAAGAAACCTACCTGATATATACAAATGTTGGTGAGAATTCCATGCTCCAGAATGTTTTTCAGCTGCTGCCTGTAGCAAGCATGACACTCTCATCATTGGTCTTGCCATTGTCAGAGCTCTTCGGTTGAGGGGGCGGGTACTTGGAGAGCTGGGAGGTGGCTCTCTGGTACTCCACAGACGCAATGGAACGGTCCATCTGGCGCATGAGCACGTCGGGATCAGGGGGCTGCGGGACGTGCTTGTTCGCCTTGGCGGCGCCGCTGGTGGCTCCCCGGAATCCCAGCATCGACGACATCTCGCTTTGCTGCTATCTCCCTGCAAAGAATCGAGGAAGCAATCATGATTAAACCCTAAACCCTACATCTAGGTCAACCCACTAGTTAATCAGGCCAATGCCAACAGTCCCAACCCATACAAACAACAATCCCAACCCATACATAACAAAAACCCTAAAGGTATTGTGGGGATAAGAAGACAGTTCTTAACATATTCTGCCATTCTCGCGTAGAAGGAGCCCGAATCCTCACACAAACGGAACTAATCCTAACCCTAATACAACCAAAACCTCTTGTAAATTGTGGAATGACCCGATTCCAAAGAAACCCACCTCGCAAAACGCCTCGAAAGCCTCCGCCTCCACCCTGATAATAACAATGCAGATAATCTCTTTCACAAACACTTTAAAACGTACCCTATACTCCTCAAAACTTGAAGAAATTCAATCCACCCAAGTGTACAAACCCTAAAAACTCCTCAAAACTCCTCAAAACTCCTCGATCCATTTTTCAGAACCGAGAACATCCGCAGCGGAGGGGGATCACATTATTGACCCCGGTCGAGGGGTGCACCAAACCTCAGCCTCGGGTGGGTCCATTTTTCTGGCCCTGCCCGTTTTAAGGTTCTAGAGGCTTTTTTTGGTTTTTTTTTTACAAAATTGGAGCCCGCGCCCCCATATTACCCTTGGGCACCCACCTCCTTGAAATAAGAAGGGCCCCACTCCAATACAAAAATAGGGGCAGGTTTTGTCCCACCCCCCCAAACTCACCGAGCCTGTGGCTCGGTGCACCGCTCGACCGGGGTAAATAAGCAAATCCCAACAGAGGCCTGCCCAACTAGCATCTGGGCAACTGACGGGGTGAGTATGCAAAGAAGCTCCACAACGACACTTGGCGCAGTGATTAGATGGGGACGGGCCCCGCAGAAAACACTCATATAATAACCAAAATGAAAATCCTATAGTGCCCTGTCTAGGTGTATTCTAGTATGTTGATTTCCTCCGGAGATCAAAGGAGGTTGAGGTGGTGAGCAGCTTTTGGCTAAGTGAGGGTTGGTGCACACTAGTATCGTGAGGACGGTGTGATCTCGTCCGAGGAGAAAGGCCGTCAACTTGGATTGCCCTATCGACCTCAGTTAAGCATGGGTCGGCCGTGAGGTGTAGTGGAATGGCTACTTCGGCCCCCGAGCCTGGCGTTGCTGCCCGCAATCCGTGCCCTTTGCGCCACGGTGACACCCCGCCACGCTGTCGAGATCCACGTCCCTGCACACCACGGTGACAGATTCCGCCACATCGTTGCCCCGCTAGGCTAGCGCCTACCCGCTTGCCAGGCTACCCTAGCCATTTGCCCGCCTTCATCCAACCTCCATTCACATCTGCCATACTGACCGTCTCTCTTATAAACCCCACTTCAATGTCCCTGATAGGGGATTGCTCAACTACCTTTTTCTTCCATAAACTAATTTGGATTGGAAATTGAGCACCTCTAATTTGTAGGCCAATGGCAAGGTTTGCATTGATTAGGGTTTACAATTTTCTCCATGTGTTCCTCCACGTTCTTGATATGTTCTGTGAGCGTAGCTGGACACGTGTGGGCTTGCTTCATTTTTTTGGTATGTTACTTGTGCACTTTCTTTATATCGGCATGCTGTCCTACGCATTTCGGGTTTCAATTGAATGTCTAAATGCGGTTTATGGTTGATATTATGTCTAAATGTCTAAATGTCTAAATGCGGTTTATGGTTTGAATGTGTTTGGTGTTCGAGACTGTTTGTGTTCTCACGCTTTTCGGACAGGATTAAAGGGATGTGAAATGAAGAAATTGATAAAGTAATGTGAAGTAGACATGATTTAAGGTTTTTATTTGCCATGTCAGAACTAGATGTGGAGGGTGTTGCATAGATTACTGCCATGATTTACGATCATTTTAGCTATTACACAAGGGCTTAGTTTTAGGGTCCACCTAGTTTACGCCAAGATTCACTTATTTAGTGGACGGTGGATATCATAGATAATATAGATAGTGCCATAGATCTTGGCGTTGATGATGACGTGCACTCTTGGACATGCGACAAAGGAAGCCTACTAAAGTAGCGAGGTCCTGGCGTGGTCAAGAAAAAGACGGCCGGGAATCCCTTAGCATGAGAATGTAAACCCTGGAGATTGAGAGTCCTAATATCACTACAATGAGTGTGGGAACATTTAATTGAACAAGCCGCCTCCAAATAATGATCCGTTTTGCCTGGCAATTCGAGATGATGGTGCGACATGGGCATCAACGTGCCCTTTCCATGGACGCCACGTTTGGCATGAACAAACAAAAGGTAAAACTTAAACGCCGTTCCCTTGTTTGCTACTCACCGTTGATGGCAAGAACTCATATTCCTTCATCTGTCTGTCGTGTAGTACCCACTCTATGGTGTGATGGTCTTCAATGAGTGGAAACAAGGAATACTTGTCGCGTTCATCATACAAGGGAAGTCAGGGCATGAAGACATTATGACATAATTGACTAAGTTGAGAGACCGTTGCCGCGCGGTGCGGCTGGATTGGCGGCCTAATGCTATCGTGACAAATAACGACAATGCAAAGCTTAATGCCATGAGGTTTATTCTTCACCGTGTTAAGTGTCATCACCTCTAACCTTGTCATGTCATTGATACACTTCCAGATAGGATGCGTATAAACAAGTGTGACTTCTTTACAAAATATAGTTTTCTTCTCTGTAGGAAGGTTTGGCTTGAAGAGGAGAACGTTAAGAATATTTTTGCCTTTGGCATGTCCGAATAGCGTGGCTGAGAATGCGACGCAAAAAATAAAGGCGAACTACCTCTGGACGCTGGTTTCGCAAGAGTGTGCCAATATTATGTATGGATGTGGGATTTTGGTGATGCAGCTATTCGAGTGTCCCTTGACAAGATCAAGCACATGCAAGCAAAGTACCTTGGCAAAAAGACATTTCTAAATTACTTTCAAGAGCACTTGATCCTCAAGTTGAAGATGTGGGTTACGGGCTGCCGCAACATACCACACGGCAACCAAGACACCAATGCTGCTATTGAGAGCTACCACGACAACCTCAAGTCCATTCTTTCTACGTCACGGCAGCGGTTTCACGGGCGTCGCGTTGATTGGCTCATCTATCACTTCACAAAAGACGTACTTACACACTATTGGTACGCCGTCTATCAGAACACGGTTGTTGCAAGTGCATCCCCTTGAGAGTTTTAAGTGCCGAAAACACCCCAAGTGGTGACTCGTGAATCGTTCTAGGGATTCAGGTGAAGCTAGCTAGGTTAGGACAATCCGGTTATGACTACTTCCAATACTTCCTCTTATTCTTCTTACTCAATCAGGCCCAATATGAATACATGACCTTTTCGGTTATCCGGATTGCCTCTCCTCTCTTCTTGTTTTCGGTTTTGAATTTGGATCCGCAAATATTAAACCACAAGTAATACTAATCAGCTCTAGTTTTTCCTTATGTTGTTAGCTATCGGAGGACGCGTCCTATTTGGAGAGGGACGGTGTACAAAACTCTCCCCTCGTAGATTAGAGTGGCAAAAGACTCCACTATCAACCCTAACAACTCCTACACATAACAAACACACGCACCAGAGTGGTGTCTACCTCCTCACAACTGTAGGAACACTGCCGGACAGCCGGTCATGCAAGAGGTATTCCGACCCTTTGCTTATTACAACGACATGAATCCTAGAGAACCCGGATCCGGTTATGACCAGTTAGAGTTTCTAACCCTCTTGCAGAATCCCAAAGAAACCCGGATCCCTCACCTCTCCTTTCTATTGTAATCCAGGCTTCATGAAGGTTATACAACCATTCATGAATGGGGTACGTCCGTGATAAAGACCACTTCAAAGCTCACACGAAAAGAGGTAGAAATGTGTCAAGTTAAGGACACAAACTTAACATTAAAATTGGGCAGCGCATCTCATACAACCTTAGAGAACAGTGCCCCATACACTATAAGAAACCCGTGATTTTGGTGACGTTAGTTGTGATCAAGTGTGTTTTTCAAAACATGTTTTCGCGAACGGGCCGAGCCCTGGGCTCTCAGATTCTGGTGGATGTGGCACCAAACATGGAAAAATTGGCGGAAAAACGCAGAGATGTTAGCATATACGTATTCGTTTTGCGGGACGTCCTAGTGAACATAGTCATGTAATAGACAACGTCCTCAAAAAGGTGAGAGTGCCACGTCGGCATGTGCTTTCAGTTTGACTGTGGCTTCACTGTGAGTAACTTCGAGATTGCTACTGCAACCTCCTGTAAAACACTGCCCAACGGTTAAAACACAGTGGAGATGGGCTGACCCCCTACAAAAATAAAAACGTGGATGTCGTTACTGACATCACAAAAAATGTGGATGTCCTTACTGACATCACAAAAAACGTGGATGTCCTTACTGACATCACAAAAAACATGTTTGAGCCACGTAGGCAAGGTAGAAATTGGATTCTTTTTAAAATATTTGTGCCACGTAGGCAAGGTTGAAATCAGCTGCCACGTAGGCAAAGAGGATGTTGGAACAGACGCCTAGATGGACGTCTACTGTGACATTTTAATGTTTATGCTAACACCATGACAAATCCAAAAATCCCATATGGATTGTCACCACTTGTGCATCCCATTGTATATATATATAACGCCTTCTCTCCTATCTCATCACACTTGAATCAAGAGTGATTCACTTTCGTCCATCTATTTGGATGAATTTGAATTACTCTTCAAACTTAAAGTGATATGGTACTTTTTGATGACATGGCGCTTCTTTTTGGTGACATGGCACTTGCTTTTGCTGACTTGGTGCTTGCTTTTGGTGACCTCCATCTCAAAGTCAAATGTCATAATGAACGTCACAGAAAACATACCGTGTTAGAAATGACGTCCCAATTTACACTGTCCACAATTAATTATTGCATTAAACTATGCCGATTGGACATGCCACGTCATATTTTTAAAAGTGACACTTCATATTTTAAAGGTGCCACGTCATAAAATGGCGGGTCCACGTATGCAAGCCTAGTCACAATTGTATGCCACGTCATGCGCCACATCATGGGCCACATCACCAAGGGCCCGGATGAAAAAGTTGGAGATGTGGCACTTCCCGTCCACGTGGCAATGACGTGGACGCGACGTGGCAGCCACATGGCAGATTTTTAACACCTTCAACCCCCAAGTTTTTGTGACGATTTTAAAAAACGTGGGCCTATTTTTTGAGATTTTGGCATGTTTTTCGCATGTCAATTACAACGGATTTTTTTGGACGTCAACGTTGACGTGCCGGATGCTGCACAAAACATAATTGCACGTTACTTGCCCTGTCACAAAAAACACGGATTTCTTATAGTGATAGTTGGATGCTTGCAAACCTTCTTTCTAACACTAAGATATCGGGAACCGGATTCTAGCTGCAGTAGTGGCCATGTAAAGCGTCCATCTTGCACACCAAAACCTAAGTTACCTGGGTCCGCATTCTTCCCATGCTCTCACGATTAGGTCAACTAACGAGACCCTAACAACCTCGCAACTAACAACTAAGTACCCTCCCTTGGAAGCAAAACACAAAACCCGGAATCCCACGACGAGCCTCGTGGACACCTCATTTCTACGATGACCACCTACCCATCGGACAAAATGGTCCCTCACACCTGGCCTGTCACTTTCCAACTACCACCGACCAGATCCGAAAGTTACGTATCAGATCCACCTTTTCCGGAACAAGTTCCGGTTCCGGGTAAAAATCCTAATTACTGGGTCACCGCTGTGACTGTTTAACCCTACCAGTAGACTTCTAACAACCTACGGCTAGTTCCTTGAGCACAAGACATGGCTTGGCCCTAGTCCTTGTCTTCCTTATCCTGATCTTCATCCTCTTCCGAAGAGTCTGAAAGCCTCACCGTCGAAGTTCCGACTCGGGGTGATGCTTCTCCTTCTTCCTCGCCCTTGGCCTCCGGCTTCTGCACCTCGATCCGCTAGCTCGTGGGCGTCATCTCCTCCACTTCTCGAGTGACAATCCGTGAAGCTGACCGAGTTTGCCACATGGGGTTGCCCTCTCAGAAACGGAAATGGTCTGCCTCTTGGAAACCCGTGAGTCTGGAGTGTTGTCCTCCACCTTGCTCATCTTCCCCTTCCGAACCCCCACCTTCAGCTGAGATAACGGTGGGAGCTCGTCCTTCCGCTTCTTGGGTTCCAGACCAGGAGTTCGGAATCCGACTTTCGGTTCCGAAACCGCAAGCATTTCCGGAAGCACGTCTGTCGGCTCCGAGTCGGGAGACACCTTCCGCTTACCTTTCCCAATGTTGCCGAAGATCCATGTATGGATCTTCTAGCACTCCTTCAACACCTTCTCCATCTTTGCATGGTACTCCACCAGCACCCCAACGAGCTTCTTTGCTACTGGACCAAAAAGTTTCTAGGTTTCGTCGAATCCCACATTGAACAGCCTCGCTTTCAGCAACATGTTGCCCGGTTGTTGTACAAACTCCATGACGCGGGTGAGAGCAATTGCGGAATTGTTAGCTCTCCCCATCGCCACGGTCACCTCTTCGTCCTTCTTGTCTTTCTTGTCCATGGCCGTCTTCATTTTCCGGTTCCGGTTCTCTAAGGAGACAAGACGAGCCTCCAACTCCTACACATTTTGGAGTTGTAGGTTCCTCTCCAGATGCCCACAGAGCTAATCCGGTCCCACGTCTCCTGCAATCCGGCACACTTGAGCCAGAATCACTTCGATCCGCTCATAGGTTTCCTTGGCCTTCTCGTACCCTTCCGCTATGATGTCAAAAGGATCGTCATCCTCCCTCTCCTTGCTATTCTTCTTCCTGCGAATTGGAGGTGTGGTGTTGCACCTCTCGATCTGCTTCCTCCTCTTCCTTGCAGGGTTGTCTACATAGACGAATAGGGGCCCAAAGACAGCGGATGGACGGACAATCGGACAGTCGGACATGACGGACAACACCCTTACCGGACATATGCATAGAAAATTCCAAAGAATATTCTCCAAATCTATAGGAATATTCTCGAATATTTTAGAATATACCTAAATATTTTGGAATATTATCTACTAGACGGACAACAACCTCTATCAAACAGACAGCCGGACGGACACTACCGGACGGACGCCGGAACAACCATGCTTCCTTGCGCTAGCTGATGCCAGTTGAACTTCGTCTTCGGAAGAGTTCAAATCCGGTTCTTGTTCAGGTTCCGCATCCTCCCAATCGTGGCTCGCCAACACCTTGGCCGTCTTGTAGGCGGTCTTCTTGTTGTCGCGTACCAGGTCCTTGTGTTGGTAGAAGTGATATAGGAATGGGGAGATTGGGGTAGGTTGCACCTTTTCCAATCTGGTTAGGAATTTCTCCACTAATTCTCCTACGATATCTTCCCATGCTACCTATCTCTCACTTGTGTACGCTCTCCTTATCGTGTTGGCTAACGTTGTGGTCGTCTTAGAGAGCCGATTTGGTTACAGGATCGGGAGCAGGAATTCTATTACCCTCCTTACTCTCGGATCCTTACAATCTGCCACGGTCAGGCCATCCTTCGGGTCTGCTTTCCAGGTAAACTTCTCATCTATAAACGACTCCCTACGAGAGCACATACCTTCTCCTTGCCTTGAGAATCCATACACGGCGCTCCAAATTGTCGTGGTCCACTTCTCCGGCATCCCTTGGACGATAGATGGTGCCCTCAAATTCGTTGGAGACTCCCTCAATCAACTCCCGGACGATCACGTCGTCCCTGAAATCCTACAGGCGCTCCCACAATCCAAAACAATCCATCCTCTTTCGGTCCGCGTCCAGCGCCTTCCGATCGCTCTCGGATTCAGGAATCACCGGGACCACGGTTCGGAGATTCACGATTGCCTCAGTTGCCGCCCTGCTGTTGGTCGCCTTCTTAAGCGTCATCTCTGCAATCCCTCAACTGAATCTGAACCCTTGCTTTTCTCCAAAGATTTGCAAACAAATCTGCATTCAAACCCTAACCCGCACTTCCTAATTTTTAACCCGCACACGGCAACAATCCTGGCTACGAACGCTCTCACGTACAACTCCCAGATGTCCACGTTCGCTCGCTTGCCGCTAACCAATCCAAAACTCACTAAGAAAGATGAGAGGAAGAACCCTGGAATTAATTGTTTATTCCCAGTCCAGTAATCATTACCTGAATCCAAACCCGCGTCCGGTTATGGCCATTGGACCCGGTTATGGTTCTGACCGTTAGATCCTGATCCTGATATAACCGTTCAAGCTCGGTTTCTAGTCACCGATACTCGGATTCCTCCTTAGTGGTTTTAGGATTTCCGATTTTAGGCAACTAGGACTTACGATAGTGTTTAGTAAAACCACCTATTTACAATGGGGGTGTTCCTAATTTCCGAAAAACACCACCCATTTTCCCCTTGACTTATAGTAAGACGACAACTTTTCAAAAACTAGGTTCCGACACCGTCCAATGTAAGTTGTACGGTTTCATCAAGAATGATAAGGCGGAAGGAATGGTGACATTGGTGTACTTACCGTGCCGGAGGGACGCCCTGGAGCGCTAGCCGTAGAGAACGTAATGAAACAGCTCCCGGATCTCGGCTCACTATGGACGGAGATGTAGGATTTGGCGTCAAATAACTTATATTTGATGAACCATGCATTAGCTGGCACGCATGAGCTAAGGGGGAAGCTCCTCAACATGAAGGCAAAGGTTGATGCTGCGGTCCTTGACCTGGCATCGCAACCCTTGTTTGAAATAAACGAGGGTGATTGGAGCAAGCGATGTATCAAAGCATGTAGTGAGAAATGGGTGGGTAGGAGTGGGTGTTCCAGCCGTAAACCTAAATAGAAAGGAAAGTAGAACTAAGAGATCCTCCGTGGCGGTTTAGTGTGGGCTAAATGCATGCCAACATGGTTTTTGACCGCAAGGGTTCAATGCTAATTTCATATTCCACACATTGTTCTTCTTACTTTAACGCAATCAAGGTATTATATGTCATGAACTATAGTATCATGTCAAATGAGTATATCTCTAACATCCACACATTAATCCAAAGATTGAAAGAAATATAATGAATGATATTGGGTGAACAGGAAGGGAAGAGATTCAAGATACATGAAAGATACAAAAAGGTTCAAGTACAATAAAAGAGAAGAATGGTGGAGGGTCTAACTTCACATAACCTTCGTTTGCAAATGAAAGTAACTTTTATTGAACTAGAACATTACATGGAATTCACATTGGTTTAGGGTTGTTTTCAACTTTTATGTAACTTTGCTTTCCACTATGGAGTAAGACACAACACACTTTCATGATCCAAAATTGTTTTCATTTTTTTTAATATTGTCATGAATGAAACATAAGTAGAAACATGATAGAAACCTGTTGCACAACACCATAGAAAATTGTAGCCTATATGAAAACTCTCCTCCAAACCGGTATTTATCCATCTATCTCTCGTAATACTCTAAATATACTACTTCATTCACTTCTACGAACTACCACTATGAAACTTATTTTTTTACAATATTGCAAGATAGTCATCCACAGCCGCCACACCTCGCTCTCTTGCCTCTGTTGCATCATCAGATTGAATGTTGCCCTTGCCATCAACTACACCTGTGCCGTGGTTGCCATCACCGCAATTCTCACCATCTTTGCTGTTGGATCCCTCTCCACTGTCAGAGCCGGTATCAGATGTAGTTGACTCTTCTGTACCATGGCCAGAATCAGCTCCACTAACAACGCCACGTACACCATGACACCTATCAATGCTAGCTGCCCTACCTACAACACTGACAAAACCTCCGTCGTGGCCACTATCACCACCATAGTCCACCGCAGCATGGGCCGGCGCCCTAGCAGAAGCCTCATTCTCAAGAGAAGCAGGGACAACCTCGTTCACTTGCAAAGTGACTATTACTCCAACCTCCGCAACAATAGGCCTCTCCTCTAGTACCTCCATGACAATGCCTTGTAGGAGCTTTGTCCAATCTATCAGACCTGATTGGATGGGTGCAATGTCGTGCTCTCCTCTCTCTAACGTGCGTTGGCCTTCTCCTCCAAACTTCGCTGCATCACCACCGTCTGCACCACCAGCTACGTGAGCAAGCCACGCCAAGCGGATTGACACCACCAGCCGGTAGAGTCGTCATACCAGTAGTATATGGACAAGGTACAGGCTCAAAGCCCATAGTGAGCCGGGAATGCTCAAGGCAGCTAAACTCCGACGGCAAACTATCTAAACCGATGATGTCTAACTTAGCTTGGCAGGCGGCGTACCTTTCCCCCTGCCACTTTCTCGCCCCGTAAATAGCGCAGCGTCATGCCTCGACTATTTTGTAGTGGCCTCAAAATCAATGGGAGCATAGCGAAGCAACATCTTATCTCGGATGAGGAGGACATGTAGGAACTTGGCGGAATCTTGGTGTGAAATGTGGCTGTCGCGTGTGCTCCTCGGCCGCCTACCATCTCCTACCATCCACATGCGGCGCAATTCTTCCACCAGGCCTTTATGAACCATGTTGCTCCATGCATGGACATAAGCGACTCGCCGCCAAACCATGAACTGGTCCACAATATTAGAAAGACACAAGTCAAAATCCAAAGCAAAACGGAATTGGGAAAAATCAGTTGAGCTAGTGTCCACGGTAGGAAAGAAGATACGCCCAAGGCGTACGAGCATGTGCATAGCAAAAATAATTTGCGACCCATGGTTTAGTAGTGTCTTGTCGCGTAAACCCTTCAACGGGCACACCATGGGAGCATCACATCCATATGCGAAAATAGTAAAGACCTTCAGCGCCTAGGCGAAAGGCGGTGGCGTCCTCTCCAAGGCGCCTTGGAGCTGCTTATCCAACATCTAGGAGATCAAAGTGTTGGACTCCTTGTAAGTATGCTGGAAAAGACGCTCCACATACGTTGACGTCGGGAATTGGCGCATAGACACGAACAACGAAGACCACGACCATGCCTCTTCCTCCACAGCAATGCGCTGAATGACATCATACTTTTGCATCTCCATCTCCAAATGCACCTTGCGAGACTCGGCGACAGCAGCCACCACATTCTCATAGTCTTGAAGGCCGCTAGGCACAACGAGTAGGTGAAGACAAGGGCGTGGTGGGCTGCTAAAACGCCAATCTCCTCTTGGATCCTTGCTTCATTCCTTGTAGTGAAAATGTCCTTGCACTTCGTGGTCGCTTCAAGGTCTTGTGTTCTGAGGGTATCCTGGCATGTTTAAAAAAACAATAAAAAAACAAAGTATGTTCCATGGACTAAACCTTGAAATTGAAAATGACAAATGTAAAGAATGCCACTGCAATCTATTTCTTAAAGTAAGAGAAAAGAAGATGAAAGTGCTAAGCAAGATGACATTTAGGGCCGGACTCCTATCTTCACTTTTGGTGTGCACAAAACAACTCCCCAGGCGCAGAAGACCCGGCCCTTGAGCTGTCAGTCCATCTGCAATACTTGGAGCTCTAGAACTGGCAAATTCATTAAATTGAGACATTTCAGAGTCTCAAATGAGTGACTTTGAACTCGATAGTAGTAGGGATGGAAGTCTCAAACTTCGTGAAATGTCTCAATTTAACGAATATGGCCATCTGCCTTGTTGCGGTGCAGAAGAGAGTCCATTGTTACAATCTTGTACGACGTCACCAACAAGTAGAGCCTAATGGCAACGGGGGAAAGCGTCAACAGCAATGCCATATCGACGTCAAAAAACATCACAACCTCTGCCATGGCCCTCGTACACACCAGCTTCATTGGATTTAAGTCCTCTAAGGCCGCGGCTGCCACTGAAGTCACTTTGACCTTTTTTGATGTTGAGCTGGGACGTACCAGCACTTGGGGGGCAGACATACGGCGTGATTCCAATGCGGGAAGTTGAGGACCCTATAGTGGCCTTCCCACACACGCTTCTAGTTGCGAGAGGGGCCATACTTTGCTACGAAGGAGGTGCTTCTTCACACCGGAAGGAGGCGCCAGCTGCGTCACAAGGAATGGAGAAGACTCAAGCGCAATCTGGGAGGACTATGGAACACGTGAAGTGGTTGCAGCAGCCACAATAGTCGGTTGTGAAGCCATCAAAGTCGTTGTAGAAATTCTCGGAGGGGCTGAAGCTGCCACAAGAGGAGATTGCGGAAGAGCACAACCACTTGCTGTAAGAGCAGTGGGGGAATGCATGGCCGCTTCCGCGCAGACCCCGACTTGTCGCTTGTCTCCGCCACGCCAAAGGATCCTCAATGCTTGCACACGCCCCCGCCACTTCCACTCCCGGCAAATGTCTCCCGCCCATCTCCAAAGATCTCTAAGCTTGCAACAGTAGCCGACGTAGCTGAAGCTGACGCGGCTGTGATGCCAGGAGTTGAAGGTCTCACCACCAACTTCTTGCACCAAACAAGTTGTGGAACGTCTTCGTCCTCACTAAAGACTTGCCTGATGGGGCTGCAAACACAGATGGATTCCAAGTTTGAGCTCTAAGCTGCACCGCCCTTCTGTCTCCATGTCCCACGCAATGCATTTGGGAGGTTCATATTATACTTTGCAAGCACAGCTCTCACCTCATTGTTTTCCTCTGTGTTGCGCAATGGGAAAATTTTCACGTCCTCTTGTGCCACATAATTATATGTCGGACACTTCTGTTGTTGTCGATGATAGCCAAGTTCCGCCTTGTCGTGGAAGTCTACATTGCAGTACAAGCAGAAGAATGGGACCTTTAATCCTCTTTTGCCGGGTAACCCACCCCTCCTCTCCTCACACCGCTAGAGGCAATTCACGTCCATGAGCATCCAATTGTACTCGCTAATCATGTACGCGGCGTGTAGGTGCTGCCCGTGCTGCATGGAGCTCTGGCGCACGATGACATCTTCTAATCTAAACTTGCCCTGCAAACGCAACTACATGGCGAATGGAAGAATAAACATTAAGAAAATCAATATTGATTTGCATAAGTAAGGTAAAGAAAGAACACAAACTCCATTGATAGCCCTACAACACTTTTTTGTATATGGAGTTGATCCTTGTCAGAGAGAGTTGACATCAAGCATAGTAGCCCTGCCGCGCAATACAGATACTGCTTCCACATACGATAATTTTCCTAGGACCAACGGAAGCCGGGACTCTACCTGGAAGATGAAGACAGACATAAATAATCAAACACCGAGTTTTTCATAAAGGTGGAAGGAGAAACATAACTTTTCTTTTTTCATAAATCAAGAAGTAGCAAAACCAGAGGCCACAAAGTCTCTCACCAGATGCAATAGAGTGTTGGCCATGCTTGTTGTGAAAAATGTTGAAGTATAGTGAACGTCGATGCAACAAGACTCCCCCTACGTCGTGACAGCCCCTGCCATCGTCGCCATAGACCCTATCCACGTTGCTATAGCCCCCACCTATGTCCCAACAGCCCTTGCTCACATTTCGACAATGGACATTCTGAAGAGAAGTTTTGTGCTGCTCAAGCGAGGTCACGCCAAGGTACTTCCCACCGTGCTTGAGGGATAGCCCACTCTTCCTCTCTCCCATAACCTGCGCTGGCAGGATGGATGTCTCCCCATTAGGCTGTTGGTGCGGTAAAAACGCAACCCGGAACCTCCAATTTCCCTCGCACTCGTTGCCGCCTAAAAATGTGAGGGTGGTCACCTGAAATGCCACACTGTCGTTCCCCAATTCGGCATCTCAAAATCCTCAAACCATAAATCCTACCCACAATTTCGACCCACTTCTCCCTTTCAACCGCAGGACAACGTGCTCCGGACAGGATCCCACAAGGCCACCCAATCACAAAATTTTAGCGTCCACTCTAACAGTCACGCAATCTTCCCAACTGCAACTCTACTCTGTATGCATTTGCCCATTTTCTAAAGATTCTTCACTAAATCCGCTCCAAAACAACTGCTCCCTTCCATGCATTCAAACACCAATGAATCGCCCTCCAAACCCCTAAAGCTCACAACAAGATTTCTCACAAAAACACGTTGAAAAAAAACATGTCTTGCACCCGTAGATGAGAGCAAACCTTCCAAGGTGGAGGATTCGCCATCTTCGACGGCTGCATTGATAGTGCACTTGATGCGCTATGAGAGGGGCACGTTCACGTGACTCGGACACCTAAGAACGTAGATGGAAGTGATGTCCAAGAAGATTGAAGTGGGGTCCAAGAAGATTGAAGTGGGGTTGACGAGAGAGACGGTTAGTTTGGTAGATGTGAATGGAGGCTAGATGAGATCGGACAAACATGTGGGAGAGCCTGGCGGGCTGGCGGGGCGATGACGTGGCGGGATCCACCACCATGGCAAACATGGACGTGGAGCGCGACAACGTGGGGGGGGCGCCACCGTGGCACGACGGGCACGGATAGCGGGCTGCAACGCGACGCTCTAGGGCCGAGGCAGCCACTCCACCGCATCTCACGCCCGACCCATATTGATTGGGGTCGATAGGGAGATCCCGACAACTTATTTTAGCCACATCTCATACGGTGAACTTGGCTACGCCGGGCCAGTTCACTGTGTGAGGCTGCAGATGCTCTCATCATGTGATATCACAGGACAATAAGGTAATGATAATCTCCCTATATAATAGGGGAGAGTTTGTCCATCCGCCGCTCCTGGTCGACCAACAGACCAAGAAGACCAACACCAGCAGACCTAGAAGAACAACGAGACGATCGGAGTGGAAGGACTGCGGGAAGTTTTTTTGTAATGATCAACTCTGAAATTTCAGGGTTTGCTATCGGAGCCCCGTCCCTGTGGTGGCCATTGGCAGAATCTCAGGGGCGAACATGGGAAAAGTCATGAAACCCTGAAAATTTGAAGGGGTCACCGTCGTGTTGGCGTTGTTAATCAGGTTACGTTTGTGTTTGTGATCTGTGTTTCGTGATGAGTAGTAGGTTGCGATCTGTGTTTGGGTCACGGTCCACTAAGGTACCCCATTTTTGGTGTCACAAAAGTAAAAAAAAACACTACTTATTTATTTTAAGGATATATAAATCAAGAAAATGACATAATTGAACTTGGTGGAATGATTGACATTACTAACGGATCCTAGGGTTCAAGGGCAATTCACCATTTTGTAATCATTATCTGGATTTATTCACTATTTCACTAAAAATGAGAAATTCCATAAAAAATTGAAAATAATCTTTTTTACACTTTTGTTAATTGGAAAAGGAAATAAACAAGATTGAACAGATATATCTAATTTTTTAATAATTAGTTCATTGTTGAAATAATTGTAATCTCAAAATTAGGAATTTTTAGCGTCACAATGTCCCTCCTCTCAAGTTTAGCGTTCCTAAAAAATTTCTTGTAGAAGGAATCAAATAACAAAAAAATCAGGCCTACATGTAGAATCATGTTAACTTCTATCACCAATCAACCAAACTGTTAAAAACTTTTTTTTGAATTTTTAATTGAATTCTCAGTTTTTGCCCAAAAGTGAGTAATCCTAGTGGACCATGACCGGTTTACAAGGGGGATTGGAATGTTGCTTCTGTTTCACCCTTTATTTAGGTGAGCATTTTGTAATTTATTTGAGATGAGCGACTGCCACCTTGAGTTGCATTCTGTTGCAAACTTAGAAAACAAGTCGGGTTCAAGTTTTCTAAGGGATTAGGTGAGCATTTTGTACTTTATTCAGGTGAGCATTTAGGTCACATTCAATAATTCTACTTGTCGTAGAGCTCCGATCCTTATTGTGGCTGTTGCAGATCGGGTGGAAGGAAACCTGCATTTTCTTTTCTTGGCTTCAGAATGTATAACACCTGTTTGGATTTTGCTTAATTTGATTTGCATTGTGAAGTTGTTTGCAAAACCTAGACTGTAGAACATTTAAAGAACCTTTACTAGGCAGATTCTGTATACCTGTTAGATTCGAGATGCTTGAACTTGGATGGTTGAGCTGCCCACTGTTGTGATCCCAACTGTGAAAGTGGACACCTCGGAGACGATGATCGAGGTATGCCGGATGAGATTCTGAAGCCTGAGGACATGAATCAGCGTTTGAGAACCTCACACAACACTGTTCTTTCATGGCTCCGGGTAATTCCTCATTCTAACTTCCAGAGTTTCATTCTTGGTCTCGCATGCTTCAGAATTTTGTGTGGATTGACGCTCATGCAGCATAGAATTTTGTTCTCTGCTTTTCCTTCAAGCATAGGGCATTGTCAAAACTAGGTAGGAACGGGGATTGGAATGCTGCTTCTGTTTCACCCTTTATTCAGGTGAGCATTTTGTTGAATGAAGTAAGTAATTCTACCTGTCATAGAGCTCCGGTCTTTATTGTGGCTCCTGCAGACCGGGTGGAAGGAAACTTGCGTTTTCTTTTCTCGGCTTCAGAATGTATAACATCTGTTTGGATTTTGCTTAATTTGATTTGCATTGTGAAGTTGTTTGCAAAACCTTGATTGCAAGACATTTAAAGAACCTTTACTAGGCAGATTTTGTGTAATTGTGAGATTCAACGGGCCAGCGTTACTCGCTGAAGTTATGAAAGCCATTAAAGGTGTTTCCAGTTCACTTTCATGAGTTTCGGAAGGAGCTGAGAGGAGTTCTTTACTGACTTCATCGGAAATTCTTGCATGGCACCTGTGAACACTAAATTTTTTAAATAAACCTTTTTTTCAAATTGACAATGTAAATAGGATTACAAGTTAACTTGTTTTAGAAATAAACTAGTAAAGTAACCCATGGCGGTTAGAAGAATTAAAAGGATGGTTAGTTATACAAACGGTTAAACTTAGTTAGTTAATTTCTATTATATGGCGGTTGTGACTTTTGAGATCCAGATTTGAAGCGGTGTCAACTAGACCTCCCAACTAGGGATAAGTAAAGGCTGTGAAGAAAGAAGAGCACCACATAACATTGCATTTTTATATTCTAAGTGTGTGAGTCAATGGTAGGATGCTTGAGTAATAGTTCTAATGTACATAGAATTGTTGCAAGTCTGATTGATGTTCAAATCAAATCTGGTAATTTGTGCTTTGCAAGAATAGTAATGAAATAATCATTATCAAAATGCTAAGTGAAAGGAACGATATCAACTGAGAGAAGTACTGTCAATTAGACTAAGTAAAGGTGAGGTACTGAGGTACAGTTGGTAGGAGTATAGTGAAAGTGATGGAAGTCAAGTTGACTGAAGATGTGATGGGAAACCATGGTGACAGATGAATGTGGAGTGAATAGAAGGAAAACTGTCAAATTGACATTGTTAACTGGAGCACAACACATGTCAAAGTAAAGTGTCACAGATGGAAATGAGAGTTATTTTTTGGGAATTAAATTGTAGTTGAGTCAGTTGTATAATGAAGTAAACTGAGCAATGCATTTTTCATCTTAGCAAATTATTTACTATGCATGGTAGAATAATTTGAATTATGAAAATTAAATTAGAATGGTGGCATGTTTAGATGCATCATTGGAAGGCATGGCAGGGAGCATGGCCTTGAAGAGTGTTAAGATGATCCAAGAGAGAGGAGTCTTAGTTAAGTGACATCATTGTATAATTGTGAAATAGGAACCAATTGGATTCTGTAGATTAGTAGGCCTAATTAATTTACTTGAAATCTATTTGAAGGGTTGGATATAAAATTAAGAAATTGGACTAATGTATGATTGATGAGAGATTCTTTGAGGATTGATCTCCCTCATTTAAGTGTTAATTCTTGTCGTTGTAATAATTTAGTTTTGTTTCTTCTTGTAAGTCCATAAACGGTGTTTACAATTACGAGAGAATGATACATTAAGAAAGAAATATGTATGTAAATCCATGGTATTATTATTAATATGAAATAGGAACTTGAAAAAGAAACGAGGAAGATGTAGCAGAAGATAGGAATGGATATTGCTTGAGATAAGTAGATATCTTTATGTGAATGCTTTGAATAGATTTTGATTCATATATATATATATTATAAGCTATATGAAATGGAAAGCATAATGATACTGGATCTTGTCTATTGGACCAAAGCACTGTCTATTTGACGAGGCTATAACCGCCTAAGGGTGATGCTCCTTGATACTATCAAATTGAATTACCCCATAGCCATTACAAAAATTGGGACATGATAAGAGTGAGATCTAGATAACTTATAGAATAGCTTTGGGTTTCTTTGAAAGAATACTTTGTGTATTAAGGAATTCTTTTCTTTGTGATGTACAAGTGACCATTAATTACACTATAAACGCTAAACAAAAAGACCTTTTCCCGAAACAACCTTTTTATATAGCTTGGAGTTAATTAAAGGATTACAAAATTTAACACTACAACACCAGTTATGACTTGTGAAATAAACTCTGTGCAAGAGGAGGTGATTTGAAGAGTTTCAAAGTTGAATCTCTCAAGACATATTTGCGTCATATGGGCTACGTATGGTTGGTGTAAAGGTTGTCCTGCTTAGTCGGATCCATGAACACCTGAAGTATGGGATTTACTTCTGTTCCTACTGTAGTCGAAAGATGTATTGCAAGGATTTGTTGAGAATTTGAAGTTCATGTTGTGGTAACCGCTTGTGATATGCGTATTTCAGGATTAAAGATGGGCGAGCACGCCATAATAGAAGTATGTGGGGGTGTGTAGATGCTGCTAATGAGGCCGATGAAGAGTCTGAGAATCTGCACCGCAACTTTCTAGTAGGAGAAATTGAGCTGCTTGATTTCTACTCTCTCTTGAGTAAATTTTTACTCTGGGATTTTCTTTCCACTATTCAAGGTGTTTGTGAGGTATTCTCTATGTGCACCAGTTAGCGAGCTGTGGCAATCACTTCAGTCTTATGAATGAAAATCGCATCAATCTCATCAAAAAGATGATAGCTACAGCGTTCTCTTACTCTTACTTTCACTGTACTTTAGATTTGCTTTACTCAACTTTTATTTTCATTCTACAAACCTATACATTGGATAGGACGTGATTTTGTTAACTTACCTAAACTTACGCCACCCGTTGGAGACAACGGGTGAGTATACTATAATTGAAGGCGTTTGTTGAACTACCTCACCTCCAATGCCTGTGACTAGGTCTCTTATTTTAACATTTAATAACAAAATGATCTCTATAATAAGCTTTAAAATAAAAGCACACAATTTACGGTGCGCAGGATCGTTGCACTCGGCGATCACAGGGTGGCGATAGTGCGTGGCAGGGGGTGGCTAAAGTGCTTTGCAAACGGAAGCACCGTGACGGGGCACTATGTGCTGTGTGCAATGCTAAATAAATGCACAAACCTCAACCCGATGGAACGATGGGTACGTTCATGAAAGTATGCTTGAAATATTCATGAAAGTATGCTTGAAATACGAGGGATGCAAATTATTAGTGCTCCTCAGAATAAAATTTGTTTAACGTATTATATTGTAGATTGCCTTGCTCGCGAGCGTCGTGAAAATTGGATTGCAGCTCAACGCGAGGCAGATAATGCCGTACGACAGACCAAGCGTGTTTGGCACCTAGAGCAAGAAGGAGAACGTCAGCGCGAGCGGCAGCGAGTGGCGCATCGCCGTGACGCACGCACAGCTAAGGAACGGCTTGAGGAACTCCGAATTAATTGTGAAGCGCATAAGGCTCAGAGGGTGGCTCAACCTGAGGAGCAGGCAGCGGCAGTGCATGAGCAGGATTGACAAGCACATCGAGCGGCACGCGCGGCCAATCCTGAAATCTCTCTTGCGCGGCAAGCAATCAATGCAGCTAGAGGTGTACATCGACATCTCCTTGGCCGCATGAACATCCGCTGTTGGGCATGCCGTGCGCTTCACTGGCTAGAGGAGCACGTTGTGGGGCACGACTCGACAATTGCAGAGCCGCATTTCACTATGTGCTGCGACCGAGGGAAGGTCTCGAACATCGAACCACTGGCGCCGCCGCCTGAGCCTATTCGGACCCTACTGAGCAGTGAGACGCCCGTGGCAAAGGCACTTCGAACAAACATCCGGGCGTACAATAGCGCTTTGTCGTTCACGTCACTGGGCGCTAAGATTGATGAACGGTTCACGCGGGGCAGGGTGTACATATTCCGACTCCTAGGTTCCCTACATCACAGGATGGGAAGCTTACTGTTGGAGGCGGGAGAAGCTCCAAAGTTCTCTCAGTTGTACATCACCGACAACAGCACCGCACTCGACGGTCGGATGAACGTCTTTGGCAGCCTTGATCGACAAATGATGGCCGAGCTCCAGACCATGCTGTAGGAGTGCAATCTATATGCACATGTGTACGAACAGGTACAACAACGCATTGTTGACGAGCCTGCACCAGAGCTCGAACTTCGGTTGTTATCTTTGTCATCAAAAGATCGGCGTCGGTACAACACGCCAAAAGCCGACGAGATTGGGGGTATCATGGTGGGAGATGGGCACAACGGCAGCATGACTGATCGTGACGTTGTCGTGTAGAGAGGGGAGCGCCTTGAGAATTGGCAGGGAATCTGGCTGCGACTGGAGATTGTTTGCTCGGGAATTCAATCGTATCTTCAAATCTTCAGGTCTTCAATCTTCTGGTCTTCTAAATCTTCAAATCTTCAATCTGCTCCCCGTTGGCCTATCCTGTGATGGCTCTAACAGGTTTAAGGGTAAAGGTAAGGTAATAAGAACCCACGGCTTCGGACGGGTAAAACGGGACGGCCAGACCACGAGCTGAACCGTCCGGAGGTTGGCTCCTAAAATTCAAACCCACGGTGACCAACAAACGTGCCTCACCGGTGGGAACGACATAAACACGACCGTGTGGGCAATTAACCCCACTTCGCCGCAACAAAGTTTACAAGAACAGAATTGAAATACAACTAGCCTCCAAAGCTGGCTTGGAATCACAAAAAAAAGAAATCGGACCACAAGCCACAACACACTTGTCTCCATCTTCTCTTTTCTTCAAGCTTCAAGTCTTCAATTCTTCCATCCTTCAACTCCAAAGTCTTCAAGTGTTCAAAAACACAATGGAAAAGTTTCACCAAGGCTGTGACCTTCAAACAGGTGACACAGATGACTCAAAATTTCAAATACTAAGTGTAATAGCTCTCTGGAAAGCTAATTCAGACAACTAACATTTCTTCAAATTTCAAGTCAATCTAAACTACTGTCCGAAAGTTATGGACAATCAAAGTTCTGCCTACCCCTATTCATTCAGATCTCTATAACTTCTTGTTCACAATTCCAAATCTCAATTGTAATATCTTTATAGAAAGCTAAAATAGAGACGCATACACCCTCCAAATCTCAAAGAAAACTAAGAATTACAGCAAAATTTATCGCTTGTCAAACCTCTGCCTCTCAATGGATGGCCTCGGGTTTTCACAAAAAAAACAAACCTTCATAACTTTTGCTACATAACTCAGAATTCAATTTTTGAAACGAGTATAGAAATCTTTGAAGACAAAAAACAAACCCTCAAATTTTCAATTCCATGCAAACAAAATTCGCTGAGCTACATACAGTCAAAGTTCTGCTCCCAACCCTTGCTCTCTCACCCGCACACACACACCCACTCACTCACTAAGGAATCTCTTTCCCAACTTTTCCACCTCAAGTGGACCTGGGCACTCCAGCCCATGTTACCCTACCCAAAGTACCCCACAAGGTACTTCATTACTTTCTTATCCTTTCCACTTTCAACCACATAAAATCCCCTAGTATTTTATTTATTGGAAGACTAAAAACTTTGACCTTCCAACCAACAAGATAAGTAAAATAAAAATTAAAAAAATAACTAAATAAAAATAAAAATAAAACTTATCGTAAGATAGCTGATGGTACGGACGTATAAAGGTGTTGATTCGCACAACCTGATCGCCAAGTCGTGGACTTGGTTGGCTGGAAATGTCGTGGTCAGTGGCTGCCGCCGGTCCGGGTTCGAACCCGATCGAGCCCATCGAGTGGTTCGGCGGCCCACGGCTTGGCTCGCTAGTAAGACAGGAAAAATACCAGTCAACCCGCTACCTACCCCCCTGAGCAGTGACAAGAGCGGTGCAGCACCTAAATGCTAACACTCGCCCAAATCCTCAAACCGTGGTTCTTACCACGACCAACCCCTTCTATCCCAACTCCTTATTAAAATCCACACATATAAAGACTAATACTTGTATGTATATGATGGAAGAATTTCCATCAGGACAACGTCATTATCAGGCTCCGTGGAGGACCACTCCAGTGCCTTTCGGTTGTTCACTTGGCATACACTCCGTTCCATTACGTCCTGCTCTTTCCTGATGGGCGGCAAGTTTGGACTAAAATCATGCCGCTGCAAGGATTTGAGTACGATGAGGATGCGCAAGAATTCAACAATATCAATCAAGATGCCGTGCGGGGTTGTGGCGGCGGGATGCGTGTGTCTCAAATGCAATACTACGCGTACATGTTGCATCCACGTGAGCGCGGCGAGCACATCTTCCTGGCCGGTTGACTGCTCCAGCAATACATGGTGGATACGTGGGCATGCGCCGAGCAGAACAGGCTGAATTGGCTTGCAAAGAATCAGCAAGATCTTCGATGTGAGCTGTACTCGGGAGTCATGGACGCTTTGAATGCTGGGGATCACGACGCAACGCAGGTTGGACAGTGGATGATTTTGCCGGCAACGTCTTCCGGGGGGGAACTAACAGATGAACCGGCTCTACCAAGACGCAATGGCCATTGTACGTTGGTTTGGGAAGCCCGACCAGTTCATTACCTTTACCTACAATCCAAAGTGGACGGAGATTACGAAGGAGCTAGAAGAGCAGCAGACAGTGTAGGATCGGCCGGATTTGGTGGCGCGTGTGTTCAACATCAAGTTTGAGGAGCTCACGACCGACCTCAAGGATCGAAAAGTTTTTGGGATTGTGTTCGGATACACCTCGGTGATTGAGTTTCAGAAGCGAGGCCTTCTACACGCGCACATCCTGCTGATCCTAGACGAAGATTCAAAGGTGAGAACGGTCGACGAGATCAACTCTGATGTCTCCGTAGAGATTCCTGTCCAGGAGAGACATCCGATGCATACAAGACAGTCACGCATTGCTTGGTTCATGGACCGTGCGGGGCGGAATACCCGAACGCGCCATGCGTGGAAGAGAAGAAATGTACCAAGCGGTACCCAAAGACATTTCGAGAGGAGACAATCGCAGATCATGATGGTTACCCCGAGTACAGGCGGCGGGATGATGGGCGGTCTTTTGTTGACTCCATAGGCCGGCGCGTGGACAATTGATGGATTGTCCCACACGACCTCTACTTGAGTATAAAGTACAACGCACATATTAATGTCGAGGTGAGAGGGTGACCCAGTGTATAGCAGATCCTTACACCCAAATGCATCAATCTCACCAATTTTCATGTCTTAGGTGTGTTCATCCATTTCCGCCGTCAAGTACCTATTCAAGTATGTGTACAAGGGCCATGACCGGGCAACCGTGGTCATCGAGGACGTCAATGAGATCAAACAGTACGTTGACGTGCGCTACGTCTCAGCTCCGGAGGCGACTTGGCGGTTGTTCAGCTTCAGGATGCACGACCATACACCACCGATCTAGCGTCTCCAAGTTCACCAGCCAGACCAACAACGGGTGACGTTTAGTGCCAATGGAGATTTGGCACAGGCGGTGAATGTGGAGATAGCGCGGAAGACGACATTGACCCAATGGTTTGAAGCTAATCGCACAAATTTGCCGGACGCACGTGACACCTCATACCTCGACTTTCCATCACGCATTGTGTGGAACAACTCGAGGAAGGAGTGGACTGTGCGCAAGCGTGGAATGTGTATTGGCCAGCTTTATTTTGTGAGCCCAAACGCTGGCAAGAGATACTTCATGCGTACGCTGTTAACGGTGGTGAAGGGTGCAACAAGTCCAGAGGCGCTTCGGAGGTTTGAGGATGTCCAGCACCCGACGCTCAAGGCGGCGTGCGTGGCGAGCGGGTTGAACGAGAACGACGAGGAGTGGGAGTAGTGCTTGCATGAAGTCGCGTTGATGCATAGCAGAGCACAACTGCAATCGCTCTTTGTAACGATCCTCACCCATGGCCCATCTGCAGATACGAGGCTACTATGGGAGCAATTCAGCGCGAGCCTGTCTGATGATTGTGCTCATCGGCTTCGTCAAAACGAGGGCTTGCAGGATCTATCTCAGCAGCGGATTATCAACCTTGCCCTCAACCTGATTGCGCAGATCCTTCAGAACATCGAGATGACTCTGGCAGATTTCAACATGCCAGTACTTGAGTTTGCAATGGAGGAGCTGCAGGGGAATTGGTTCGTGGCCGAGCACTTGCCGTTCAACGCTACAGAGCTGAGGGCCGAAGCTGAGCGTAAGGTTGAGACATTGAACGAGGAGCAGCGGGATATCTACCACCAAATCATAGACTCCTGTCAGCGCGATGTTGCCGACACGATCTTCTTCGTTGATGGCCCCGATGGGACATGCAAGACATATCTAGAGAAGCTGATCCTTAAGTCTGTCCGAGGGCAGGGCAAGATCGTGTTGGCAGTCGCTTCGTCAAAGATTGTAGCGTTTCTTCTAAGGCTTGGGCGGACGGCGCATTCAAGGTTCAAGATTTTGATTCAACTTAGTCCCACATCTGTCTGCAACTTCAGCAAGCGAGGCGATCTCGCAGAGATGATTTGCCGCGCATAGCTCATTCTGTGGGACGAAGCTCCGATAATGAGCAAGTTTGCCTTCGAGGCAGTAGATCGCACACTGAGGGATATCACCAATCGTCACAACAAGCCGTTTGGCGGCATCACATTTGTCATGTGCGGTGATTTTAGACAAGTCCTGCCGGTGGTGCCCAAGGGCCTCCGGCTAGATATCCTTGCGGCATCCATCAAGGAATCTCATATGTGGAATCGAGTGCACGTCTGCCGACTTTGCCGGAACATACGCGCTGTTGTTGGTGAACGCCGTGTGGATTTGGGCAATCGTACATTCCAGAGTGGCTCTTGGCGTTAGGAGAGGACAAGTTGGAGAAGGTGAAGGATGACATGATGAGGTGTCCACGGGAGATGATTGTCGGCAATCAAACCTTGAACGGCTTGATCAATGCCGCTATGGAGGAATTGTTGACGTCGAAGCAAATGCGCGCAAGTACTTCAACGGTCGTGCCATCCTTGCCGCACATTTCGCGGATCAACGCAGCCGTGCTTGATATGGTACCAGGCGATACGTCTGAGTTTCTGAGCGCGGATAAGGTGGACAGCGAGGAAGGTGCCAACTTGATTCTCGTGGAGTACCTCAACAAGCTTGACATCAACGGATGGCCACCGTAGAAGCTCACGGTCAAAATTGGAACACCGGTCATGCTTTTATGGAACCTGGATCCAACCAATGGTCTATGTAATGGCATGCGCCTTATTGTTCGACGATGTGCGTTACGGGTGATCGAAGCAGAAGTGTTGACAGGAGATCGTGCCGGTTACGTTGCTTTTATCCCGCGGATTCCCTTGATCACTAAACAATTTGGGCTTCCATTTCCAGTGCGACGCAAGCAGTTTCCGATCCGAGTTGCGTATGCAATGACAATCAACAAGTCTCAAGGGCAGACGCTTCCTAGGGTTGGCATTTGCCTCACGAAGAACGTGTTCTCCCACGATTAGTTGTATGTTGCTTTCTCACGTGCCACGGCTCCCATAAACGTCATTGTTCTTCTTGAAGCAGAAACCGTTGAAGGAGCCGAGGATCAGCTTATGCGTAACATTGTATACGAGGAGGCCTTGCGCTAAGGCCATTGATGCCGCACATAAGTTCAATGGGTCCTGTGATGTAAAACGTTGAACTCTGAGGGATGCAAATTGCAATCTAAAATGTAATACGTCAATTTATTCTGAGGAGCACTAATAAAACCTTCCCGGGTCGGAACAACGGGTACCAAAACTTGTTTCTCATAAGAATCTCTCTCTCTGGTGTCATGGAATTTGCGAAAGCCAGAAAAAGAGGAAGCGAGTGGATGAACAATGAACGAACAGAGTTTACGAGGCGTGCAGTGGAAGAACTTAGTTTGAGGCTTATCCAACTTGAAGCGTGAGAGAGAGAGGCAGGCGTATCATCTCCAAATTGTATGCGCATTGTGTGCAAATTGTGGGTGTCAAGAGTTTGCATTACATTTCTCTTACAATGGTAGCAGCGATGGCGGCCGCGAGCCAAGCGCTGGGCGTCTCCACCTCGTTCGCACCGCTCTCCGTGAAGGAGAAGGTCACCAACCTGTCTTCTTCTTCGAGCTCCATTTCGCTGCGTTGTAATGGGTTGAGGGGTGTGGTGGTGGGCGGGAGGAGAGCTTCTGCGGTGCCCGTGGTGCGAGCGATGATGGCGGAGGCGGCGGAGCTGGAGAGCAGCCCCGAGATGGAGGAGAGGCGCAGCCTGGAGGCGTGGGTGAAGCAGCAGCTGCCGGGCGGATTCGCCGCCGCGCGCTTGATTGGCACGGGCAGGAGGAAGACCGCCGTGGCTCGCGTCGTCCTCGTGGAGGGCAGTGGCAGGATTGTCATCAACAACCGCACCGCCCAGGTCTGAAAACAACCTCTCCTCATCAATCCCCTCATGGTTTCCTCAATTCTCCCATTGTGCGCTCATGATAAAGAGAAACATCTGAGATTTCGTCTTGAATTGATTCTGGAGGAATCTGGTGGTAGCATTGCATGGGTTTTGGTATATGAATTGATTGCAGGACTATCTTCGATGTAAAGATTGTGTACGGTGAGATTATTAGGGTTTCTCGGGGTTATCTAATCTGGAGGCAACTCTGGATACATGCACATGTATGTTTGGACATAATTTTGGTCCTGAAATCTCATCTTAAGTCAATCACGGATCAATGCGGTAATTAGATAAGGTCAGCATCACAGAAGAACTGCTATCTAGATGCATGGATTGCTTGTCCAGGGCAATCTCTCATTTGATAAATTGCAGAGAATTCAATCTCTGTGAAAGATTAGTTTATGACTATCTCTGCCTGGTGAATGTGGATTGCTTGCACTAATCTATCTCTGATACCAAGCTTCCTCATGGATTGCTTGTAGAGGGGCTATCTTCAACATTTGGATTGTCCATTGGACGATCTCTGATATGACCTTTCCTCACGACCTTTGATCTCTAACATGTTTTTTTTTTCCCCTTCAGGACTACATGCAAGGCAACCCGCTTTGGCTGCAAGCCGTGAAGTACCCTCTGGTGAGCCTGGGGTACGAGACTAAGTACGATGTGATCGTGCGGGCGGAGGGCGGGGGCCTGTCGGCGCAGGCGCAGGCCATCCTGCTGGGCGTGGCGAGGGCGCTCATCGTGGCCAACCAGGCTAACCGTGACCCGCTCAAGAAGCAGGGCCTGTTGACGCGCGACTCGCGCATCGTGGAGCGCAAGAAATACGGCCTCAAGAAGGCGCGCAAGGCGCCGCAGTACTCCAAGCGTTAGTTTTCCTCATATGCTGACCGTCTTTCTCATCACTTCTTGTTGCCAAATTAGGTCTTTTGTACTCTTTTTGTAGTTTAGGTTTAGGTTTGGTTCATCATGGAATGGATACTCAAATTTTTGCTTCTCTCTCTTCCTTCATTTGTTGCAATGGCTGTCCCATGGTGTCTCATATTAGGTTCATGGATCGTTTGGTTTTACTTCTCTCCTTTCATCTGTTGCAATGGTTGTCTCATCTGGCATGTTGTTAGACTGGGTAGTACTATTTGAGTGGCCAGTATTTTGCACCTCTTTTGTGATAGTGTTAGGTTCAGTGCAATTTTGCTTCTCTTTCCCTGCAATGGCTGTCCAATTATGTCTCATTGTTTGCATCTTGTTAGATTGGGTCATGAACTATTGGGTCTTTGACTTGGAGCTTTTGTTGGGTAGCAAATACCAAGTAACTGGTGCGTAAATGAGAAATTAAGCAGCTGCAAATCTAGAAAGAAATACACCATATTGTCAAGCCTGAAATAGCTTTCCCTGAGCTCCTGATGATCTCTTTTACGTGGATAGCTCTCGTTTCAGGTCCCTTTCTAGTAATGTATGAGCCTCATCTGTAAAATAACGTAAGGACGCAACCACTATGGTCCACCATGATCATGCAAGTTTGGTGAAAGCCGTTGAAAACATAATATTTTTGAAGTCGATGCCGTGAATGCTTCTCCACGTCTGTCTGTGTGTTTGTCAACATGCACCAACCTTCCTTAGTGTTTGCATCACGTTTCGACCAGCTTTTGCCGGCCATCATTCCCAGAGGAGACTAGCGTGAATAAAGTGTCTATTTGTTTCCTCCACTGAGCCTATGTCCACAACCATCATTACATGATTCAATTGATATGGAAATTCTCTCGCTCACATGTCTCTCGCAAAGTTGACTAACCATTAAACGTCACTTGGGAACCATATAATGTAAGTTGGGAATTGTATTTACAGGCACGTATTACACTCTGTAGAATACAACAATTGTATTCAGGTTTAGCAAGACTTACACCTTTGGATTGAAGATTCTTCAACTAACATTTTTAATTTGGAGGTCATTTCAATATCTGAACATGATAAGGATTGAAGATTCTTCAACTAACATTTTTAATTTGGAGGTCATTTCAATATCATGTTCAGATACAACACCATACATGTAGCACATTATGGCCACTAGTGGTACCTTATGACGTTTAAGGGTTAATCCTTTAGTTAACAGGGTCTTTTCCCATAATCTCAAGATTTAAGTTAAATTTTTTCGTCAAGTTGCTTCTCATGGAAATTGAATTTCTAAATTTAGCATCTAACTCTTCTGAATTAAACTCAACCCATGATCTTAACTTTGAGGATAACTTGCACAACATCCAATGGTTGATGTAGTAGATTATAGTGTTTGAAGTGAATGCATATTTGTAGTGAAATCAATAGCTTTTGGAGGATGTACTATTTTACCAATCAAATGAATCCAACAAAAAAATTTATTATGAAAATGGACCATGTTTAGACCAACTATTAACATATGTAGTGAACATTTATCCATTATTTTTGATGATTTTTCATCTATTGTCTACTTAATTGTTTACAAAGATGTTTAAGGAGAAGAAGAACTTTGGTCTCCACTAGAGGGGAGTGTGAATAAAGTGTTTGTTTGTTCCACCACTAAATCAATGCCCACCAGACAAATAATTAGGAGTATGAAACTACTTCCCCCTCTCGAGGATAGAGACTATAAAATAAAAGAACATGTCGAGCAATAATTATTATGGGGGGTGTGGGAGGCATGCCTTGTATAGAAATTTAATGTTAGTGGCTAGGATAGTCATGCTTATGTTCATATTCCCCAAGTTTTTGAGTTTTCATTTTTTGGGGTGTCATGCGGATCGGGTAGGGGTTGGTTGTTTTCCATGTTTGTTTATGGAGGAGAATAGACATGGCGTGTTGGATAGCCATGATATTGATGTATTTGAAAGTGTTTCTAATTGATGCAAAGATGTTCCAAATCTTTTATAAATAAAAACAAAACTTTCACATGTGATTAGGGAGATCAACATTCACATAACATTGGAGAGTCTCTTAGAGACAAATTTTAGTCAAAGTCTTAAACTAAAATCATTTAATATGCATATGATATACTATATAGTATGTGGCATTGTGTTTGTAGGAATTCATTATTGTTGAGTGTATTTGGTGAATTTGGCAATGAATTCCAAGGTATTCCAAGAGTTCTATGACTCCATAACATGATCTGATTTTTGAAATGTCTACACAATGTGTGTTCAAATCTAAACTTTGGTGTTCACAATCCGGTTTGTCACAAATTTCATGTGAATTGAGATTTAACATGTGGTCATATGGTTTCTAATTTGGACTAGGTGATGTGCAAACAATCCCTAATTATGAAAAGTGACCTTCTCGAATTACCATAGGGGCTAGACAAGATATTTCCATAACGTGAAGGTGCTTGTACATTACCCAGCATGACATTAATGATTGACCTTCCTTAGTTAAATGATCAATTAAGGGTTGCAAAAGAAAGGAATTAAAACCTTAAAACAACTTCTGATTGTTTTAGTACATTGTGCTTCTTATCCAATGGTTGCATGCTTATCACCTATGCAATTATGTTTGGTAATTGGACAACAATAGTTAACAACGTTGTCCATAGGGAGAAAGTCAAACTAATAGAGTAAAAATAGCCATGGAATCCAATCTTTAGGGCAAATAGTATGTAATGATGATAATAAGTTGGAAAGAATTGTTAGATACAAAAAGGATGGCTTCCAATTGGAAGAATTGCTGCTAGACGTCATAGCAATGGATAACATGTTACTTGAAATCAAATCATCATATAAAAGGAGGATTGACTTCGAATACTCCTATTGACAATAGAGTTATTTGTAAAAGCAACCAAAGTTTCAGTAAGATATTTCTCTTTTGATTTATAATGATATTATTTTATCAGCTATATAGAAAAAACTAGTGTTGAATTCTTATTAAGTATGGAAAACCTTGGTGTTCTCTAAATTCAAGTTAGGAGTAGTTTTAACCGCCTCTGAGAAGGAAAAATGAAGGTCATGTTGTACCATGGATCATAGCCACCTTTGAGAAGGAAGGAGAGGTATATTGTACCAAGAATCTTAGCCTCCTTTCTTCTCTTTGGGCCGAATATGAAAATTATCCCCTAAATTTCCTTAACAATTTCACACCAAAAACACTTCAAAATTGTTAATTCTAGTGCAATAAGTAAGGAAGAAAACCAAAAAAATAAATTAGTTTCAACCGTAAGATCTTATTAAGAACCTAATAAAAAACCACACTCACAAAATTTCATAAACTTTGACCGCACGGATAAATTATAGGGTTTGAAGTTGAGAAAATGGTTCATTTTCATCCATGCGTTGAGTCAATCAACATACTTTGACTTCACTTGGTGTCAAAGTTTTCCACTACACCGGGTCTAAATTTTATATCATCATGTTGACCATGCTATTAACTCCTTGTACACCAATTTTTTAAGGTATAGAAGGGATGTAGCATATTCATGAAAATTGTGCTAGGAGTGGAGGTTCAAAAAGTGCCAATTCACATTTTAATTTTTTGGGAGAAAAACATGGTTTAGAATGATAATCCAAATGGTCAACAAGAAGGTTTACACCACGTCTTGTAAACAAAGAAAGAAAAAGTGGAAAATATGAAGATCTCGAAGTTTTATGTGGAAAAGAAGAAGTAACTTTGGTTACTTGCCGAAGAATGTGTGGCAATGTGTAAAAATCTTTGACTTAGAGATAAAATGCATTTTTTCAGTAAAGACAAAAAATGTTTTTTGATAATATGAAAGGAAATAATATTCCCTGTTAATATTGAATATTGCAAATTTACTAGAGTGTCCTAGCAAAAAAATTTGGAGCTGCCCGATGTGCCTGCACTCAACAAAAAAAAATTCTAGAAGGTAGTTAAATTTTTTTCATATGTCCGATGAGAATAAAAATTATACTTTCATGTACCTCTTGTCTTCTTGCATCTCTCTACAAAATTTCAAGAATTGCAAATATAAATTGCAACCATGGAAAAGTGCCCAAGATTTGTAAAAGCCCACCTCCACAGACTTTTTTCATTTAGGGATTAAGAACTATTTAAAGTTGATTATTATTATAAAAAATGAGAAACTAGGTCCAAGCTCTTGGTATCTTTGGCTGAATTTTTGAATAACTATTATAGACGCTTTCATCGTACAACAACCATGGTGCCTTCTTGTAATGCCAACATTAAGAAGCCGCATCCCCAGGGATTAAATTAGGGAGGAGTCTTAAAGCGATCCAACCTTCAAAAGAAGAAGAAATTTTGTCACTCAACCTTTTAACGCCTAGTAAGTGGACCATGAGGCCCTACAAAAATCTACGATCGTACTAGATTAAAGAAAACATCACCTACACAATGAATACAATTCAATGTGACCCCACTTCATAGAAATCACCGTAGTTTGCCAATGCATGCATCAATTAGAGATAAGGGAGATGTGCTAGAAAGCTCCCATGGAGCTTGAAGTGCATCTGAAGACCGTGACAACAACGACCAATCATGGAAATAGTTACAACACCTAGAGCACCAAAATTAAGACAACAACAACCAATCATGGAAATAGTTACAACACCTAGAGCACCAAAATTAAGACAACAACGACCAATCATGGAAATAGTTACAACACCTAGAGCACCAAAATTAACCCTCCCAAGGCCTCGTAGGCCTTGAAGGGTTAAGGAGATGGCTTGAATATGTGCCCATTAATCATCCAACTTCCACCACATTACTTGTCTTACTCATATGTCTATAAAATTTGCTTTCACAATAATGTCCATCTTACATAAGGTGGAGCAACCAAAAGCTACAGCCTTTCCCAAATCTATTTTGTAGACCTCCCCAAACTTTATATGGGTTAGTCATTGGAGGTCTTGCTCAAAAGTTCTCAATTGGTTAGTGCGGTTTTGGATCATCAATGTGTTGGTCATGCATGGCATGCCTTATTTCTTTTATTCATGGTCAAGTCTCAACATAGGGCAAGGGGAGGTGTACGAATTTTGATCCAACCCATGACAAGTACCACATATTCTACACCACAAAATAGGGCACGAGTGGTCATTGAGTTTCTGTATCAATTTGGCACGTTTGAGATTAAATTTGTAAAATTGCTTACTCAGCTTGCTTATTGATTTTTCATCTTTCTGCGTTGTCCCCTTGTACATAAAATGTGATTTTAGACCCCATATAGAAAAACAGAAAAAATTTGGGTGGCTCCACCTTGTTTCAAACAACCCTTTTTACCTCAATCCTATAATCTGATTTGGTGTGAAGTAGGCCTTATTTTTTGTTGATCAAATGCCAAAATGCGAAAAAGAATAACATGTGGTAATATGCCCTTGGTTAAAAATTTGAAATTTTTGGGAGAATTAGCCACATGTTGATACATGGTGATGGGTTCTAAGCAAGATGGCGATGGAGACGGGTGGCTGAGAGGCCAGGTCAAGTGATGTCTTGCTACAATCGCAAACAAACTATCGCTTATCAACACTAGGTTTCTCGGGTTTTTTGCGGGAGGAGTGTGAGCACTCCGCCCTTCAATGTTGGTTGTTTGTCCACCCCCTTGTTTTCAGAATAGCCTCTTGCTATGTAGGGCACGCATGTAATCCTCTTGAATCGTTTGCGCCTACAACCGTTGCCTTGGTGCTCTACCCTAGCCTCAGTGTATCGCTTGACTTCCTCTGCAGCCTATGCGCCAAGAGAATTTTAGCAGTCGCCTAGGTTTCTCTTGCACCATTGAATACAACTTTGATGCCAAGGATTGAGGACTGTAGATCACGCGCTTTTAGATCTTGGGGTGGTTGTGGGGATGTATTCCCAAAAGCTCTATGAAGTTTATAACTTCCCGTACGATGAAGTTTTCGATTTATGGCAAAGGACCAATGATGGGACCCAACATTATGGCACGGATGAGTAGGTACTTTACCTTTCGTCCTTGTTTCCGTTCCTTGCATGGAGGTTTTAATTTACATGTCTTCAAGCATGACATTTAAGACTTGAACAAAATGCTATTCCTTTTCTCTTCTTGAGTTTGCTCTTCTTTGTTTTCTAACTTCCCTTTGTGTTGTGTTATGTCGTGCTGAAATGCATGTGTAGGTGTTGAAATATTTGTGTAAGTGCTAAAATGCATGTGTAGGTGTTGAAATGCTTGTGTAAGTGCTGAAATGCATGTGTAGGTGCTAAAATGCGAGTGTAGCCAGGTTGGGGAGAGATTGTCAGCTCCATTGTAGCAACTTGCAAGTGTAGCCAATTTGAGGTGTGATTTTGGACATCATTGTCACCATTGTAGCTAAGTTTAGCCCTGTTTTTCATGTTGATTGCTTGTTATTGGATTTGCAATATTTCAAAGTTGACTATATGCACTTTTTCACCTCTCTGTAGTCGCCAAATCATCCTTTCCGCAAAAAAATTGTTTTGCGGCTTCATTTTTGTTTTTTCATACAAGGTGCCACATTGTTTTGACTGAAATGCCTCCAAGGCCACTTCTTTCTCCTTGTATAATGTCTAAGTAGCCAAAATTGCCGCGCCTTTGAAAACCTTGGAGCCATTGTGGCAAACCCAGATAATGAATAAAATAAGGGTTGGTGTGAGGCATCATTGTTTCAATAGATTTTATATCAAGCAAAGTACACTAAAATTGAGATTTTGTGTTGAGCACAATAAATGACTTGTAGATGCAATAAGTTTTGACTTTTGATGTGGATTTTTACTTAGAGCACAACTATCTATACCATTTAACCTCTAGTGACAATTTGTCTCTGCGGGGGACAAATTGATTCTGGGTAGGTTCCCAAAAATCCATTTTTAAGATAAATTCTTGAAATTTTTACTGCTAATAGAAATACAGGTTATCTTTGGAGGGATTTTGTTTTTGTTTTTTTGGACTTATAGGAGAAAGCTTATGGTGCTTTAAACTTAAAAAGCTCAACGCTTCTCGCAGCTTGGAAGGGTACTATAGAGATGAATAGTGCTAATGTAGAGTTGAAAATTGCACTTTTCTGAGGAGGGTAGTAGTGAAGGAAAGTTCTTAGCTACCTTCATTGTTTTCCAGAAGCAATTAAATTAAGAATTTTTCATTTTTTTCATTTTTTTTCTATTGTTAAAATATGACATAATGATTCTATTCATTGTTTGGATATTAGATCCAAAAATTATTTATCTATATAAAAAATAAAATTGCTTTCTTAGGTAAAGAGCCACTTTCTACACCCCTAATTGTTATAGGTCCATTTTTCTTATTATAAACACCTCCATTACTTGTGATTTTTGGCATGCAATGACTTGACACAAGCTAGAACATAGATCCATTGAGTTTATGTAATGTGTAATGGAAAATATGCCATTATCTTGAGTCAATATATGCCGAACTAGTCTGGGCACAATAGAAAAAAATAATTTTGCATTCTTGAGATGCATTTTTTTTTTGATCCGTACCATCAAAGTTTACAAAAAAACTAGGGTGTTTTCTTTTGTAATAGTTAGCTTGAAGATCCAACGGTTGAAAATAGTAAAAAATTATTTGAATAATTCTAATAATATCTCATCTCAAAGTGGCACTTTTGGGGTGGTTTTGGTGAAGCACAAGGCCCGATCTTTTAGGGTTTAAAGAGGGGGATCATTGTAAACTTAGTTGGTAAGAAGATTCATCAAGAGCAAAACCTTATAGCATTTATAAGTCATTTACTATGCATAACACTAAATTTCTATTTTAGTGTAGTGGAGATTCTTATGAGTTGCTTATCTCCTAGAGGATCTAATGTCCTAAAATGGACTTCTTGAGAATCCAGGTCGGCTCCTTTGGTGTTTAGCAAGAAGAAGAACGCGAGTCTCCGAAGGGAGGGGCCGGCGTGAATAAAGTGTCTGTTTGTTCTACCACTAAGACCATGCCCACCAGACAAGGAATTAGTAGTATGGAACTACTTTCCCCTCTCGAGGGTAGACACTATGTAGCAAGTAGCCAAAATACACAACCAACCATAACCAACGTGGTGTTTAGCACTTCTAAAATTACTTTGACTCAATCCAACATTTGATGGAAAAACTAACTACGTGAAGCAATTTTTGTAAGAGGGTGGACAACTTGGGTATTTTGCTATGTTACCCCAAAAAATTGATATTTTTCACACAACTATCCAATGTCAGTTCCTTTGAGATTTCACCCAAAAAAGACTTTCTATAGTGCAACATTCACACCAAGAAGAATCAATATTTCCAGGCAACGTGCAACAAATTATTCTTCCACATAATAGGCAAAAAGTTTGGTGGTTTTTCTACTAAATCTATGTCCGGTGGACATGGATTTAGTGGTGGAATGAACAGACACTTTATTCACTTTGGCCCCCTTCAAGGACCTAAGTTCTTCTCTTTAGTAATTTTGCACTTTTCTTTTTTCATTTTTCACACTTCAGGAAAACATAATAATCTCCATGACCACTGTTACATTTTAAATTTTATATGAAATCAAGATCACAAAAAAAAAGAATGTGTTTTAAGTGATTTTGTACCGCCTTGTTGCAAATTTGTTGTGGATAACTTAACATCAATAACACATTTAAATTTTTTTGGACAAGTACCTTACATCATATTGATTGTGATGGTAGCGATTGACAACTTTGCAGCATGAAAATTCCATTTTATTAAAAAAATAAGAGTGTTGACCTTATAAAATCAAGGTAAAAATGACCATTAAACATGTCTTAAATGCCAAAAATTGTATATAAAATCTGGTATGTTCTCCTAGTAGTACATAACAAGATCCTACGGTTAGAAGTGACATGAGATCATTATTTTGAAATTTTGTTGTATTGGTAGTGTGAACAATAGTTTTAAAGTTTATTTTTCAAAAACATAGTCATCGTCTTTTAGGGTTTAATTGATTGGGGATATTCCGTGAGGGTATGGTGTACATTATTATTGATCAATTTTTGGTCCTTTGGAATACGGTATTGAGATACTGACTGGGTTGCAGTCAGCTTTTGATGACGTGCATCATACAAGATTTAAGTATTCTCAACCCTTAAACGCAGAAGGTGCCACTGGTGGCCACAATATTCAACATGTTTAGTGTCATATTTATACATGATAAAATTCAAATTGATTGAAATGACCTCCACATGAAGATGTTAGTTGAAGAATCTTCAATCCAAAGGTGTAAGTCTTGCTAAATTTTTATACATCATCTAAATTCTATAGAGTATATACATATCTATATATAGTTTCCGATTGACGTTTAAGGCTTAAAATAGTACATTTTATGTTGTACAAAAAAAACAAACAAACAAACAAACTTAAAAGTAAAAGTGAATGTGGGGAATTGATTCTCTCCAAGAATGTTCCAATGTTTTGGATTCAGGGTGTAGGGTTTTAGGTTTAGGGATACTGTGGGTACAAACGAGTTACATTTATTGTACCCACTAGGATAGGAAACAGACATGGAGATGTAATTTCAAATTGGCATTGCAGATTCAATTTTGGGCCAAATCACGGATGGAAAATTGCGTTGGAAAGGTAATGAAGTTTACTTTATTGCATGAAGAAAATTTAATAACAAACTTGCAAAATCATACAACAATATAGTATCTTACGATATACTACCTACCATCTTATGCTACCACCTTTAGCATCAATTATAGCGTTTTTGGCATGCCAACAATGAGGATCTCAATTATTTTCTCAAAGATGCTTTCTCATGCCTGTTCAATGGATTCGACCAATTCTTCTTGGTTTTGCGGTATCAGCCCATTTTGTACAGAGTCCTTTACAATCATCCATAGATTTTCCATAGGATTCAAGTCCGGCAAGTTTGCCAGCCACTTAAGCGTTTTAATGTAATACGTCACTCTCCAGCTCTCGACGTATTACTACAATGCACTGGGGCGCCGTTTTCCATGAGCAAAATATTCCTACACTCATCATGCCAAAAATAAAAGCCGCTTAAGGGACCTTCATATACAATATCCATAAAGTCTTCACTTGTGCGTTAGTGAAGTGGATAACAACAACAGGGCACTTATCAAAGCCACTAGAGGCGCCCCAAATCGTTATGGAAGTGCGGCCCAACTTGAATGTGGGGGCTATGCAATCCAATGAGTAGCGTTTATATGCTCGACACCAATCCTTGACTTGTTGGGACCTCTTTCCAATTTCAAACGAAGACTTATCTATCCACATAATGGCCATCTCTTGTGTGCCTTGGCAAATGCTAGCCTATCTACTTTGTATTTCCGGCTCAAAAATGGCTTCCTTGCAACAACTTAATTGTCAAAACCTAATCTCTTAGAACCCAAGGATCCATTTTATAGTTGCAAGTCAAAAAAAATCTTTGTTGTGATGGATGTTTGCATTTGACACAAGCATTCCTATTATACAAACAAGTTGAAGGAGTCTCTAAAAATCCCGAATTTGTAGTTGTTGACATTTTGGAGCGTCCCAAATTAAGCAGCTAGTAAGTCACAACTATGACTTCCATGTATCCACAAAGTCACGTAGCCAGTTTGAAATTCTTGTCAAACTCTCATTCCGAAGAGCATGAAGCTTAAAACTTCAAAGTCTTGATATTCTCAATGAAAACGATGAAAGCTTTGTTGAGGTCAGAGAGGAACTCAAAACTATCTCTATTGCACAACAAGACATGCTTCATGTAGCAAGGAATATGGTAATTCACGACAACTAAACTTGTAGCATATCCAACCCACTTCCATCCCATTACCACACATTCAACTCCAAATGCAAGTTTCCTATTAGTTAGGACCCTTTATTTTTGAAGGTACCTACTAGCAACCACGACCTAAATATGGTGGCACACTTTGAAAATTCATAATTCACAATAATTCATAATTCATAATAATTCACATTTCATCCAAAAAATATGAAATCATTTGGGTTGATATTGTAAATCTTTTGCTATCAATAAATGTCTTATTCTTTCTCCTCTCTATATATGCACATTGCTTAAGTTCTCAGTTATGGGGAGGTTTACCTTATAGAGTGAAAGAGCATGAAGGAGATAAGCATATCTGACCACTTTAGTATACAAATCCCAGAGAAGAGTCAGGCAATAGAACTGTGTGAAAACTCTGCAACCTCGTACATATATGTATATATATATATATCAACGTGCTAAAAAAATGGGGCAAAAGTAAGAATCTGCAATTTAATATGTTCACAAAGGAACCATGGCACTCCGCATCTCCACATGGTCCTTTGAGCTCTGACCTGATCCATTTTGTGTAGGTGCAATGAGCCCTATCGAGTCGTCTTCACCCTCTCCTAAAACGTAGCCTTGACGAGAGCTCCCTTGGGCAGGATATGGCTGCTGGTCCCTATAAAACCAAGTTCAAAAGCGTAAAAATCATAAATCCACATATAAGTACAAATAAAAAATGACAAAAGCTTGTAAGTTTACCCGATCCAAAACTCTTGCATCTCGATGTAGCCACATATGAAGGCCAGGGTTAGAGCCCATGCAATGATAGACCACTCCAACGTCCTGACATGCTCGAAAGTGTCTCGTCTTCCTAACTGAGATACTCCTGTAAAAAGAGTTATAAACCCCACGAGAAGAACCGCCCGCCCTGTGTACCTGCTCAAGCAAACAAGGTTCTTTCAGATGACCTTCAAGACGACTCCAAAATCAAGGGACTAAAGTTGAGTGCAAGTTGTGCATACAGATGAATATATTGCCAGATTGTCCGAAGAACTCCCCGATCCTTTGCAGGTCGAGAGAAGCCGCTGGCTGTTTGCAAGCAGATGATGACCAAACAAGTAGCACCAAGTTTTGTGTGCGTGTTGTCGAACATTAGCCTGCACAATTCGTGATGAGAATTCGTATGAGACACGTGAAATGAAATCTTTGTCGAAAACTGAGAAGGTTCCGAGTAGGAAGCTTACTCTTGTAGCTCCGCAACTGCAAATAGTAGTCCGAGCAAAGTCACAAAAATTCCTGAAGCCTGCGCGTAGATATGAATACTGCAAAATATACCAGCCAACAATAAGAGAGTACCGACTGTAACAATGCAGCAGCACAATATACAGAGCAATCGAAATAAAAGTACAGGAACAGAAGATGACGCACTAAGCCCTATGTAGGAAAACAATGCACCACAATATCCTAACAGCATGCTCAAAGGAATTGAATTTTTACCCGAGCAGGCCAATTGAATAGTAAGTTCGTGTAAAAAAAGCATAACTTACCGTAACCACCCATCTTGGTTTATGTGCTTAAGGTATCTGGCAATCATGGCGCCGCCTGGGAACAATACACCCCAGGCGAAAAACATCATAAAACCATGTACCTGCAGCATCACCAAGTTTCTCACATCAGTTATGGCGGTCTCAGAAGATCTCCTGAGCATGATACACAAAGATCGCAGGTTAAGTAAAAGAACAATAACAAGAGAATGAGTTCACCTCGCCAAAAGCCAGCAGTTCAGAAATGTTTTCTCCTGACTGACTAATCAAATCCTAGTTTGACCAAGTAAGATCATCTGCAGTCAGACTGTATTACAGCATTTTAATGTACACAAACAACGACATATGACGTAGGAACGTCAAAGAAGAGACTGTACCGCTAGAACTGGTTGCAGCTCCTCCACTTTAGCAGCGCCAGCTGCCAGATATAACAAAGTTGGAGTTGTACTAACCACAGTGTGTATGTTCCCGTTCGTCAAATTATCTACAACAGTGGACATAATCATCAGCACCATTATAATGAGCATGGCCAGGAAACTCCAGCTACTCCTAAGTTTTTGAAGACTAACCAATATTCCTATCTTGTAATATTGAAGTCACTATCTTTCTCTAGCTCATTCTTGAATCTCGTGTTCCTAATTGCTACAGAAAGGATATGTCAACTTTGCAAATACAACCACCACAATCACAAAAACCACATTGTAAAGGTTGCACAAAAGCCTAAAGAAGGCTGCTGAAACAAAGCAGTCGCATGAAAGATGAATTCTTGTTCGTACCAGACCATTCGTCACCCATAGCCCAGACCATTTTCACAGCATTCGTAGGATCAATCACATTTTTGCACTCTTGTCCTGATTGACAATCTGGTTGCAGTGGCCTGCTGAATTCAAAGGTAATAACGCCATCTATGCGCTCGCACTTTTTATTAGAAAGCACCTCAGCGGTAGCGTGGATGCCGGACGCGTCCTTGTCTGTGATCCAGTATGTTCCAATCTGTCCTCTTCCTTCACTATCTATCCACGCTACATAGGCGAAAGAGTTCAACATGCCACTGCATTATACATACAACACAGCACAGAGTTAAACCATGGAAGTAATGCCTTGATAAAGTCTAGTATATAATATCAGACATTCTCGACATTCAATGAATTAACTCACAACACCTAACTGAATCTGAAAGGGCACTACTGTGAAACTTCCGGAAGCTAAAGAACACATAATATTTTCGTAATCAGCATCTCAAAACGCTTTTGAATCACATACCTGCCAAAAGCAACAGCAAGGTAACCGCTCTTGCGCTCACCTCGAACAGCGAAATAGATATCGGTGCTTGTTAGGGTCCAAAATAGAGTCACCTGCATCCAGAGGTCAAAAAGAAATCCCTACAGATTAGCACGTATATAAACAACTGAGGTATACAACCCTCAAGTATGTCTCTTCTGCTAATATTCTGAAACAATCACAAGAAACATGCAATCCGCTCAACACAAACTAATTTCGTACTCGCCTCGGAAGATCTAGAGCTTCCAGGGATAAAATTAATTCAATAACTCAAGGGAAGTTCTCGATACTTACTTCGTTATCTGCGAGTAGATGGCTTGTGTTGTACATATCAGACAATCCACCATCCACGACTTGCACCTGCCAGCCCATCTTCTTCTGATAATACGACTGGAAAGCCACAACAAAGAAGGACTTATTAATCGTTTGAGAGGGAATCCATCACATCCGACCCCGAATCCATCAGCCAAAAAAAGGATGGGCATCAATCATCAGTGTGGTACTAAATATTACTGCCACCATTTTCATCCACAGTTCTTTCTGCAAATAAAGTACTGAAGAGTCAAAATATAATCAAACATCCTCAGCAATGGGGTCCTGGAAAATGTACCTGATAATAGACCTTATCAGGTGTCTTTCGATCAGGTAGCCAAGTGAGAGTGAAAGGTTGAGTCGGAACTCCATGAACATGAGCACCACCGGCATATATTTTGTCGGCACGAGGATTATGTGATGAGCCTCCAATGGGGTTTGATGTCACATAGAAAGACACATCATGCCCTGCCTGTACCAAAAACGTCACCGGCACACCTCTCTCCACTCTCAGCAAAGGAGCCTCTTTTGAGTTTATATACAAGACCTTTTTGGGATTCGGTGGGTTTGGGTAGTCGTATGCTACATCCGAGGTTATCATGAGTGACGTCCCTCGGTCTGCAACTACGATGTTTCCCTGAGAGACATTTGAGGCTGGAAGCGGCCCGAGACATTGGTCCAGAGGAGATCCCAGCGTCAGATTGAGAAATCCATACTTCACACCTTGTGGCAATCCATGGTTCTGAGGTGTGAAATGCACCCGCATGCTGTCAGGTGACAATGAGCCCATGGCCCAAATTACTGTCATGCCTTCTGTTTCATTCAACGAAACGTCGAATTGAATGTCTCCACTAACGAGAGGGCGTCGGTATCGGACAAGCGTAATTCCTGGAAACAACAAAATCGAAAATTAAACACTTCAGAATAATAAACGAACATCTCATGGCTGTGAAATATGACACCATTTTGTACCAGTATGTGGTTTGTAGTATCTCAACTAAGAAAAGTAACACCATGCTCAAAAGTAGTACTGATTTTATATATCTAATTGTAAGAACATCTAGAGAAGAAGCCTTAAACCTTAGACCAAGCGGATGTGTCAGCTCTTGATCTAATCACAGCACAGCTTTCGGCCACAGAAAAATACGGTCCTATCACTCTTAGAAAGTTTATAAAGTTCTTCATGGCAGAAAACGAGCAGCTTGTGGCACAATAATGTACACTGCAACAAAAGGTACATAGGTTTTTGAGGATATAACGCATACAATGTGACAAAGTAGAAACGTAAGGTTGTTGCCAAAACTCACCATCGATTTGTTGACCATGAATCATTTCAGAATTATTGAGGCCATTAGTAGTACCGGAGAAAAAAGAATCAGGACAAACGCCTGCTGGCTTGGCCTTGTCCCAGTTACATTCGCTGTAAGAACTAATGTAATAATCCTCTGATAGTGGTATACCCTGCAAATAACAAGAACTCAAAAGTGCGTTATCTTCAACCAAACATTTCAGATGCTCAAAACTGCACACCCAATCATCTAATACAAACACTGAAATCGAACAGAATTAGGGTGAAGGCGAACATCAAATCTCGTGATAGAAATAAATCAATTCTGATAAATCTCAAAGCTAACTAAAAAAGTGATGCTTTTCAAGAAAGAAAACTGTCATCGGCAATAAGATGAAGCTTTACCTTGTCATCGATCCCAGCAACGACAACATCAGCTCCAATCATGTACTGATCAGTTTTTCCAGGCTTGGCCCAACCAAACGCCATGTACTGCGTCTTTGTAAGTGCAGATTCGAGTCCAATGTCAATGGTTCCAGGAACTACACCCAAGGTCCACCGCACCCGAAATGCAGGTGTCAGTGCAACACAATTCTCGAACATGGTTGGCTGCCATTCACCGACCATCTCTGCATTGCCTGGTGCATCACCCAGAGGAGCCGGAGCCAACAGTGGACTAGGAGGAAAAGTTGGAGCAGGACCTCCACTTGTTGGAGGTGGAGCACTGTGATTGGATTGCAACACAATATGACCAAAATTTGACGCTGTTGCACTATCCCATACACTCAAAACCTTTATGTCTTCCCAATGCAGGCCACGCACTAAAGACACCTGAAAATCCAATCAAAGTATGTGAGTCACATGCACAATTTAATAAAGAATACAATACTGAAGCATGAAGGTAAAATGCTGATTATCAGACATGCGCTACTTACTGAACAGATACCGTATGTAGGATAGTCCAACAAGTTCAAAACTCAGTAACCTAACCAAAAGGAACATCAATGAGCACCCCAAACCAATAAACTAAATTGCTCACATCCTTTACCTGTAAACTGGAATTACTGTAGAGACCAGATAACTTTGCATCTGATATCACTTTCCCTTCCAGGAAGCTATCAACGTCGTCATTCACAGCACCCCACCACTTCACATCTATCCCAGGTAGCATGTCAAACCTGCTTACCTGTGTCCAAACACCAGAACACAAGAAAGAGAGTAAACATATTTGGATACCTCAAAACCGAAGACACATTGCCATCATAGGATGAGCGAAAATCAATCACTGAGGCTCAATATCAGAAACATCGTTCAGTAATGCGGATAAGTTACTGAAGTAAAAAAATCACATAACCTTCAGCTCTGCAATGAAAATAACCAATATATCATGTACCCCTCACTCCAAAAGGAAAGTGATTTCTAGACCAAAGTCTACGTGCATTTGATCATTATCCTCAACATCAACTCCTTGACTGACATAAGCATGCTCCATACATTCAGAACCTGCCTTATTGCATTTCACGAGAGCGACTGAATGACCTACAGTGAAAGAACAGTCGTCAACAATTCGAAAGGAGCCACGCAGTTGATGCTGCACCATGACAAAATCCGCCTGAAAGCCTACCCGGCTGCTCGTGGAGCTACATTGCGCTGCCACAGCTGTACAAAAAACCGCAAGAAAAAGGAAGAAAATCGTAAAACAGCTCCCCATTTCGGATCTCCTTTTTTCTAAACCCTTCACCCTGCTGCTCTAATGCTCAATTTCCCCAATACGCGACCCGAACGCACGTCTGAGCGCACCATCGCCGTCTCATGACCTAAATCTCTCCAAATCCAGAAATCTGCTAATGAACTCCAAACCCTAATTCTTCAAAATCCGCTCCCTGTCTCTGTTTGCTCCCTCTCTTCGCCACGGCGAGAATCCACAAAATGTTTTCCTCATGCCACACCTCTTGTCCCGATCTTCGCCATCAAATTCAACCTAAACCCCCTAATTGCACTAAAAAACTACCACCGCCCAAGCTGCGCCTCTGGCAAACTTAGGAACTCGTCTCCTCGCAGGTTTCTGGAATGAAAATCAACGAAAGCTCGAGTTCTGGACGAGATTGCTCACTGATCTGCGCCTAGCTCGGTTTCCCACAAATTCTATCACTCCAGTACTGAAAATTTTCCGTTTCGAGAGATCTAAATCGAATGCTGGCGTCGTTGCAGCGGTGACGCTGCACAATTCGTGAATGCGCGGTCGCATTGCGCGGCGCCCGCGCACAGAAACCACGACAACTCTCTCTTCCGGCGTCGTGGCCGTTTGCTTGCTGGGCACGTCCACCTAAACCCGTCACCACACTCGGTATCTTCGAAAAGCGCACATAAGCGTTGCTTTGTCCAGAGATAAAGGAATAGTGTTGGTTTATGGTGTAATGACGGGTTTTGGAGTGCTTCGCCTAAGTCGGTCCCATCATCCCAATACCGTTATCCTATGATGGGGTGGGACAGTTGACGACACTGATTAGTGGGAGGGGATGCGGGAAGAGGGCTCTCGTGGGGCTGATATTAAGGGCTGATATTAAGGTTGAGTGACCGTCCTTCAAAATGAGTGGCCAAATTATGGCGAGAGGCCAAACTTTTTTGCCAAAAAAATACATTAAATGATATAGATTGAAGGATTGGCCAATCGTGGCGTGAAGCCCGAAAGGCCAAGTCCAAAGTCCAAACCCCATATCATTACACCAAAAAAAAATTAGTCAAAAAAATCGGCCACTAGATTCGGCCTCTTTCATCCAACGGTCGAGATCTTGTCAGTTTTTTATTATTTTATTAAAAAAAATCGACAGACTCTCGATTGTAGTTTGGATCCGCTATAATGGGCTACCCAAGTTTTGCTTGAGAGGTCGTCGTTGTGGCGCCAAAACAGCCCAAAAGTGCTGCCATGTAGGACGACGGCCTTTGGAGTTTGGGCACAAGTGTGAAGGTCCAAAGTCCGGACTTTGGCCATTCTAGCAATCTCATTGGTGGAAATCAACGGCCACTCGACTTGGCCACCAAGTGTGAAGTGGCCCTAAGCTCACGCACATGTCTGCGGATGAGCGTGCGTTGGGGCCCCAATGATTGGTGGTGGGTCCCACTAAATAAAAGGTAAATTTGGATAAAAAATTTAAAGTAAAAAATTAGTTCCTCTTTGGGAATGGGGGGGAACATGTTGGGAACGCTAGGGAACAATATGGGAACTCATCTGGAATGCAATGGGAACGTTGTCGTAATAATATGGTATAAAAGGTGAATTAGATGAGGGTAACCAAATGGTTTGGTTAGGAACCATATCAGATTTTACCATGAAACTGGTGTGGGCATGAAAAGCCCAACTCGGACTTTTAGGGACCATATCTGAGAGATGAAGCCCCATATGGTCGTCATGTGCGTCTACTTATTAATCCATTAATGACAAGGCCTTGTACACGGCCCTGAATTTTTTTACGATTTAATAGATTTTACACAAATACATCTACACAAAGAGTACTATTCACTGTTCACTTTTTCACAAAAATCATTGTAGTTCGTTAGTGCCTCAACCGATTAGAGATCATGAAGATGGGTTTGATGGAGGAAAGAAAAGCGCACATCTGCTCTGACTAGTACAAATCAATCCAACGGTTCAATGAGCCATGGCTCCCTAAAAATTGGTCTCATCAACCACATTTTGGTCCCTTTGTTGTTAAAGGGTTAAGGAGGTTGGCCATGGATACATTGCTAATCATCGGTGCATGTGACATTATGTCCAAAAGATCATAGGCCCACCACTGAATTGAAAAAAAGTCGAAGAGGGTTAATTGGAAATCCACAAGAATGAGAGTGAAAATCCTAAGAACTATATGAGTATCACCTTGATATTACATGAATATCACCTAAACAAGTATCTTGAATTTTCCAAAAAAATTAGGATATTCTCCATTGTGAATTAACCCCTAAAGGACCACAGCTAATTTTGCTCAAGAACTAGTCCAAAACTGCTACTATTAAAAAGAGGCATGAGAATCACATTCAAAGTGAAATGTTGGACTTTAATTGTAAGATTTTACAATAGACTTTTGTATAAATGTGCCGTATTTCTTTTATTGTAATCCACCGCACCGATATGAAGATTACATCGTATGATATGCAAGAAAAAGTATTTTTCTTCCCCTTGACCGACGATGTGTGAAAATGTTTGACTTGGGTTTAAATGTTTTTTACACTAAAGACAATAACTCTTTTTGGACATATTCAAAGAAGGTATTATTCTTTCTATGTATGAAAAATATCTATGTCGATAGAAACTTCTAGGGAAAAATTGGAAGTTGCCTGAAGTCCCTAGTTTTGCACTTAGAATAGCATAACTTTGTTTATAAAGGTCTGGTGTGAAAAAAAAAGTATTTTCACAAAGCTACAGCTATGATGCATCTTCATTAAAAGTTTCAAAAATTCATGATCAAAATTAAGACCATTGGCACCTGCCCGAAGTGGAAAAAGGTAACTTTTAATTGAAAGATTGTGAATTTTACTACTACAAGAAAACATTCAATTTTTATTATAAACTTTGATCATGTGGATTGTAAGCTATAAGCATTTGAAGAGTACAATTATTCTTTTTCTTCCCTGCACAAATAAGGTTAGGATACTTTGACTAAAAATAATGACATATTTTCCACTACACATTGCATAAATTTTATTAAGCTATGTTCTACCTTCGGTTAGGTCATTGCACGCCAAAAATCACAAGTGGTAGAGGGTAATCTTCCTACATAGGGGACATATCTACTTGTAAAATGACCAAATTTTGGTCTTCCCAACGCTTAAGGATTAACGCTCATACCATCCCATTGGCAATCAACTACAAATAATGCAAATTTTCCGAGTCAACCATGTCTACTTGTAGACAACCCCTTTGATGCATGATATGGATATTTCACATCATAGGGTTTGTGGATGAAATTATGTAGCAATACCAAAGTTGAATCCACTATACAATCCACTATATAATCCACTAGTCTACATGCAATAATAAACCTCTATTATATCTTATCATTATAAAAGCGGTACCATAAATAGTGATTATGGGGATGTGTAAAAATTGTCATTACAATAAGATATCTTGTGCTTTATATGTGACTATAAGTAGAAAATTGTATCTGCTTGTGCGGTACCAAATGTTGAATGGTCTTCTCTCTTAATTTCTTTTTTAAGAATATATTTTGGACCACCAACTTGCAACATCATTTAGTCTAAAGATCTTTGGTATCACATGCAAAGCTTATTCAAGAAATTCGTATCATTATTTTTTTATTTTTTTAACTTATACTTCTATAGAATTTAACAATGTCTTAGCAGGAGCTGGAATATTGTACGAAAGCATCCAGAAGAAGAAGAACTCCGGTCTTTGGAATATTGTACGAAAGCATCGAGAAGAAGAAGAAGAACTCTGGTCTCCGAAGGAAACTGGCCTGAATATAGTATTTATTCATTCTCTTCACTAAGCATATGGCCACACGACATAGGCTAGTGAATATAGCTCTTCACTAAGCATAAGGCCACATGACATAGGCTAGTAAATATAGCTCTTCACTAAGCATATGGCCACAGGACATAGGCTAGTGTAATAGAACTACTTCCCCCTCTCAAAAGTAAACACTGTTCTACACTTAGTGCTTCCCTACACTAATTGCCTTAGAGACAACCGACATGTCATCTCCTCCAAGGGCTTTGTGGGTCCCCATACAACGAGGCCTTTGGGACCCCCCACCATAATTGGGTGGACTATGGTGGTAGGCACCACGCTGGCAATAGGACTTGAACTCACAACCACCTCACCGGTGCGCCATGACCCAAACCACTACACCAAGGCCGTGGTGCTTACGAAAGCATCCAAAATAAAATTTGCAACATTCTAATGAAGATTGTATTAAAAAAACGTATTTCATTAATACGGTACACTCTACAATTTTGGTGACACTCACAGATCTTAAATTGTGTCCCATGTGTTGTTTTGTTTGTCTCACTTTTTTACTTGAACGAATTTTTTTATGCCTCGATAAAATGTTTTTTTAAGAAAATCAATGCATTTGTAAAATGTTCATAAAGAGAGGAGTAGTTAATTTTATTTCAATTTAAGTGTAGTTGTTCTTTGAAGATATTATCAGGTGGAGATACTTGGGTACTCTTACATTGGTTGCAACATCATCAAAAACAATTTTTGAGAAGAAAAAAGAAAAGGATTTAGAAAAAAATTACAGTCTGTATTATATTTCAATTTTTATTTTGAGTTCAATTTTCAATCTTTCAATTTGAAATTTGTTACTATTTTCAATTTTAAAGTCATTTAAGATCATTTGAAGATCGTTTTTTCAGTTTAAAAACACAAATTACTCATATTTTTATCTGACTAAGGCTTGATTTTTTTGAAAGTAAATAAATATTTTATAACAAATACCAACTTTACTACCAAAACATGGTATAATTATAAAACTTCCAAAAATAAGGAAGCTTGTGGAATTTCTAGTGAATATGTTAATTTGACTCAACAAGGTAGATTTCAACAATGAATTTGCTATTTAGAATATGCAATAATGAATCCAACAAACAAGCATTTTACTACTACCTTTTGAAAGTATGGCTATTGGATGTCATTGAGAAGCCGCAACATTAATATTTGTTGGTTTGTGAATTGATGAAGACAAGCTACAAAGTAGAGGGGTGATCAAAGATTTTAGTCAACTCCCGTGATACATTAAAAAGCTTATAGTTTTGGCTAGATTGCTTCAAAGTAATTTCATTAGTCTAATATAAATGCAAGGCATAATGACAATGAGAGTTGTTGCGCCTTGATGTCGATCCCTATTGTGCACTTCTTTGTAGTCCAAGATGTAGTCTTAGTGTGCTAAATTGTATGGCATTTATGTTATAGTGAAAAGAAAAGAAAAGAAAGAAAAATAATGTATATCATACTACTAAAATCATAATCCGCGCAGTGAACCACGCGGCGATTAATTGCGCAGTCAACCGTGCAGTGAACTATAGGAACGGTGCAAAATATTTTTTGAGTTAAGCACTAAAAGATTGAATTGTAAATTATGAGTTGTAAACTTGGATTGAAAAAGTTGTGAAGTTGGAGTTGTGATCTTGAAGGTTGTCATACAAAGTTGGAGTTGCAAAATTGCATATTCAAGTTGTGGAGATTGAAATTACAAGTTTTGAGGTGAGATTGCAAGTTTTGAGATGTGATTGCAAGTTTTGAGATTGTAATTGCAAATTGAGTTTGTGGGTGTGTGAGTTTGAGATTGTAATTGCAAATTGAGTTTGTGGGTGTGTGAATTTGAGATTGTAATTGCAAGTTGAGTTTGTGGGTGTGTGAAATTGAGATTGTAATTGCAAGTTGAGTTTGTGGGTGTGTGAAATTTGCATTTGTGTGTTGCAATTTGTGCTTATCCAAAATAAATTTGAAATTCTTGAATACAAATTTGACGTTCATAACATTTTTGAAATTCCATGTTAAAATGCAAAAATCTAAAACCTAATTAATTTTTTTCTATTCTATTCTATTACATTATTAAAATTCATGCATAGGTTTTAAAGACATATTTATATTTTAAGTAGATTGTTGCTACCCTTCTTTTTTATATTTTGTGATATAAAAACTACATTAAAATGGTTGAACTAATGCGTTGCAAAGCAAGCGCCAACTGCTAGTATATATATACAAGTTTCGGTACCCGTCGTTCCGACCGGGGAAGATTTTTTATTAGTGCTCCTCAGAATAAATTGACGTATTATATAGGTAGATTGCAATTTGCATTATACATTTTACATCACAGGATCCATTGACCTTATGTGCGACATCAATGGCCTTTAGCGCAAGGCCTCCTCGTATACAATGTTACGCATAAGTTGATCCTCGGTCCCTTCAACTGTTTCTGCATCAAGAAGAACAGTGACGTTTTCGGGATCCGTGGCACGTGAGAAAGCAACATACAACTGACCATGGGAGAACACGTTCTTCTTGAGGCAAATGCCAACCCTGGGAAGCGTCTGCCCTTGAGACTTGTTGATTGTCATTGCATACGCAACTCGGATCGGAAACTGTTTGCGTCGCACTGGAAACGGAAGCCCAGATTGTTCACTGATCAAGGGAATCCGCGGGATAAAAACAACGTAACCGGCACGATCTCCCGTCACCACTTCTGCTTTGATCACCCGCAACGCACATTGTCGAACAGTAAGGCGCGTGCCATTACATAGACCGTTGGTTGGATCTAGGTTCCGTAAAAGCATAACCGGTGTTCCAATTTTGACCGTGAGCTTGTGCGGTGGCCATCCATTGATTTCAAGCTTGTTGAGGTACTCCACGGGAATCAAGTTGGCACCTTCCTCGCTGTCCACCTTATCTGCGCTCAGAAACTTAGACGTATCGCCTTGTACCATGTCAAGCACGGCTGCATTGATCCACGAAACGTCGTCACTTCGTGCGGCAAGGATGGCACGACCGCTGAAGTACTCACGCGCATTTGCTTCGACGTCAGCAATTCCTCCATAGACGGCATTGATCAAGCCATTCAAGGTGTGATTGCCAACAATCATCGCCCGTGGACACCTGATCATGTCATCCTTCACCTTCTCCAACTTGTCCTCCCCCAACACCAAGAGCCACTCTGGAAATGTACGGTTGCCCAAATCCACACGGCGTTCACCAACAACAGCGCGCATGTTCCGGCGAAGTCGGCAGACGTGCACTCGATTCCATAGATGAGATTCCTTGATGGATGCCGCAATGATATCTGGCCGGAGGCCCTTGGGCACCACCGGCAGGACTTGTCGAAAATCACCACACATGACAAATGTGATGCCGCCAAACGACTTATTGGGACGATTGGTGATATCCCTCAACGTGCGATCCACCGCCTCGAAGGCAAACTTGCTCATCATCGGAGCTTTGTCCCATAGAATGAGCTTTGCACGGCAAATCATCTCTACGAGATTGCCTTGCTTGCTGAAGTTGCAGACAGATGTGGAACTAAGCTGAATCGAAATCTTGAACCTTGAATGCGCCGTCCGCCCAAGCTTTAGAAGCAACGCTGCAATCCCCGACGAAGCGACTGCCAATGCGATCTTGCCCTGCCCTCGGATGGCCTTAAGGATCAGGTTCTCAAGGTATGTCTTACCTGTCCCACCGGGGCCATCAACGAAGAAGATCGTGTCGTCAACATCGCGTTGACAGGAGTCTATAATCTGGTCGTAGATATCCCGCTGCTCCTCGTTCAACGTCTCAACCTCACGCTCAGCTTCGGTCCTCAACTCTGCAGCGTTGAACGACAGCTGCTCGGCCACGAACCAATTCCCCTGCAGCTCCTCCATTGCAAACTCAGGCTCCGGCAGGTTGAAATCCGCCAGAGTCATCTCACTGTTCTGAAGGATCTGCGCAATCAGGTTGAGGGCAAGGCTGATAATCTGCTGCTGGGATGGATTTTGCAAGCCTCCGTTTTGACGAAGCCGATGAGCACAATCATCAGACAGGCTTGCGCTGAATTGCTCCCATAGTTGCCTCGGATCCGCTGGTGGGCCATGGGTGAGGATCGTTACAAAGAGCGATCGTAGTTGTGCTCCGCTATGCATCAACGCGGCTTCACGCAAGCAATGCTCCCACTCCTCGTCATTCTCGTACAACCCGCGTGCCATGCACGCCGCCTTGAGCATCGAGTGTTGGACATCCTCAAACCTCCGAAGCGCCTTTGGACTTGTTGCACCCTTCACCACCGTCAACAGCGTACGCATCATGTATCTCTCGCCAGCGTTTGGGCTCACAAAATAAAGCTGGCCAATACACATCCCACGCTTGCGCACAGTCCACTCCTTCCTCGACTTGTTCCACACAAAGCGTGATGGAAAGTCGAGGTATGAGGTGTCACGTGCGTCTGACAAATTCGTGCGATTGGCCTCAAACCACTGGGTCAATGTCGTCTTCCGTGCTCTCTCCGCATTCACCGCCTGTGCCAAGTCTCCATCGGCCCTAAACGTCACCCGTTGTTGGTCTGGCAGGTGAACTTGGAGACGCTGGATTGGTGGTGTATGGTCGTACATCCTGAAGCTGAACAACCGCCAAGCCGCCTCCGGAGCTGAGACGTAGCGCGCGTCAATGTACTGTTTGATCTCATTGATGTCCTCGATGACCACGGTTGCCCGGTCATGGCCCTTGTACACGTACTTGAATAGGTACTTGACGGCGGAAATGGATGAACACACCTGACACGTGAAAATTGGTGAGATTGATGCATTAATGATGAAAATAAAGATCTGCTGCACACCGGGCCACCCTCTCACCTCGACATTAATATGTGCGTTGTACTTTGTACTCAGGTAGAGGTTGTGTGGGACGATCCATCGATTGTCCACGCGCCGGCCTATCAAGTCAACCAAAGAACGTCCATCATCCCGCCGCCTGTACTCGGGATAACCATCATGATCTGCGATTGTCTCCTCTCGGAATGTCTTTGGGTACCGCTTGGTACATTTTCCCTCTTCCATGCATGGCGCGTTCGGGTATTCCGCCCCGCACGGTCCATGAACCAAGCAATGAGTGACTGTCTCGTATGCATCCGGATGCGTCTCCCGGACAGGAATCTCTGCGGAGACAACAGAGTTGATCTCGTCGACCGTTCTCAACTTCAAATCTTCATCTAGGATCAGCAGAATGTGCGCGCGCAGAAGGCCTCGCTTCTGAAACTCAATCACCGAGGTGTATCCGAGCACAGTCCCAAAAACTTTCCGATCCTTGAGGTCGGTCATGAGCTCCTCAAACTTGATGCTAAACACACGTGCCACCAAATCCGGCCTATCCTGCGCCGTCTGCCGCTTTCTAGCTCTTCCGTAATCTCCATCCACTTTGGATTGCATGTAAAGGTAATGAACTGGTCGGGCTTCCCAAACCGTCGCACAATGGCCATTGCGTCTTGGTAGAGCTCATTCATCTGCCGGTCCCCCCCGGAAAACGTTGCTGGGAGAATCATCCGCTGCCCAACTTGCGCTGCGTCGTGGTCGCCAGCATTCAAAGCGTCCATGACTCCCGAGTACAGCTCAGATCGAAGATCTTGCCGATTCTCTGCAAGCCAATTCAGCCTATTCTGCTCGGCGCACGCCCACGCATCCACCATGTATTGCTGGAGTAGTCAACCGGCCAGGAAGATGTGCTCGCCGCGCTCACGTGGATGCAACATGTACGCGTAGTACTGCATTTGAGACACACGCATCCCGCCGCCACGACCCCGCACAACATCTTGATTGACATTGTTGAATTGTTGCGCATCCTCATTATACTCAAATCCTTGCAGCGGCATGGTTGTGGTCCAACCTTGCCGCCCATCAGGAAAGAGCAGGACATAATGGAGCGGAGTATATGCCGAATGAAGAGCTGAAAGGCGTTGGAGCGGTCCTCCACGGAGCTTGACAATGACGTCGCGATCAGTCATGCTGCCATCGTGACCATCTCCCACCATGATACCCCCAATCTCGTCGGCTCTTGGCATGTTGTACCGACGCCGGTCTTTTGACGACATAGATAACAACCGAAGTTCGGGCTCTGGTGCAGGCTGGTCAGCAATGCACTGTTGTACTTGTTCGTACACCTGTGCATACAGATTGCACTCCTGCAGCATGGTCTGGAGCTGGGCCATCGTCCGTCGATCAAGGCTGCCAAAGGCGTTCATCTGACCGTCGAGTGCGGTACTGTTGTCGGTAATGTACGGTTGAGAGAACTTTAGAGCTTCCCCCACCTCCGGTAGTAAGCTTTCCATCATGTGATATAGGAAACCTTGGTCTCGGAACGTGTACACCCCGCCCTGCATGAACCGTTCATTAATCTTAGCGCCCAGTGACGTGAACGACAGTGCGCTATTGTATGCCCGGATGTTTGTTCGAAATGCCTTTGCCACGGGCGTCTGGCTGCTCTGCAGGGTCCGAAGAGGCTCAGGCGGCGCCGCCAGCGGTTCGATGTTCGAGACCTTCCCTCGGTCGCAACACATCGTGAAAAGCGGCTCTGCAATTGTCGAGTCGTGCCCCACAGCGTGCTCCTCCAGCCAGTGAAGCGCACGGCATGCCCGACAGCGGATGTTCATGCGGCCAAGGACATGTCAAAGTACACCCATAGCTGCAATGAATGCTTGCCGCGCAAGAGGGATTTCAGGATTGGCTGCGCGTGCCGCTCGATGTGCTTGTCGATCCTGCTCACGCACTGCCGCTGCCTGCTCCTCAGGTTGAGCCACCCTCTGAGCCTCATGCGCTTCACAGTTAATTCGGAGTTCATCAAGCCGTTCCTCAGCTGTGCGTGCATCACGGCGATCCACCACTCGTTGCGGCTCGCGCTGACGTTCTCCTTCTTGCTCCAGCTGCCGAGCACGCCTGGTTTGCCGTGCGGCGTTATCTGCCTCGCGTTGAGCTGCACTCCGATTTGCACGACGCTCGCGAGCAAGGCGATTTCTCCGTGATCGCGGGCTTTCGTTGACCACCGCGTCGGTGGCCACGGCGAGGACGACTTCTAATTTGCAATGCAAAGTGTTGTGAGAGATTGGCCATTCAAAGTGATAGCAGACATACGATGTATGCCTCCACACATCTAATACCCGTCGTTTTGATCGGGGAAGTATTTTTATTAGTGCTTCTCAGAATAAAATTTGTTTGACGTATTATATTTTAGATTTGCATCCCTCGTATTTCAGGCATACTTTCATGAACGTACCCATCGTTCCGACGGGTTGAGATTCGTGCATTTATTTAGCATTGCACACAGCACATAGTGTCCCCTCACGGTGCTTCCGTTTGCAAAACGCTGGAGCCACCCCCTGCCACGCACTATCTCCACCCTGTTCACCGAGTGCGGCGATCCTGCCCATTGTAAATTGTTTGCTTTTATTTTAAAGCTTACTATGGAGATCCTTTTGTTATTAAATTAAATGTTAAAATAAGAGACCTAGTCACTGGCGTTGAAGGTGAGGTAGTTCAACAAACGCCTTCAATTATATTATACTTACCCATTGTCTCCAACTGATGTTGTAAGTTTAGGTAAGTTAACAAAATTACGTCCTATCCATTGTATAGGTTTGTAGAATGAAAATAAAAGTAGAGTAAAGTAAAGTAAAAGTAAAAGTAGAAGTAAGGGAACGCTCCAACTATCATATTTTTTATGAGATTGATTCGATTTTCATTCATAAGATTGAAGTGATTGCCACAACTTGCAAACTGGTGCACATAAGATGGTGCAGGGTAACACAACAAAAATTTGAAAGACGAAAACGAACCAACAAAATTTATGAATGGAATGAAGCTATAGCATGCCGACGCAACGTGAAGCGCTGCTCCAACCTCCAGATCTTCTATCAACTTCTGCTACCTCAAAACGGAGACTCAGAGTTTATGGAAAGAAAATCTTAGAGTACAAATTTACTCATAAGAGAGTAGAAATTATTATACACACTATTACATAATATTGGTCCTCAGAATAAAAATAGAGAATAAAAATCAACTGCTCTAGTCTGAATTTCTTCTACCATTCATAAATACTACCATTCATGTGCTATAATCCTGTACCTGATTCCTAAAACCAAACACAAACGCAATCAGCACATCTACAACCACACATGAACATAGATGTGCTCAGGAACAGATTATGATCCTGGTCCTGGCAACAAATGGGAATCAAAAAGCACATCCAGTGCTAATTTATTAGTTCCAGCCTCTGATCAATTGAAATCTCAATACACTTACTTTGCGCAATTGGTCAAGACTCCTCGCCTCATTCTCCACACGATTGAGCTATGCCTAGACTTTCTCTCGCACTTGAACCTTCCGCTTCTCGATTTCTTACTCCTTAGCATGCACTACTCAAAAACGTAGTACTTGCAGTCTTTGGTACGATCCCTACATGTATTAGTTTCCGCCTCTTGCATGCATCTGAAGAGCGAAATGGGAAAAGATGATCAATAAAATGTACTGAAACTTGGCAATTACTTCAAATTCTAAATGCCCAGTTGCACGGAGAATCAAGAGTAATCCTCACCGTAACACGCGGCACTTCCAAGCTTCATTGTTGACCCCAATCAGCCCTCCGTCCTTCCAATGATGAATTGCACCACGCCCTTTAGGGATTGAATTGTACCCCGGCAATTGGATTCTCGCAAAGCTCCGCTGCTCCACTGCCGTGAAGAAAATGTGAGCAAGATTGAAGAGAAACATTTCTGTAAACTCCACAACTCAGAATGTAGAAATATAGTGTAATTAGGGTTTAAATTCTTCACAGTCCAACAACAAAGAAGCTACTGAAATTGAATAAGATCCTTGAGATTACCTCAATGAACGTGAACCACTTTTGTAAGCGGAGAGAAAATACGATTCTTATAAATATATCAATGCAAGCTTTGTACACGTACACTTTTGTGCAATTTTGATATGATTTTTTACATGAATTCAACGTCAAAGCTTGTTCACTTTAGATCTCTATCACCACTACACATACACATAGGCTTTGTGCTTTGTGTTTTCAAAACCCGGAACTCACTGATCAATCTCTCTAGGAGAAGAATCTAAACACCAAAAAAATCACATGAGTGAGGTTTCTCTGAGTCACAATGAAACACTGCAAAAACAAACAACATCTCAATGCCACTTTTGTTGCACGGCTGGAAAATGAGAGACTTCAGATCTTTAGTTGGTTAGATAAATTTGTCCATCACTCTCAAATCAGCATCAACTAAAATGGAGAATCAAGAGTAATCCTCGCAACGTATGCTGTTTGAGTTGCATTCAAAACACGTTTTTTTCTCCATCAGGATTTCTAAGTAATGTTGCATTTGAACAATATTATACTGTAACTTGAAGATCTACACACGTTATATGATGGAAAAATAATATAACCTGATGGAGGATTTTTGAACAATGTTGCATTGTAACGTTGCATTTGAACAATATTGCACAACGTTTTTTTCTTGACAAAAATGACAAAAGAAAACCTTTGCTTGCCCATCTTTTATTCCAATTAAGAGCATATTCATGATCAGTGTTGCTGACTTTATCTACACGTCGAAACAACGACCTTCCACGTTAATAATCAACTTGAAGATCATGATTCTTTACGTTTCTACTATCAAGTTATCAGTCAAATCTACTACTTATCAGACAGACTGTCGCCTGTTATAGTAGTAGATTTTTATGAGGTGTTCACACCATTGTACCTTGCTAAGCACCGAACCTATGTCGCAGTTGAGGTAAAGGACTGGTGGAAATGGATAAGAACGGTCTTCTGCCGAACCTAAGTCGAAAGTAGCTGCATGCACTCCCAGCTTTTCGAGCGTTTTTGTACTGTACTTGTGAATCTTTTGATTTTGAAGAATCCTCAAATTCAGGGGCGCTCTTATGTAACTGCACTCGAAATGGACCATTACCAAACAACGCGAAGCAACAACAATTGACTTGGGCATCGCTGGCACATCAGTAATTGTATCGCTCAAGACTTGCCTTTCAGGAAATGAAACCTTGAGGCTGGAGCAAGTGCTGCTGCCTAAACGACTATTGCTTCAATCTCGACTTGTGAAGTTTTTGAAGAATTGAAGCCCATGGAGCAGGTCGAAGATGTAGACCACAGTTGCTCAATTATAGTAGTGTCTGGAAACAACATTCAAAAACTTATTTCTCCGATCAGTCAGAAGCGCTGCTGCTTGTGTATTACGAATTAGTTCAAGAGTTCATAGGTTCACAGATTTGTACGAATCAGTTTAAGAGTTCAAGAGTTGAACATACAAATTTTCACTAATTTTAGGAAAAAAACTCACCTATAGGTTGTGGATGATTTGGAGTCGCTTAATCTCTTGGAACACGCTGAACGCGTCCACGTTGCTGCTACCCACCTCCAAAGCGAACGCCCAAAGTGAACGCCCAAAGCACTCCCTGAATTTTTTGCACATACTTCGCAGCCACGACCCAAAAATGGGAATCTTTAACCGCATATGAGAATTCACTAAAATACCCAACTCCTCGCTCGGCCACATCCGACCCTCGCTCGGTCACATCCGACCCTCACCTCGCCAATCTTGTAACAGAACACACACAAAATGAACCAAAATGCAACCGAACACACACAAACGTCACCACCCACCTGAGCGGCCGTTCGATACCGTCTTCGTCCAGATCGCGATCTTATCCTGCGACCTCCGAGCGCTCACCACCGCTCCACAGATCAGCCGTCATCGCAAAACCAACGCCACTCCCGCTGCAACCGACTACCACAGTTTTTGCACATACTTCGCAGCCACGAAAATATTGCAAGAGCAATGCAGACATGAAAAAGTTGTAAACTCGTCACAACCCTCATTGCAAGAATGTAGCACCCTCCTCCGTCCACGACCTTCAAAACCTACACTGCAAGAATGGAGCACACCTATGTAACTCCTTCGAGACTCCTCTCGACGCGTGGTTGAAGCGGTGCTTCTTGGTCTTCTTCGTATGCTCGTGCAGGTTTTCTTGGTCTTTTTGGTCCAAGAGGGAGCGGCAGTCAGACAGACTGTCGCCTGTTATAGTAGTAGATGTAAAAGAAAAGGAAGAGGAAAGTGGAGATAAAAAAACGGTTATGACGGCTTCTAAGGGGAAAATCCTTGCTAGACCTCTTTTTAGATAAGTTGAAATTAGAATTATAGTAAGACTAGCAAGTGGTTGACAAATTGTTAGTTGACAAATTGCTGGTTTTTAATGATGTAAAACCTAGATTTTATTGTATGGATAGTCAATTTTGAAATAAAAAAGTGTTTTGAACACATTAATGAACTTGGTTTGGTCAGAATTGAACTAGTCTAGAAGATATTAGAACGTCCAGCCCTAAAATCGGGTTTAGGATTTAGGGTTGGTTTGGATCGTTGATCTAATTTAGGGTTCTTTAACCCCTAAAGGACCACGACCACTTTCGCTCTAAAACCAGTCCAAAGCTGCCACTGCCAAAAAGAGACATGAAAATCACATCTTAGAGTGAATTTCGGATTTTCAACCGTAAGATCTGAAAATAGACTTCTATATAAACATGCCATAAAAATTTGGTTGCAATCCAATGTACGGATTAATGGATTTTAGTGTTTAAAGTCAAAACAATAGTTCATTTCTTCCCTGCGTTGAGTAGATCAGCAAACTTTGACTTCACTTTGTATCAAATTTTTGCATTGTACAAGGTCTAAATCTTTTACCATTGTCTTAAGCATGATGTTATTTCCCAACACACCAATTTTTAGAGGTAAAAAAGGGGTGTAGCATATTCAAAACAAGTGTGCAAAGAGTGGAGGTTCAAAAATTTCCATTTCACGTTTTATTTTTTGTGAACTACGTATGTATTCAAATGATAATCCAAACGGTCAATAAGAAGGTTTTCACCATATATTGTTGTTGAAAAAATAAAAAGTGAAAAATATGAAGATCTCTAAGTTTTATGTAGAAAAGATGAAGTTTTTTTCCCCCGTTGCCCGACAATGTGTGAAAATGTTTGACTTGGAATAAAATGCCTTTTTACACTAAAGACAAGATTTTTTTTTGAAAATTTCTGAAGAACAAAATATTCTTTATATGTGTGAAAAATCTCTATGTCAATAGAAACTTTTGTCAAAAAATTTGGAGGTGCCCGGAGTCCCACTTTTGACTTTAAGTGGTACTAACTTTCAAACCACAAATCAAAATTAAAAAAAATCTCCACGAAGCTCTTATCAGATCCTATCTTGAAAAAAAAATTCAATTAAATAGGATTTTTTTTGAATTGTAGGTATATGCCTAAAATCCAAAATGACCCCGGGGGGACGTTTGGTCCTTTAGGAGTTAACTTGGATGGTAAAGATGTGGTTGCCGCCCTTGGGCCTTCTTGCAAGAGGATAAAGGGTCCTTGGGCGCCATTCTCTCTCTCTCTCTCTCTCTCTCTCTCTCTCTCTCTCCTTTTGTGTGGGCGAAGCTATGCTCATTTTCCCCTTACCCTTCTCTTGAGCTACGGTTACCCCTGTGTTGCAAGTTAGTTACTTAGAGATAGAATGTCAATTTTAAGATGTAGTTAGATCTTATTGGTTGGCTTCCAAAGACTACTTGTATGCTGGCATGGAGTTGAAACCACGAAAGTTATGGTTGTTTGAGTAAAGAAGAGTTGTTGTGTTGGAGGTGTAGCACTTCCTCCAACTCATTCAACTTTAGGGGGCCATAGCTTTGAGCTCACGTAAGAATTTTTAACCAAAATTGTTGGAGGTGATGGGGCTTGAAGTCTTGTTTTTTGGTTAGCTAATGCAAGTGTGCAATAAAACAATACAAAACCAAAGGCAATGGTTTTTCTGGCTAGGACTGCGTTGTCTAGTCCGATAAAGCCACTCAACTTTGAGGCAAGGTTTCTTTTAGCTCAATTGTTGCACTACATTGAAATTTATTGGAGAAAGAGCGATTGTAAGTCCTGTTTCTAGGAAGCTAGGAATTGTTGTGGAAAAATCTTGACAAGGAAGTAGAGGTGGAATTAGTGCAAGAGAGTCGATGCCATACTTCTACTTTACTTTTAAGGATGAACCTTGCATGAATTAAGTCAATTGGATGATGAGTTGACTTATGATTGGATGAATGAAAATTTTCGATAATAATTGGATGAGAAATGGAAGGATGAAATAAAATGTTGGATGAAGGTTTTGGATGAATAAAATTTGAATGAATGAATATTATAGGATGAATGGGGTTTGACCTTGATTTGAGGTACATATTTGATTTGATTTAGGATTAGGGTTTATCTCTTAGGGTTCAAATTTATTGAATTTGGATTTTAAAGATCATATTAAGGTTAAAATTGACTTCACCTGTATGGGACATGATAGGAGGTTTAGCACTGAAGACTTCATCTACTGCCCTTCTAGTGGCGTGTCAAGTCTGGTTTAGGTTGTGGAGTGATTTATTTTAAAAGTGAGCTCATAATTGGCTTCATTAAATCCATGTGTAAGTGGATCATCGATTCGGGTGCCACAAAACACATAACACTTCATAAGATGACATTTGACACGTATGAGGTAATTACTCCACGTAACGTGCATTTGGGTGATAATAGTCTTGTCGAGGCTGTCGGCGCCGGATCTATTGTTGTCGAAGTGCTTGTGAGAGATTTCTCTAAGAGGTTTAAAGTCAAGGACGTTCTCCATGTGCCCAAATTGCATGCTAACTTGCTCTTGGTGAGCAACTTGTTCACAAGTGGAATGAAGGTACTTTTCAACGTGGATGGATGTGTGTTGAGGGCACCAAATAATTATGTTCTTGTGGTAGCACCTCGTGAAGGTAATTTGTACCAAGTAACCTTCATGAAAGTGTTTGAGGTGGATGCGGCCAACCTGGCACAATCATCAACAGAGAGCCGTGCGTAGAAGCTTTGGCATTGTCGACTTGGTCATTTCTATGCACTAGTAGAATCTCGTGTTTTTATGACTGCCACTTCACAACTGCAAAACAGTCGTATTTGACATGGTACGACTTGTATACAACTACTACAGTCGTAAAACATACGCAATTGTCTTTGAGTCATCTCGTAGTCGTGCCGCAGTTATTTGTATGTAGTCATATTTATACGACTTCAAACTTTCCATGTACACAAAAATCATCTTTTGCCCTTAAAAACTTTCACTACCTCAATCCCTCTGCCCTTCTTTTTCTTCTGTGGCAAGAAATCTTTTGCACGGTTTCCAATGTTGCATTAGATTTTCTCTGACATATGATTGTCAGAGCGCTCTAGTTGTGCCAAGTGTCATGATTTCATAGGAGTAGAATTCATTTTTAATGTTTAATTTGAATTTTCACCATGCTATAAGAGTAGTGACGTAGTTGTCTCGCAATTGACCAACAGTTGTATTATCATGGAAATTGAGTTGTCCCGTGGTTGCACAACGATTTTAGTATCATACAATGACAGTTGTGACCCAGTTGTAAAATAGTCGTGAAGAAGTTGTTAAACGGTTATCAAAAGTAATTCCACAAATTAAATGCAGTTGCAGGATATTTATCATCAGTGAACCATCCTTCTTGTAAGGCGCACACACACACACACACACACACACACACACACACACACATTTGGACCAAATTTTACATTGAAACTAACAAATAATGATTCATTTGGACCTACAATGTAAACCCTTTATTGTCTCCACATCATTTAGAAAGTAAGCATCCAAATGCTTCAAGAATAATACCAAAATTGAATTCATTGGTTTAACTTGGCAAAAATGCTCTACAATAATGAAACCTTTCTATAATCATGAAAAGGATGTCTCCATGTTAAAAATCATCACATATAGTTATACAAATATTTTTATTTAACAAACCAATTGTGATAAATTCTTTGGTGTTTTTTCTGTAGACAACATATAGTTGTAGTACACGGACAAGACTGAGGAAGAGCTTGAACCAAAGTATGATACCTAAAATCATCAAAATTCACCTGTCCCATGCTCCAAAACTTATCCTCTTTATACTTGTAATCCTAACACAATAGAAAGTCAGCAACGTACATACTTTAATGCTGGAGCAACTACAATGCGATTGCATGACCTAAGACCCAATTGACCCCTTTCAAGCTAACCCCAAATATGCATTTCTACACAAGACCGTGATGCTTAGTACATGGAATAATGTGAAGAATAATCACTATAAACCAAGTTTCAAAATTCTGGATTTTAAAAATAACATGATTTGTCTTTAGTTGTTGATTAGGTGTTTCACAGTAAGCTTAGTAAAAAAATGGCATAGCAACTAAATTGAAGTGCATCAATAATGTCATAGTATAACCCAGTCATATTGACCAGAAGAAGAAGAACGCCGGTCTCCAAAGGGGGGCCGGCGTGAATAAAGTGTCCGTTCGTTCCACTACTAAGACCAAGTCCACCGGACAGGGAATTAGTAAGCTGGAACTACTTCCCTCTTTCGAGGATAGACATTATGTTACAAGTAGCCAAAAAACCTCAGAACCAATCCATAGGCCCCAAGGGGGGGGGAGAGAGGGGGAAGGTAAGGGGAGGGGAGAAGGTGGTGAGGGAGGTGTGTTTTGGTGTTGTGGTTTTAAAGGTAAAGTGGAGATGAGTTTTTATGGGGGATCATATGTAACGGGGAGGGTTTGGTTGTTTTCAATTTTGCATTTATGTAGAAGGATGGACATAGCATGTTGTATGGCAATGATGTTAATATTCTTGAACGTATTTTTGATTGTGTCAATAGGAATTTTGAAGGTATCTTCCAGGATTTTTATAGATGGTATAAAGGTGGTGGCTCGAGCACCAGCAGTGATTAGAATAAGGGGGTCCACATTCCACCCGAGGGCAGTGATGTCATCAATAAGGGGTTGGTATTTATTGGTTTTATTTTCGATTGTTTCCGGGGAGAATCTGTCATTACAATATGTGAATTCGATGAATTGGATGGTGTAATCTTGGTTTATGTGGTTAGGTGGGGGGTCATTGTATGGTAGGCCTCTAACGCATAATATATCCGGTTTAAGTCTAGCATTACAGTGACATCTTTGAGTTACAGATGTACATGGAAGTAGCCATGGTGGCACCGTGTTTTCTTGTGGGTTATTGTTAAAGGTGCCGGCATTCATAAGGATAAAGCATCTCGATTTGTGGTGGAAGGTTATTAATTTGCAGATTTCCCATACGGCTTTGTTATGTCTTTTAACGATCACGGCGTGTATGTGATGGTTCTGAAATTTAAGTAGGACATGTAGCCATGTGTCAGGATCCGTGGAAGTGCATATTGGGCATGTTATGGATGGGAATCTTTCTATTCCAAATAAGAGTTGTTTTCTGGCATTTCCCATGTATTGTCCAGTACGGAATTTGATAATGCATGTTATTTGTGAATCAGTGATGATGGGATTTTTCCAAAAGTTTGTGGAGAGTTCATTATCTATGTCTTTATTATTAGTCCATTTTTCTATGTTGGGAAAATTGTCTGAGATTGTGTCAAGGTTGTTATATAGGTCTTGTTTTTCGAGGTATTTACTCAAGAATCTAATTGGGCCTTTATTGGGGGTGTCTTCTTTGGAGGGCCAATCTTCTTTTTGGAAATAGTATGGGGTGGCGTGGGCGTGTCCGTGTGGGTCTTTGGCATTTTTGTGTGATTTTTCTCGTCCCTCCTTTGCTAGTTTATCCGCTTGTTTGTTACCATCTATATTGGCGTGGGCTCGAACTTTGTGAATGTTTGTGATTTGTCTTTGTTTGAGTATCATTTGGATCATAGATTTTAATATGATTTTGTCGGGGTGGCTATTGTGGAGGGTGGGCTGCATTATTTGGGTGTTTAGTAGGTATAGTGCGTTTATGCAATCTGTAAATATGTGTACTGGTTCATTATTGTATTTTGTTGTAATAATTTCTAGTGTTTTGTGGATGGCCATGAGTTCTGCTCTAAGAATATTTTGTAGTCCATGTAGTCTTTTGGCTAATTTGATTTCTTTCACAGGGTTAAATATGCCGTGACCAGCTTTCTCTCGACGCCAATTACCTGGACTAATTTGTTCTGGTGGTTTGAAAGAGCCATCTGTGAAGTAGCAATATTTGGGGTCAAATTTAGGTGTGGTGTTAGTTTGGTAGTCCGGGAGGGGTGGGAGAGGTAGGGTGTAGTCTAGTGTGTTGTTGTTGTAATTTAGTTTTGGCCATTTTTTGTTTTTGTTGACTAGTGTATGTGTAGGTGTTGGTGGGGTCATATTGACCACAATTAATTGTCACAGTACTTGACATGGTTGGTCCTCCAAAATCCAAGAATGTTAAGAAAAAGTTAATTACGTAAACCAAATTTACGGAGTACAAAATGTTATGAAAAGTATTTGTACATCAGCCGTTAATTAGTTGTCCCACAATAGTATAGAAATGCTGCAACAATTACATTATAACTTTGTGACATGTGACACAGTATTCTTCATTTACACTGACCTAATGAAGGCAATGTTGCATATGAAATTCTTGCTTAGTACATCTAGGGCGATCAGAAATAAATTACATGAATCGAGTTTAAATTATTGAGTACTAAAAATTGAAATAGTTGTACCATAGTTGTTGTTGAATCGTACCACAGTATATTAATGCTGGAAAGACTACATGGCGACTGCGCGAAATGTGTCACATACATAACCTATTTACATTGAACCTAAAGAGTGCGTTAATGCACGTGACAGTGATGCCTAAGGACATGTACAAATGTCAGAAATAAGTTAGGTTCAATGTAAATAGATAACCAAAATTGATAAAGAAAGCCCCTATTAAAAAAAACAGTTGTATTCTAGTCGTTACTTCGTTGTTGCACAGTAGCAAAGAAATGCTACAGTGACTACACTGCAACTACGCTACGACTACACTACAAGTGCATTACCAATGACCCAACATAACACATTCACACCAACCTCAAAAATGTCACTTTCAGCATAAACAACTGCCCAGGGTAGAATGAAATTGAATTTTTTTTAATGAGTGAAGCATAAAGAAGGTAGTAAAAAAATGAACTGCAGTTGTGCCGCAGTTGTTTATTAGTAGTATTACAGTTGAATGAAAGCCAAGACACAACTACAAGACGACTTTGGTGAAAAATATGGACTACATCCCTGATTTTCATCTAATCGCTTACTGAAATCGTTGGCGAGGGACGAAACCATTCAACGCAGTTGTAGAGCAGTGTTATGTAGTTGTAATTACACTGCAGTACAACTCAAGAAGGTCAGCGTCAGCATTGTAGTTGTTTAATTCTTAATTCAGCTTGGATGCAGCTGTTTTTCACAGGGAGTTGTAAGAGTGCAGTTGTATTTTGCCCCATTTCCTACTAGTGACGTGAGAAGTGTGCATTTACTTTGAAAGCATGATAAGTGGCATGACTCTTGGCAAAAATGAATTATCAATGCCATTTAGGAGTCTACATGTATGGTGTCAAGAAGCAATGGGCTGTAGAGAGCACTCCTCGTTTTCTGGTGAGGGAATTGTATGGAAAGTAGTCTCAAATTGAGAATGTAAGCACAGTAGGTGTGGCTGGCCCTACTCCTTGCTCCTCTTACATTCAGATCTAGGATTTGTGAGCGCTTGTATTGTAGAATGTGTTGATAAGGAGCAAAGCAAGGATCAAATTTGGTAGTTGCAAGGATTTGAGCGTGATAGAGCATTAGATCTAATATAGGAACAAACTAGAAGAGCTGAGATCCATGTGTTGGATGGTTGATTTATATCTCGTGAGCTGTTCCTGCAGCAAACCACAAGATTTGATCACTGGAGAGTAGGAGACGATCAAGCTTACGTGACTCCCTATTACAACACCAATCCAGAAACCAATAAATACCAGATCTGGAGACATAAGACTCTCAATCATCCTACAACCGTCCCTCAACGACATCTTTACAAGATACACATCCTCTTTCTTTCTCTTTCCATTTTGTTGTAGATTCAACTTTATTTGTTTTTAGTTCATTATCACGTGCATTTGCATCTGCATCATTAAAACTAGGATAGACAACACACACATCAAATCTAGAATTAACCTCCATACAAACACTATAGAGATTAGATACTCAGACTTTTCTATTTTCAAGCAGAAGCGCTGCTGTTTATTCTACAGATCTCGAGAAAAAACACGTACAAATTTACTTGGTTTGTAGTCCCAAGCACAACCATACTTTCAGCATCAACCTTGAGCATATCAGCCGAAATAGGAGCTGCAACCTCGGACAGTAGATTACCTACAGAAACCACTAGAACAGAAGCCCCCGCATGTAGCAATCTTATATGAGCAGCGAAGACAAAGAGTAGCGCGTATCTACGCAGCAAAGCAAACCCCCTTCCCAAACGAGCCCCTCAGCCGATACCCACCCCGAGAATCTAGCGGAAAGCAGTGTAGAAGCAAGGTAAAAAGAAATCCTAGATGTTGAACTTTGAGACCCATTAAAACAAACTAGTGCTGAATGACGAGTTTGTGACGGCTAGGGCAACCGCATTCCGTCACACAACACTCAAAACCCTAGAGACACATCACACTAGAAATCCTAGATCTTAGAAATCACATGTGGCATCCAACAATCCAAAACCACGCACAACACCCACAACAAGAGCGTGCAGACTCAGTGACTCACAGAGCACAAAAAAGAGAAACATTGTTGTCCGGTGAGAAGAAAAAGTACAGTAATGTTGTGAGTCCCATATGCCCTAATTGTCCTTCCCAAGTGCTTGTGAGGTTAAGTAGACGCCCCGGAGAGGCGAAACATAAAGGCGTTCCCCATACAGCTGCAACTTCCAGTCCGTCGTAGATTAGTGCTCCCCGATACCAACCTAGCAAGAGTCTCTCAACAAAAAACCTAAGCTATCCCAATCCAACAGCAAATACTCAAAAATGGAAGCTTCTGACTTCTTTAACCATGGGAGAGGGAACGAGATAGACAAAAGCAACGCAACGTGCAAGTAGAAGCACGCGAAATGCAAGGATGTAGAGACATGCGAGCAGCAACGGCGGGCCTTTGAGAATACAAAGTCCGAGAAATAACTAGCCCAAAAGTGCCGCTACCCTACGGCAAGCCTACCCCCAACCCTATTCTAAAACGTCGTAGAGTCCTACAGAGAATTCCACACTTATAGACAAAGATGACTACGGAAGGCTACAATCAAGGAGAATCCTACCTCGCCTTAGTGGTACCCCAAGCCCCCCAAAACCACCTCCAACGACCAAGTAGAAACTACATGGGAGTGCTTCTGGACAAGGCTGAGGAAAAAACACCCACCACAAGCCTTGCGTCACCCTCAATAATGATGGAGTAGACATTGGTGGCACCTCATGCGGTAGCAATGGACGTTGAAAACCCTGCAACCTACATCAAACAGCCCATGGCAAAGAATGTCTCCACCCCTTCCACTATAGACGTCCCTCACCCTGCTAAAAAAACCTAGAAGTACTTCCCCTGCCATAACCGATATCTGAGCTCTTGATTTCACCTCCTTCACATTCTAGCTAGGGTTTCCCACCATGGACAAGCTGGCACTTGACGTCGGCCAAAATGTCCTCCATAGTGGGGAAACTGTGAGAGATATGCTCAATAGAGGTGTACTTAAGGGAGAAACAGAAGAGGAAGTAGAGGCAACAACAACCTACCCTAGGATTCCATAGGTGCTCTACCCTAAGGTGAGAAGTGATGGTGTACAAGGACAACACTTCAACATCATTCAAGTTCCTTTTGACATCTCTATCAACCCCGAGACCGGCTTGTCTTATAATTTTCACGGTGCTATCTATTTCAAATTGCCAAACCACCCTTTGTATCATGATGACATTAAAAAACTTGTTAAAGCTAGACTTAATCACATGAATATGTTGTTGGCTACTAACCTTATTGACCCCCTTGCAATTTTTTGCAAAAGGGTTAAGAAAGAGGGACATATGGGTGTCTTTTCAAGGATTATCAAGATCCACTTCCTCCACCTAGAGATTGATGCCTTAGCGCTCCTCCAAAGCACCCAATACTTTGTTTTTCCACTCGACTCCATAGATCCCATCCCTAGGAAAGGTGTGCAAAATTTGGCATGAGGTGGCTCATAAGGGCCTTCCGGCCGCATCAAGAGCGACAACTTGAAGAGAGTTAGTACACAAACACTCTTTCAAGAAGTGGTACAAAATGATTTTACTAGAAACCTTGAGTTTGAAGTGACGGATGTACAGAAGGAGGCAGAGGAATCCCATGCTTGGATCATTGCACCCACTCCCAAACAAGCCAAGAAACTAGAGCGCCACCAAGTCACCACCTTTCAAGAGATTCTCCCTGCCAAAGTTTTGGTGTCTCTTCCACCTCCGATAGGGCCAAGAAGGATGCTCTAACATTAACTTTAACACAACTACCCATTCTTATGGGCGTGGTTGACACCACGGCAACCATCAGTCATACCCTCCAAGCCAAGAACATTGTCACTATTTGGTTCCATAGGCAGATAGAGGGCAAGCACAATTGTTTCGCCAACGTATAAGTTATCAATCCCATTGTGTATTGACAACACCTCAACAAGACCTTCAATATTGGGCTTCACCAAGTGGAAGTCCGTCCGCATAGAAAGAGCTTAGATGGAGTTGACCCCCCGTCTGTCACCTTGGTAGAGAAATGGGGGTTCAATGGCATCAACACGATATTGATTAACACCGTGGCATCCATCAAGACCACCCCACCTCCACCAACACCCTACGCGCGGAGATGGCCGCAATTGTAGAAGAGGGCCACAAGCAACTTTGCTTAGAACTCTCCTCCTTCAAGGAAGACATTATTTGTGAAATCCGAGAATACACCGACGCCTGCACGGACAAGGTAATATCTAAACTCATCAATGTTGAGAAACTAATGTTGAATTCCCTTTCGGTGATGCAAGGTATCAATGGAAGCAATTCAGTGCCATCTCTCCTGCCCCCAAATGGTCCGTCAAACGTGGATTGACCACGGACCGCCCATGATGCTTCACCAACCGCGTTGACATTGGATCTCCTTCCTACTAACGCCACCCTCCTCCTTCTTATCTCTCCTCAATGCCCCCTTCGTCACCATTGTGCTTTATCTCCTGGCTCTCTACATAGACTATCCTCAATTTATAGCTTTGTTTGTATCTCCATCCTCACTATTCACACAATCTTGCTCTCCCTTCACTCTCATAGTACACACTAGTTCCACTACACCCCTCACTCCCCTCTCACTTGCTATCTCCTTGGGGGGAAAGCTATTTTGCGAGTGTAGAGTTGCGAGCGGAGAGCGGCGAGCCTTGGTTCGCGAGCGCAGAGCGCAAAAAGTAGAGAGTTTAAAGAAAAAAGGTAAAGTTCACGGAAATTTAAAGTTAAAGTTAAAGGAAAAGTAAAAGTGGACATTTAGGGTAGGGTCCTATAGCCGTGAAAATTGGACTAGATCTGAGATTGAAGTGCTATTAAGATGTACTAAATTGCCACTAGAAGTGAAATTAGAGTAGGGATTGATCGATGAAATGGGTATTACTACCCTATGACCGTGGATGAATTGTGTTTTGATGAAAACAATTCTTTGTACAAAAAGAGAAGAGGAAAGTTGGATTCCAAATACAATTTCAACTGGTTATTCATCAAGACTTATAAATATCCAACGATTAAGTGAGATTTAAAGAGGGAGACTCTAAATTTGAATTAAGTGGAAATTTTAATTGTGATTTCCGTGGACTGAGGGACTCCAACCATGTATGTGGAACTAATATTGGTATTTAAATAATTTTCTTAAAAAGAACTCAAGAAGCAATATATCTTCAATGGACATAGTGAGGGACCACATACTCGACTACTATAGCAGATTTCCATATGAACTAATGTAGAGTAATTTTGAAGGTTGCTTGGAGGGGAAGAGCATGTTTAGTAGTACGAGAGTAGTATTTATATTTTCTGTAGTGGATATTCTATCCGCTGTAGAGTTTGAATAGGATGAAGAGAAGAGGTTGAAATCAGCAACTCTGAAACATTGCAGTGATGCAATGTGATCAAAACGACGGCATCAAATTAAAAATTTAGTGGCAATCTAAAGTCATCACTTCCTTCAATGAATGTCAATTTTGGCACTCTCTTTACTGAGGTGCTCATGCGCAATGCAACACCTTTGTGGGACCCATGAGAATGTGGCCACACTCTCCACAGAGGTATTTTGTTCATTGACAACAACGACATGGATTTCAGAAATGAAGACAAAAGAATGAGTAAATTAACATAAGTGCAAAGAGTGGGAAAATAAATTGAATTTGAAAGACAAAGTTGTTCACATTCGGTACACAAACATGAACACCAGACAATACTTCCATTATCTTCTTGATACTTGTGGGCTCAACAAAGATTGAAATAGGATGTGACAAAATGAAGCGGGAGCACATCTATTTTCTACTTCAATTTATGTGTAATAAAGGAGAGGGGACTTTATTCATCCTCTGTTAACGGTATTGGGCTAGAGTAATGGCTTCGAGCAGCAAATGCAACACTTAGGATAATGTGAGCTAGATCAAAGATATATGTGTTGACACCTATATCCACTACCGTGAGGGCCTCATTGTGAGCCGCCTACTTTGTTGTCATCTCAGCAATAGCAACCTCAGCAAAGAGCTTCATGCTCGCTTCGGCCTTGGCAACCACAACCTTCAACTTCATAACAACTTCAGCCTCCACGGCTATTTTTGCCTCCACCGCTGCTTCCTCTTTCTTTGCCTTCTCAGCTTCAGCCGCCTTCTTCTCCGTTCCTCTTGTCTACTTCATAGGCACGGCAACATCTAGCAAAGGAACCATAATCTCAGTGCCAACTTAATCGGGCTAGATGCCATTTGTGAGTTTGATGTCAAAGATAGGGGCTTGGTCACTGGGGAGTCGAAGTATCACCCGCATTTATACTAGTGCAGATGGGCCTACTTATTGGGATGTTTTCAGCTAGAATGCACCTATTGCCATCACGATCTAGATAATTTTCAAAGTATGCACGCATCTTTAACGCCGCCTTCCTTGAATACAAGATGTAGAAAAATATCTCTATAAGACCTAGGTCATGGCCTATGAAAGTCCAACGCCCAACTCTGCAATGCGGTTCTTGTGCACACCCTTCACATCCATCTTGTCCAGGACCGCCAAATCCCATAGCTCTACGTAATCTTGAATGAATGCGCATCCACTCTACGTAATCCTGAATCAATAGAATGAGACACTTTCTAAAAGCGTGAATGATGAAAGTCAATTGTCTCTCCAAGTTCAGATAATGTAGAATCAAATAAGACCACCACCTCAATTGAAAGCTACAGAAGCATCTCCAGTGAGATCATATGAACTAGTTTAGAATCAAGATTATTGAAGGTATTGAAACAAACATGTGCTTACCAATTTGCCTTCATCAGCTATCCAAGAAAAGAATGGTCTGCAAGTTTTCCCATTGGGATTTTCAGTAAAACACGCAAAGAAGCTAGCTTATTCTCGCACCTCAACCACTTGACCTTTTTGGCAGCGTCCATCACAGAGGTTGAGGAATAAATCAAATTTTTTTGAGACATCTTTGGATAATCTTTCAGACTCTGATTATATAGCCTGATTTGTTCAAGGGACTGTGGAGTATACTTAGGGTCTGCAATGGGCAGCAGCTTCTTCAACACAGATGTCATTTTTTTTTCACTTTCATCACAACTTTGCTGACCACCTTGTAAAGTTTCTCCGTTGTCCACTCAATTGACTTATCTAGAAAATTGCTCTTGAAAGTTGAAACATTTGAGTTGCATTTGAACGACATTATCAAACTGTTTTTGAATAAAAAAAACACAATTGCATCAGCAAAGGATACAATGAAGGATAGGTGAGAGTGCACTAATGTTCCAAACTACAATAATAGCACATCACGATATGGAGGCAATCAATATCGGCAGACCCCAGATAGAGACTTAGAACATGCCTTATGGTCTCCGCTTGACGGCAGCCGCTTAGATGCGACAATCTCCTAGACTGTAGTTTACTTAAACTAACAACTGGTAATATCACCTACCTAAGCCATGGAGACAATCATACCTTTCTAAAGAGCCCTTTTATTTCTTTTAGAGAACTTCAAAGAAGATGTCAACATCTACACCTATGTAGACGCCAGTTCTAAGGTTTAAAAAAAGAACCTTTGAAGGAGCGGCCAATATTGGCACCCTTCTAGAGGGCCTCTCCAATTTTTATTAAAGAAACCTCCAAAAGTAGAGCCGACATTGGTGCCCCTTAAGAGGTCCCTCTATATGTATATTAGAGGAACCTCCAAAAGAGCAGCCAACATTGCGCCCCTCAAGAGAATCCCTTAAATGTATATTAAGAGACCTCTAAAAGGGCAGCCAACATCGGCGCCTTCCTAGAAGATCTCTTAAATGTAAATTAAGGAACCTTCAAAAGGATTGTTGACATCTTCCCTCTCCAAGAAGACCCCCTAAATGTATATCAAGTCAACCTTCAACATGGCAGCCGACATCGGCGACCCTCATGCGAATCCTTTCAATATATATTTAGGGAGCCTCCAAAAGGGTTGTTGACATTAGCGCTCTTCTAAAGGGCCCCGTAAATGTATATTAAGGGAACCATAAAAAGGATAGCCGACATCACCGCCCCTCTAAAAGACCCTTTAAATTCATGTTAGAGGAACCTCCGAAAAGGCAGCCGACATTGGCGATCGTCTACATGACCTCTTAAATGTATACTAAGGAAACCTCTAAAAGGGCAGCCGACATCGGCTGCCTCTAGAATGTGCAACACGCTCTGGAAAATTTAAAGATATTTCCGAAATGGTACTACACTTCATTATTGGACATTGTACGGATGAGTTATCAATGGATGAAGTTCTGAATCTCATAACTTCATCCGCAAATAATTCATTCGTATAATGTCCAATAATAAATTGTAGTACCATTTTAAAAATATCTTCAAATTTTCCAGAGCGTGTTGCACATTCTAGAGGCAGCCGATGTCGGCTGCCCTTTTTGAGGTTCCTTTACTATTCATTGAAGGGGTCTTGTAGAAGGGTGCCGATGTCGGCTACCTTTTTGAAGGTTTCCATAATATAAATTTAAGGGGTCCTCTAAGAAGTCGCCGATGTTGGCTGCCCTATTGGAGGTTCCCTTCATATACATTAAAAAAGTCATCTTTGTCGGCTCCAATGTCGGCTGCTCTTTTAGAGGTTTTCTTGATATACATTTAAGGGGGTCTTTTGAAGGGCACCAATGTTGTCTCCATAGCTGTTATTGCCTCCACCTGCAGTTTCTTTGTGTGAGAAAAACTCTGGAAAGCTTTCAGACCAGTCAAATTCATTGAGCATGGTTGGCTTGCAACGCAATGTCTTGAGGTCAATCCGAGGAAAGAAAAAGACAATTCTAGCATCAAACTCTCGAGATATCATCACTTACACCGAGAACTGGATATCGCTGAGAGGATTACTATGCGCCTGTAAAACATCTTCTTCGGCAATTGCCCATTCTGCTGCTTCCCTGCCTTCACCTGCGAAGGCGACGGCCATGGAGAAGAGGGCAGCCGCTGTCGGCCGCCCTCCTCACCATGGCCGTGGTCTGCCAAGACGACAACCATGGCCAGGAGGGGGGATTGCCCTCCTCGCCATGGCCGTCGTCTTGGCCGACCACGGCCATGGCGAGGAGGGCAGCCGCTGTCGGCCGCCCTCCTCACCGTGGACGTCGTCTGTCAAGATGACAACCATGGCGAGGAGGGGGGCCGAACCCTCCTCGCCATGGCCGTCGTCTTGGCCGACCACGGCCATGGCGAGGAGGGCAGCCGCTGTCGGCCGCCCTCCTCACCGTGGACGTCGTCTGTCAAGATGACAACCATGGCGAGGAGGGGGGCCGAACCCTCCTCGCCATGGCCGTCGTCTTGGCCGACCACGGCCATGGCGAGGAGGACAGCCGCTGTCGGCCGCCCTCCTCACCGTGGGCGTCGTCTGTCAAGATGACAACCATGGCGAGGAGGGGGGCCGAACCTTCCTCGCCATGGCCGTCGTCCTGGCTGACCACGGCCATGGCGAGGAGGGCAGCGGAGAAGGAGTACGTAGGAGAATTACTATTATGCTCAGAAGGTGTTCCTCAGAAGGTTCTTCCATTTGATGAACTCATTCGAGTTCTCGACAAGTTCAAGCAGATGTCCTCCCCAAATATTCGGAATGAAGTGACCACTTTTCAATACTTGCGACGATTTGGAGTTATGGACAGTACAAGGAAGTTGAGGGGCTCTAGTAGTTGGGCATTCATCTAGGAGAACCGCTTTCCTGGACAAGGAACAAAGACGGAGAAAGTTTTTATTTTAAAGATGTCTGAGGTTGGTCCTGGATGCGGGATTGATTTAGTAAAGTGAATGCAACCTGGAGGCGATTTGGAAGAGGCGTGGGTGATGTTTGACCACGTGAAACGTGTTAAGGAGTGGACCACTATGGCCTGTCATGTTTACGATTCGACATTTTGTTGTGTTATGACAGTTGCTGTGTGCGATATGCAGTCAGAGGACGTTGATGTCCAACAACTTTTCTGGAAGAGCCTCAATATGTTGCAAAGAGGCATGGTATCTCTTACTCAAATTTTAAAGGATTCATGACGGACAGCACTCAAGCAAATTGGAATGCGGTGCGTATTTTGTACGGTTCGGGCGACCCCGCAGGGCCAATGGACAATCGCTAGAGGACTTGCCTATTTCATTGGATGCAATCACTCGAAAAGCACACTAACGCAGACACTAGGGCCAACCTTCAGGACCAACACCGCCGTCTCTGCAAGTTGTACAAGGACTCCATCTCTTTGATAGATGCCCACAATCGATATTTGGCAATCCGAGCATGGTGGTTGTCTTCTGGTGCCGCAACAGAGGAGGCACTTCCAAGACTTGACTTGTGGCTTGTATTCTGGCTTTTTAGATACCGGCTATGGGGCGGATTCATGCAGCTAGTAAGTTCCTTTAGAATCATGTTTCTTTATATATCTTTATTCTAAAAAATGTTGATGGGCTTTAGCAGTATACATTGCTTTGTACTCGGTTAGTTCATTTTACATTCTACAGTACTAAGACCTGCGTCGTTAATTCCTTTCACCAAATTCTAGTAGTGTGTCTGGCAACGTCAGTCTTACAATCTATACTCTACACAATTAAACCTTTTCATTCTTCGTTGCCGGTATGTTTATATTCACAATTCATTATTTTTTACTGATTGTTTTTTATATTTCCCGGTTTTAGCAATCTTCTTTCCATTTCTTTTGGTTTTTTTCCCTTTCATTTTTTTTTCTTTTCTTTTCTTTTGGGCAGTTCCTGTTCCCCCAGGTTTTTCTCTATCCTTATTATAGGTCGCCGATATCGGGTGCCCTACCACAGTAATACAATTAGAATCGTCTATTCTGGGAACTAAACGTATTCGACATCGCCTGCTCACATGAGCAACAAAGTGCTTGTCATTCATTCGTATTGGCAACGGAGGTGTCTATTCTTGACCAGTCTTGAGGCGTTGTTGCCATTGCCCTCTGCTGAACCACGTCTTCTCTTGTAGTGTTGTTATCACTTTGAGTCTTTGAGTGGACTTCGAACTCTAGTTGCCAAATCATGCCTACTGAATCTTTCTCATTGCAAGATCTGTCCGACTTCGAACTTGCGGAAATGCGCACGTGTAATTTGGCCGAGACAGCCCACAACAAATGGTTGCAACAGTTTGGCAAAAGAGGGAACGATCTCTATGTCGCCTTTGTTGATGACATCGTCCGCGCATTCATGCAGGTTGTTGTCTACTATCAGTTTCTTAACGGTGAAAGCCCGGAACTGGGCCTGACAAGGAGGAACTCCGACTCCGTACTACCCATCGAACCGCTCAGTGCACTGGAAAATACTACAGTTCTTCAAGCAACTTTTGCCACAATGCCGGATGCAACAGAATTTTGCACACGAGATCGTCACCTAGAAGGTGAAGAAGAATTCGTTTCGTTGAAACGGAAAGCAGACCTTCCTCCAGGCTCTAAATTTGATTTTCACCGCCCTGACAAGATTAGTGTCTCCCGTCCACGACTTAGGAGACAAAGGAACAATCCAAAGATTGTTGATCTCACAGCTGACGACTCTGATTTGCCGTCTGAAATGAGGCCTGCTCCAGCTAAAGTTCATTCGTCTAAGACTCCGGCTACTTTGCTTCCTATGCAGCATGTTAAATTGGTTCAGGAGACTGTTTGCGAGGAGAGGCAGTGGCACATTGCAAGGCTTCCGAAGACCTCGGAAAAAGCTTGCTTTGCCATGCATGGCAGAAAGAGATGTGTTACAAATATTGTGCAAAGCGGGCGACCTACGGCTGCTCCAACTTATAGTGGCCTCATGGAAAATTACAAGAAGACCAGAATGGAGAAGATGCAGTTCTTCCTTTGCAAAGACGATATCCATCGTTGTGTCCACAGCCCTCGACGACCATGGGTTGTTTCTAAACTCCATGTCCCAAACGTATGGCCGGTGAAGATGGGCGCTAATCTTAGCAAGTCAGAGATATTTGCTCTCGAGTGCAGCGGCTTCAGACTTGCAGAGCGAGTCGAAAGGTCTCCTCAAAAGCTGTTTGGCGAAGGCGATTCCTTGGACCTCGCGAACTACCCTCCTCCTCCCAATCCTTTGGACCACCCAACTACGAGATTCAGAAAGCCCATCCGTAGGATTCTTAAAGCTCCTACTACTAAACACCACAACAGTTGTGTCTCTGCACTATCCGTAGCTGCGAAATCAGTGATATCCTTATGGTACCGCCTCCTGCTCTTGGCTGCATAATTACTTTACAGTCTAGTAGCATTTCCAAGGTTTCACGGTATATATTGACGATTGGTCAGTTCCCATCATATGATTGTCCATCCTTCAAGGAGATGTCAAAGAAGTCACTAGGTAAGCGTGGTGCTTGGACCTACTGCAAGCACCTATACTACATCTTTACCATAGTATGTGGATTCGACCAGGACCTAAATGTTTTCATGCACGGTCCTAGTTTCACTTGGAATGAGATAAAACGAGTCCTTCAGATTCTGCTTCTAAAAAACTATGGTGCTTAAATATGCTTTTGATCCATTTTTCTATTTTATTTTATTAATATGAAAATTGTGGTGAGACTAAAAGGGCCACCTGAATATTTTATTTATGCGCAGTTTCTTCTGTTTCACATGGAAATGACGGGAAGATGGCTATTTAGTGCACATAGGTTCTATACTTGTCGAGTTGTTTTGGGTTTCGGTGTTAGCCTCTCTGCACCTCTCAACCATCACTATCACACCCTCTAACACTCAGATGCCCTAAGTCAATCTCCTTCATACTTCCCCTAAACCGTAGTTCTATCGTAAACTCACTCTTTCAAACTCCTACACCATTAGTGCTCTGTACCCCTCCGTGCCCCTTACCATTTCCCCATACGAGGCCCTTATCTATGCTTGACATTGTCCCTCCATAAGAGTCCTTCTCACGGTCATTTCCCTACAATATCCACCTCAATTCTGTGCCCGCAATCAACTTTCTGTCCGCTCTCTATCTCCACACATTCAACTATATTTCTCCCTTATCTTCTTAGTCATAGAAATAATATTTTCTCATTATCGGACAATCTTATCACCACGGTCATAGGCCTTCCTCCTGTTGACTAGCACCTTTATTTCACATGAAGTCCATCTATTATTTAAGAATATTTTGAAATGCCCAATGTTTAAGCCACCTAATCCACGGTAATAGGGCCTTAGACGTACTACATTTAGTACTTTATTCTTGTTACAAAAATCACAAACTTTTACTTTTTCTACGTAATCTTATCTTTTTTGCACTCTATGCTCGCAAACCAAGGCTCACCGCTCTCCGCTCACGACTCTACGCTCGCAAAATAGCCTCGTCCATCTCCTTGGTTAGGTACTTCCTCACTTACATTTGCCACATGTTTGTAGTTAGCCTCATGGAAATATTACCACACCTCCCATGTTTTACTCAAACTCTCATGGCCGCAATGAATGGTAGTCTACATCAGTACCTCAACACACCTTCCACTTATCAGTGTCAATGGCATTGGAATAACATCACTCCTTAAAGTTACCTCCACACCAAACACATACCACACACTTAAATACAAACAAAACCACACCCACTTGACCAACCTCAAAGGCATCCATACACAACCACTCCTACCAAACATTTCCACCACACTCTACCAACACACACAAAACCACAACCACTACACAACACACACACAAAAAATTCCTATACAAACACTCTACATGATCAAACTTTATCACCACACATACCCTCTAACCAACAAAATAATGACCCATCTCTACTTACATACATATTTCACCATCCCCTTATGTCCTCCTACCACAAAATTGCTTATAAAATCCCCAACTCAACTCAAACATACATACATGTACCAACTCCTACAACAAACTCATACACAACCCAAATGCATCCCCAACCAATCACCTACAAAAATTCCCGTAAATTGCTTACAACCTCAAATACATCTACAAACACATTTCGCCTTAAACCACCACAACCTCATACTACAAATAGAAACAACACTTCAAACAAAACTTCATACTCCAGAAACATACTTGACAATGAAACTACACACATATACATCCACATTATCATACACACATATGGTAACCTGAACACAGATCCATTTACCCTCCCTAGAGCACCAATTTCCATAACAATTACTACCCCTACGTATATTTAAAACATATGCCAAAATGACACTAACTCAAAAACAAATATACACACAGAGAACAAAATACAACCAAACATAATTGCATACAACAAACTAATAAAATACACTCCCGCCCAAAAAAATACAAAAAGGTATGTAAATACAACTACACCACCTAATCACCACGTCTTACATCACCATACCCCCTCACAAAATTAACTAATCCACCACTATACAACCCACTACCACTCCCAATATACTTCCCTCATATCCCACCTCTACTCAGAATCACAACTCAAACCCCCCTCACAACTTGTACTATAAATACAAAACACATAGCCGAGACAACTAAGTTCCTACAACAGCTTCACCAACGAAAAAATCACAAAACAACAACAATAGTAATAAAAACAAACACAAAAAATAATCTCTAAAAGCACAAGTTCTACACTTACACTACTACCAACCGAAATCATCACCCACTACAAACTTTTACTCTTACTGTGCGGTGATATCAAAACCAACCCTAAAACAATGCCTAACATCTTCCATAATCACCCAAAAACACACAAAAAGTCTGCTAACACATAATTCATTCCCAACACAATAAAATTCTATCCGGAATACCAACACTTAGCCTCTTCTTTTGCACCGCTATTAAAAACACACATGTACTACATCAGACATACACCTCACTCTATCCTAACATCTCCAAATACATACAACAGAAAAACAATGTTCCACCCTCACACATTCTCTATGCCTTAATCACCACTATCAACCCTTCTATAAACGAATGTAATAACACTCTCGGCCGACACCACACTAGTCTGAACCTAATACAATGGACAAACCTACTACTAAACACCCTTACCGCATTACAAAACCCCCCAAAAGACATATGAAAACCAAACATCTATACACCAAATTCCTAGAAGAAAATCAACGCATCCTACAACACAAAAACTCCCTCCACAATGACCTATATAACTACATCCGTAGCCAACTTCTACCCCCCACCTTCAAAACTACAAAATCAAAATTTCCCTTCTTTCCAAACTACCTTATCTTTGAGGCTCTTTGATGCTTTGAACCAATTAATGCATATACACATCCTCCACCACCACCCCCGTACATCCCCTCCCCCTTCTAACCTAGATATAGAAAATAGAAACACTTACATAACAATATGGAATGCCTCAACGTTAAACAAGGCTTTACCAAGCATTCATAACCTAGTACCAAACACTGACATATCCCCTCCTATAATCGCCATACAAGAAACCAAACTAACCGCTACAAAATCCACAAAATATATACAAAAAAAATTCCAGACTATAAATTCATATTCAACAATATCCATGCATATACAAGGTGCAATCAACAACAAATGCCATATTATATTCTCGCAAGAGGTGGTCTTTTCATGCTTATACACCAATCATATGCTTTCCCCAGAAATATCACTAAAATCTCCACCCCGGCTAACATATCACCATACCTACAAATTATTGAAATTGCAAATCGACCACTCCAACCACGGCTTATCCTACACCTGTATATGCCCTCGCATCTAAAAGACTCTAGACTCATTCTAGATATCCAAAGCACTATCACCACTCAAATAAACTCAGACACAGATCATACAATAATACTATGCAGAGACTTTAACCGAGACATTGCCCTCATTGGAAGACACAATGACCTTGTTTTTACGCCTCCCACTTGAAATAGACCACCAATGGAGAAACTACACGGATAATCTAGAATTAACATACATCCCAACCGACACTCAATACTCTAGACAAGGCGGACTCAACTACACACACTAGCCTAATTGATGGGTTCTACATTAAATCACCCAACCTCACTCAATACACGTCTCACATCTATACCATAACCAACCTAAATTCCAACCACTTCTCAATCCAACTCAACATACCATACAACACCCTCCTCAATAGATCCATCACACACCAATTCAAATGAAATTAAAATACTCATCCTTGTCTCCAAAGAAAACATTCAAATCTTTAATTCTTCATTTTTTAAAAGAAAACTCTATATAATTGATAATCTCACAAATATCCTCTCCAACCATGATCACCTCATACAAAAACAGTGGCAAGAAGCTTGCATCACCCTTGATGGTTTAGTCAATGCAATCTCTAGTATGTTAGAAAAAACTTACAAAGTGCCCCCCATACACAACTCACACCCATAACCGCACAACAAAGGGGATATCTCCCTTGTAAACTAGCTAAAACTTGGAGACAACATATTGTTACGTACCACACCATACAAAAAAACAACCTATATTGCTAAAACCAACCCTAGCTGGCACACTCACCCTATCATTTCCGAAATACAAAGATTACACCACATTCAAGTTCCACAATTGCCACCGCCCAATACCCCACACGACAAATGGCTAAATGAAATTGCAATTATTGCAAAAATGCCACTAAACTAGCCAGAAAAATAACTACAAAATATACAAAAGATTGCATTAAAAAGCCATTTCTAAATACCGCCAACTACATGAAACAAGCCCCAAAAAGATCAAAAGAAGGTTTTTTAAAAGCAATATTAACTTACCCCTCGATTGTATATTGGATCAAAACAACAATATTGTAACTAGCTTGGATGACATTGCAAACGAAATTCATTTCCAACAATACATGAACAATAGACCAATCACCCCCCCCTCGTGCCATTATCAACCACACCATACACCCACATGTACATGCGGAGTGTGGCAATATCCGTGGCATGGTTTAGATGGATTTACTATTGACAAAAGGGGAGAACCAACCATCCCACTTCATACATACTACAATAGAGATACATACAACATGTGTCTAAAAACCTTGGAAAACAACAAAGCCTCCAGCCCCGACCACAAACTCAACTCAATTCTAAAAATATGTCTCTAAGATTCCACAACTTACTATCACTATTCTTCTATCATTGCTACAAACAAAAAGCAATATGTGCATCTTGGAAAACAAGTATCACAATTCTCCTATACAAAAAGGTAACCCATTTGTATTACCTAACCACAGATTCATAGCTCTAGCTAACACAATCTACAAATTATACACTAGTACATTGACATCTATATTGTTGGCATATGGAGGAAAACAAAAGAAGAAGAAGAAGAACGCCGGATTCCGTAGGAGGCCGGCGTGAATAAAGTGTTTGTTCGTTCCACTACTAAAACCATGCCCACCGGACAGGGAATTAGTAAGCTGGAACTACTTCCCCCTTTCGAGGGTAGACACTATGTAACAAGTAGCCAAAAAACCACAAAACCAACCAATCAAAATAGAACACAGAAGGAGGGAGGGGGGAGGAGAGAGAAGAGAGAAAAATGGAGAGGAGGGAAAGATGGAGAGGAGGATGTGTTCCACAATGTCAGGGATTAAAAATAAAGTAAAGGGGTAATTTTATGGGGGGTCTTGTGTATCGGGAAGGGCTTGCTTGTTTTCAATTTTGAGTTTATGTAGAAGGATGGACATAGCATGTTGTATGGAAATAATGTTAATATTTTTGAAAGTGTTTGTAATTGTATCAATAGGAATTTTGAAGGTATCTTTTAGGGTTTTTATAGATGGAATATAGGTGGTGGCGTGAGCGCTGGCTGTGATTACAATAAGGGGGTCCACTTTCCATCCGAGGGCTATGATGCCATCAATGAGGAGTTGGTATTTATTTATTTTGTTTTTGATTGTTTCTGGAGAATATCTATCATTACAATATGTAAACTCAATGAATTGAATGGTGTAATCTTGATTTATGTGGTTGGGTGGGGGATCATTGTATAGTAGTCCTCTAACACAAAGTATGTCCGGTTTGAGTCTAGCGTTACAGTGACAGCGTTGAGTTGCGCATGTACACGGGAGAAGCCATGAGGGGACTGTATTTTCTTGTGGATTGTTATTAAAGGTGCTGGCATTCATGAGGATAAAATATCTCGATTCGTGATGGGAGGTAATAAGTTTTCAAATTTCCCATACCGCTTTGTTATGCCTTTTGGCAATTGGAGAAAAACACCAAATACTTCATGATAGCTAAGAAGGGTTTAGAGCCGAGCGTAGTACCACCCGACAACTCCAAATCCTTATTTCCGCTCTAGAGGATGCAAAATTTACCAACCAAGATATTTACATACTCTACATCGACTTTAAAAACGCATTTGGACTGATTGATCAGCCCCAACTCCTCACCATCATGAATGACTTAGGCTTTTGAAAAGACGCGGTCACATTGGTTTGTAATTTTTACTCTCAATCTACCACCACATGTATCGGAGAATACTTTGGCAAAACTAGACTCATCTCCATACAATGTGGCACCATCCAAGGTGACACATTGAGCCCCTATCTTTTTATTATCTTTCTAGAATCTCTACTTTGATGGCTTCAAAGAGGTAACAATGCCTACATCTTTGGCACATCTAAAAATACCATCAATTCGGTTACATACGCAAACGACCTAGCCGCCGTGTCCGGACGCCTCAAATCACTCCAAATCCAACAACAAAATAGATAAATTCTGTGTATGGACCCATATAAAACTTGGGGTTCAAAAATGTGCCGTAACCGGATGCCCCAACAAATCCAAAATAAACCCATGGAGAAGCTAACAATTGAAAAAGTTCTATGTAACCACTCAGGTATGAGTGTTTTGAATGCCTTATACCATAAAATTATATGAACTTGAGTGGAGTACTTTTATTCAAGCTCCAACCATTCTTTGGTTTTTGACACTTGTGTCCAAGGCCATATTTTCTTTGTAATGTGCAATTTTATTTATATATGAAATAACAACTTGCCACAAAGCTTTGAACTGCCTCAACAGATAACTGATTTGGATTCAAATCAAAATTACCATACGCACTGCACCCAAGCTGCAAAATCAAACAAAACCAATAATGTAAAGAAAAATAAGATGAAATGAATTAGTAGATTGAAGGCAATACAAAAAACAAAAGCTTTATCACTATAACTAAAAGCCTTATTAATAAAATTAAAGACTTTACTAGCCTAGATAAAAGTTTCATTTGTAAAATTATGAGCTTTATTAGTAGAATAGAACGTTGTTCTAATCAAATTAAAAGCTTTGCAAACAAAATCAAAAGCTTTACTAACAAATGCAGCATCCAAAGACGTCACTGTCATGGACAATTCAAACCCGACATAATATGCATCTAAGGCCTACCATATAAAGACCCTCCACAAAACCAAATAGCTCTGAATCTCACCATCCAATTCATAATATGAATTCACATACTGCAATGATAGATTATCACCTGAAATCATTGCAAACAAAATTAAAAATATCAGCCAATTATGAATGACGTCACTGCTCTTGGTTGGAACGTCAATCCTTCATTGTCATCACTAGCTGGTGCCCAAGCCACTACCTTTACCTCATCAATTACAACTCTTGAAATTTTTTTTAATAACCCCTTTACTTCAAATTGGAATACCTTGAAAAACATAGTCACCATTGCAATCCAACATGCTATGTCTATACTTCTACACAAGTGAAAAATTGAAAACAACCAACCCCTTCCCAATTCACAAACCCAACCATAGAAGAAGAAGAACTCCGGTTTTAGGGGGAGACCGGCGTGAATATAGTGTTTGTTCATTCTCTTCACTAAGCATATGACGACAAGACATACGCTAGTGTAATAGAACTTATCCCCCCCTCGAGGATAAACATTTTTCTACACTAATTGCCTTAGAGAATGGTGTCAACCAAACAAGTTCAAATTTTGGGAAGGAAAATGTCGACTGAGAAGAGCTCCGCATTTCCTGGTGAGGGGAGTGTAGGGACTTAGTTGCAAAAACTTAGACCGCGTACAACAGGAGGTGGCTGACCCTGTTGATGAGCCGGCGTTAGTTCTTTGTCTTTGCATGTGGGTGGGTGTGGTAAGCAGAGCGAGGAGAGTGTTGAGGCTCAAAAATCCCAGATCTGAGGACTAGTGGTTTGGAGTATGCATGTTGGAGGACTAGATCGTGTGTGTAGAATCTGAAGCGAGGGACACATGTGTTGGATCACAGATAGGGACCTCTTAAACTTGTTTACTAGCTCACTCGGCTTAGATCTGAAGAAGGTTTTGGTCAGATTTGTTGCCTCCCACACAAATCCCTCCTCTTCCCCGACCGAGGAACTCAAGTTTTCGAGATAGCGCGAAGTCATCACACAACACTGTTGCAAAGCAGATCGCACTCATCATCACAGGCTATCCCTCACCCTCCCATTCATTTCAATTACTTGTTGTTGGTAATAGATCTCGTTAACAAAATATGTCGTCGCATACACATATCAGTCTGTTTTATTAAGTGGTTTAGATACAATAACAACACAATAGGCTGTCGAGTGCACAAATCAGTTTGTTTCATTAACTGGCTCAGGTACAACAGCAGCAGAACCGCCCTTAGAGGAAGTGGAGAAGCAGCAACTCCCAAAGCGCCAGGGAGCACATCACACACGCTAGATCTGCGAATACAACCAAGAAAATCAGCGCCCCAGAATTCAGGTACGGCTTCTACCTACTCCCAATATCATTCCTTGTTTTTCTAAATTAGCAAGGTCACCCCTACTTTGCAGACCTGTACAAACCTCCCACTTAGACAAAACACCACAGAGATTAGACTTACCTCCCATCTGAACACCAGATCTCTCCCCCCTTTGCGGAAGCGCTGCTCAAACCTCTCCCCCCCGCTCTCTCTCGACCCCCCCCCACTCACTTCCCCATCTACATATCAGATCTCTCCCCCCCACGCGGAAGCACTGCCCAAACTTTTCTCCCACTCTCTCTCTCTCGACCCTCCCCAACCGCTTTCCCATCTGGATACCAGACCTTCCCCTCCCTCGCGGAAGCATTGCTCAATTCCCTTCCCTCCTTTCCCCCTTGAACCCCCCCACTCGCCTCCCCACCTAAACACCAGATCCCCTCCTCCCTCGTCGAAGCACTACTTAACCTATCCCCCTCCTCTCCCCCTCTCTCGTCCACAGCCCCAGTTACCCTCTCAACCAACCCCTCCCCACTCTCTACGACCCCTTCCCCACGCCCCAGCCTCTCCCCATCCCTCAACCTCCCCAGGCTCTCCATTCCCCCCCCCCTTCCACAGTCTAGAACCCCCCTCCCAAAAATGTCGAACCCGTAGACAAACCTAGACAAACCTAGACCTAAACTCCGACATCTCCCTAACACTAAAACAGATAAAACTAGACCTCAAACCATCCCCGATCCCGACACTGTGAGATTCCAACCCCGACCACGTCCCTGGACAAGCCCCCCCACGACATCGAAGCTGCAAGACACGGACCCCGATCACGAACCCCCACCGACCCCGGAGCAGACATGCCTCAATCCCAACAATCCTGGAGCAGGAACCGCCACCGACCCCGGAGCAGATAGACCTTGATCAAGAACAAGATCACGACACCTTTCCAACCCCAACAAAGACAGACCTCAGATCCAAGCATAACCGCATCCCCGACTCCCCCACGACCTCGACACGAACAGACCCCGAGTACAACCCCAACAACAACTAATCAAGACGCAGTCGGCGACACAGACAGACTATCTCAAACCTCCGGACAGCCAAGACGTAGACCGATCTTCCCAAACCCCTACCAAACCCGACCTCGGTCCCTAACCATAAACCCTCCCCAAACCCGACCCAGACTGACCCAGACATACCATGGGACCAAGACTGCAACTCCTCCCAGACCCCAATACAAGAAACCCAAACATAAACCCGCACAGGAAGCCCAAACGCACACAAGAAGCCCAAACAAGCGCATAACACAGACACAAACCCGCAGAGGAAGCCCAAACGCGACCTCTACCACGTACCCCCTACAACCTCGACATAGGAGCATCCAAACCTTGCTTGCCACCCCAACCGGAACCACTCCCAGACTCAGACAGAGTAGATAGAAGGCAACCTCAACCCCGACCACACTGATCTCTCCCGCCCACTGCCCTAGAGACAACCCCAACCCCCCCTACACGACCGACTACCTGCCAGTCCCAACCAAGACCCACGAACTACAACCAGCATTCCCCTTTGCGACACCCAAAACCAACCTTGCGACCCTCCTAAAACCACCCACGACCTTCCCAAACCCATCTGCGACCTCCCAAATTCGACTTGTGCCCCTTCAAAACCAAGGTGCGACCTCCCTCCTACCTTTAGAGAACCCCCACATTCAACTTACGACCTCCTACCCCCCTAGAACCAACATGGCAGGCAGTGCAAGGAAGAACTTAGCACTAGACCTAGAAATGGTAGACCAAATAGACGAAAGCCCCAACCTCATCATAAAATCAAAGACACCAAGAGGCAAACAAGATAATACCAGCAATAGCAAGAGAAGCAAAAGATCCAGTACAAACGAAGGTAAGTCCACTAAACCCATTTTCACAACTTACAAATTTTGGATGGGATTTCAGGCCATGGAGGCTGTCGTACCACGAATTTCAAAATTTTGTTAGTTAGTTAGTTAGGGATCTTAAATATGACTTGTTTGATAGATATAGGAGTTAGCCCTAGACTAGTATTAACCTTTAAGATAGATTAGAATTAAGAAAGTTAGAAGGTATTCAAAAACCTTAGAGTGGATAAAAAGTAGTCTAGGACCCGATCCTAGTTGGAGCAGAATAAGGAGTCCGGGAGGGGAAAACTCGAAGCTCAATAGTTGGAGCGGAGTGCAAGGAGCCCGGAGAAAAACAACTTGAAGCTCAACAACTGGAGTGGAGTATGAGGAGCCCGGAGGGAAAGAACCCGGAGATAACAACTGAAGCCTGAAGGAAACTTCTACGGCCCAAGCCCGGACTTCTTGTAGAGTTGGAACCTCGAGAGTGAACAGCACCAGCCAAGCCTGGAGGTCGACATCAACACGAACCCAAAGGCCAGCACCAACGGAGCGCGAGGAGGAAGTCCTAGCAGGCAACCCAAGCAGGAGGCTGCTCACGAGTTCCATCCAAGCTAGAGGCCGGTACAAGAACAAGCAGCGGAGCGCGAGGAGGAGGTCCGAGCAGGCAGCTCAAGCAGGAAGCTGTTCACGAGCTGTACCCAAGCTAGAGGCCGATACAAGAACAAGCAGCGGAGCGCGAGGAGGAGGTCCGAGCAGGCAGCTCAAGTAGGAAGGTACTCACGAGCTCCACCCAAGCTAGAGGCCGGTACAAGAACAAGCAGCGGAGCGCGAGGAGGAGATCCGATCAGGCAGCCCAAGCACCGGAACACAAGGAAGGAGGAGATCCGAGCAGGCAGCCCAAGCACCAGAGCGCGAGGATCACCGCAGAGTAGGCTAGGAGCAGGACTTTAAGGGAGAGGAAGAACCTCGTAAGGACGACGGCGAGGAACATGAGCAAGCAGGCGGGAGGAATCTGGCCCGGAACACTGGCCCTGAAATCTAGCCCGGAAAACTGTCCCGGGAGTCCCGAACCTTGGGAGAGGCATAACTCCCTTGATACTCGTCCAAATGGGATGAGTGAGGAGTCTATCGGCATCTACGCAATAAGGAGATGTCAATTAAGTGGTCGATTGTCCCGTTCGGATGCAAAACAAGGAAGATATCACTATAAGAAAACCCTGTTTTTTCTGATGTCTAAATTAGACATCTTGAAGATTTTTGGATGTCTTCTTGTCTTAGATGATGTCTTAGAGGACATCCCGATGTCTTGGATGTCTAATAAGATTAGTTGGAATTGGCGAGGCATGGAGACGGGGATGTCTGCTAGATGTTTGTCGAGACGTCAGAGTTTTTTAGATGTCTTACGAAACATCTCCGATGACATCAAATTGCCACGCTGGCAAGGGATTTTGGTCCAACGAGGTCAAAACGTGTAAAAGTTACTGGTATGCGAGGTAAAAAGCATTTCTACTGTTCTAAAAGTAGCTTAATGGCAGCGGTTTTCAAGAGTGAAAAAAAAAGACATCACACTTTTCAAAAGTGTTTATTTTTTTCCTATTAAAATTTTTATTTTGTAACATGGCAATATTGGAAATATTAAATTCAGAATATTCTCACTGATTTGTCATTGGTCCAGTTTTTGAATAATATAAAAATATAATTTTATATTTTAGTAAAAATATAATAAGTAATTTTTTAATATATTTAAGTAAATTATGATATTAAAATAATGTATTTAAATAAAAATATTATTCTTTATTAATATAAAATTATTAAAATAATTAAATAATATTATATAAATAATTAAATATCAATAAAATATTATTGGTGACAAAAAATAGATTTTCAAAGTATAAGTAATTTCATTGATATTTAATCCTCAAAATACACATGGACATACATGAAAAAGGTAATTTACAGCGCTTTCGTTGTTGGCAAGAAAAACTCCACGTCGGACGACTTGACAAGTCATACTACATCTAGGCGGATGTCTCTGTGGACATCCGGCTTACTATGACTACAGTAACGCATAAACCTCACCGTAGACATCCACTTGGATGTCCGTAAAAATGTCCTGCACGACATCCTACTATACGTCCTTTACCCCAAAGCGGCAGTACCAACTTCTTCTGTTACTACTCATCCTGCATTTCACCATCACTGTCTGAATTTGTTGTGGCTGTAACATAGGACCCTCCAGTCGGCGTCGGTCTCTGAATAGGCTCTATCTCCAAGATCTGCGGTTGTAAGCCTTGGAAGTTCGCATCGTCACCAATTGCGATTCCATTCGCCACAGGTTGCCGATGATGTAATGTTGTACGCCGACCGCGGACGTCTGTTCGGCAGATGATCTTCCATCCGCGTCTTGTCGGGTCATCGGAGAAAAAAACTTGTTGACAGTGCAAGGGGAATGCAAATGAATCCGGATGCACTCTATTGTCCATGTGGTTGAAGTTTGCCATGCTGAATCCGTACTTGTCACGCTCAATACTCGGCACTCGCACGTCCGGTGAGGCTCTTACCCATTCGCATAGCAAAACCGTGGTGCAGTGATTACGGTAATCCAGCTCCACTATCTCCTGGATATATCCCACATGCTCTGCGGTATGCTCAATGGGCCTCCCATTGCGAATCCCCCAACGCAACTGCTGTGTATAAGTGGCCACTACACATGAGTCTCGAGTAACAAGGCCCGCCTCCGACGTCCGCACCCGCAAATGCATCCCGAATGCATTCATATGCCGATGAGAGGTTGCGAACCGCTCCGGAGGACAGGAATACTGTACGACGTCCTCGTCAAGACGATCACCGGCCGCTTCTGCTTGCAGCACTCGTGCCTTTAGCCAATCTGCAAAGCATGGCAGATCCCTCAGCTCGGGGGGGTACGTCACAGGTCTAGAGGATCGATGACGTCTTGACTGTACTCGAAATGCTTCTCGCTCTTCCCATCGGCGTCCCTTCGCAATGATGTATTCCCTGTGCACCACTCCCACCTCTGTTATTAGACTATTCAATTCCATGCTTAACACACACAACACATGTGTCAACTGCTGAAATGTCCTCGAAGATGTCTGTATAGACATCCTAGCGTCCGTGCTAACAACGCCTACTACATCTACATTGACGTTTGCAAGACATTTCTAAGGACTCATGAATGTTAGAAGGGATGTCCTACTAGACATCTTCCTTGACATCCACGTCTATCAGACTTCGATTCGATCATTCATGTTACCAAGGCCCATTTCTACAGGTGCCAACCACAGGGACGGCCTGACATGCCCAAGTACTGGTACAGGAACTCACTCTCGCAAAGGTTCCAAGCACGCTGCGTTGTCGATGACGAATGCATGTGCGTAGCCCCGTACCTCATCAGACATTCGGCGCTTTGTTGTTTCATTGCGCCCCAAGATCTCATCATTCATGGTAGCATCTTCGTTTGCGTCCCATACTCGGAAATTTGTTGCTCTATGGCGTTTCATGTACTCTGTACAGAATCCAAGTGTTTCGTCGAGACGGTACCCTTCTGCTATGCTCCCTTCGGGATGTGCGTACGTCCTTACGTAATCTTTGAGTGTCTTCATGTATCTCTCGATTGGATACATCCATCTACAGTGGACCGGTCCACATATGAAGAGTTGTTCCACAAGATGTACAGGAAGATGCGCCATCACGTTTAAGAACGTCGGTGGGAATTCCTTCTCCAACACGCATGTTGCCATTACCACATCGTGCATGAGACTATCGCGGGAGTCTTCTCGTACCTCCTTCTCGCATATGCGCTGGAAAACCCTGCACATTTCGATGATCGCAACCCGCACCTCTTCGCCAAAGACGTTGCGAATGGCCACCGCAAGTATCTGCAACCCTCCATACAATCATCATGTGCAAGTAAGAAACTACTGATCCTCTGACATTGAGTTATGCGTGCCTGTAAGAACGGATTGCCAGTTCCATCTACCTCAAAAGAGGTGTACAAAAACATCAACCGTGTCTGCATGGACATAAGGATGTCCTTCTGGACATCCTTCTAGACATGCGGACGTTTGAAATGATGTCTCAAAGTGATGCGGGTTCCTACTATATTCAGTTCTTTTTAGCACCTCAACTCTTCTATGTACTTTAGTTTTTTCAGAACTCATTTCCAATTCAACTTCGTACCTGTTGCATAAGGACATGGTAGTCGTGCGTCTTCATATATTGTAGTTTCCCGTCCTGCAACCGCTTGTGAATTGCCCCCACGTACTTTGTTGGAGTTCGCATACTTGAAACTATATGAACGAACTGTTGTTTCTCCTTTGGCTTCAGAATGTATGGGGCCTGCGGCATGTAGTACTCATGACCTCGACAACGTGGGGGCTGCAACCAAATCTCCTCACGTATGTTCAAGTCCTGCAGATCTTGGCGACTTCCAGGGCTGTCGTTCATTCCAAACAACGTCTTGAGAATGTTCTCGCATAGATTTTTTTCACAGTGCATGACATCCAAGATGTGTTGAACCTTCAGATGCTGTAACATAATAACCATTCATGTGATTAGATCCATATTCCTCGTGCTCAATATGCCGTGATTGTGCGGTTCACTGTCGTCCACGTCTAGCTGTTGTAATTGATGTCTACGAAGACGTCTACGAAGACATCTGTCAAGTCTCAGAAGACATCCGTGCGGAGTACCGTGACGATTATATGCCCGTAAAGTGCGAACGACAGCTGTTACAAGAGAAGATGAACGACTTGTTTACCTGCCAGTACGGTAGCTCGAAGAATGCACTGAGACGCTTGACTCCCGTGCTGTGAACAGGGTCACCGGGAGCCCCTTCCGGCCCACCAAGATCCAAGTATGATTGCCGCCATGCAGCGTACCGGATAACGTCTAACCCTGAGATGGTTGGTGGCGCCGTTCGAGTCTCACGGTGGCCATTGAACCTAGTGTACCTCCGATATGGATGCTGACGACCGAGATATCGACGTATTCCCCCATACACTATCTTCGAGCCTCTTGCCGTACAGTCAGGGCGCAGATCCCCAGTCTTCGCCATACGAGCATCCGTTTGTGGGCCACAGCAAGGACAACCTTTATACCCCTTACATGATAGACCAGAGATCAGGCCGTACGCCGGGAAATCCGAAATAGTCCACATGAGCAACCCGCGTAGGTTGAAGCGTCGAGACCCCACGGGTTGGCTGAAATCCTGTGCTGGTACACCTCGCCAAAGTTGTTGTAGCTCGTTCAACAATGGGCGCAGGTATACATCAATGTTTGTCGCCGTGGGCGACCGCTTCCCCGAAATCAATATGCACAATGATATGAAGAACTTCTTCGTAACAAACCACGGCTCCAAGTTATAAATCAATACCAGCACTGGCCATGTCGACCAGTTTGTGTTGCTCAACTTGAAGGGATTTACACCGTCAAGTGCTAAAGCAAGTCGCATGTTTCGGTCCTCACGTCCGAAGATGTCAAACGCAGCGTCCGTGTTGATGTGCTTCCACGCGGGACTGTCAACTACAGATCGCATAACTCCATCGTCACTAAGATGTTTTTTGTAACCGGTCAACATGCTTGCAATCTCTGGCGATCTCCACATTCGTTGAAGCCGCGGAATGAGAGGGAAGTGTCTTATCACCTTTGCTGGGATGGAAGTTGTGCCCTCCAACCATCTAGACTTCGAACACTGTGGGCATGTCACCAACTCTGCATGATCATTCTCATACAATACACAACAATCTGGACAAGCATGGATGTTGTTGTAGTCCAACCCCAATCTCCGAATTGTCTTTGCGGCGGCATAATGAGTGTTGGGCAGCTTGTTGTCCTTCGGTAGTAAATCCTGTGCCAAGTACCTGAACAATTCGGTTCTGAAAGTGTTGCTGACTCCAAACACAACACACGTGTTCATCAGAACGATTGTAGCAGAGACAACGCTGGTTTTTGCTCCTGGATACACTGGTGTCGTGGCTTCCGCATACAAGTTCTGTAGTTCATCAACTGTGTCGCTATCGAACTCATCATTGTCTACCACATTGGGTTCGCCTCCTGCATCCCTGTGTAGTGCATCACCACGATCCAAAGCATCCATAACCTGGCGCTGGACGTCGTGAAACTCATCGAGTAGTATGGCGTCTGCGTTGACATCATCCCTTCTAGGGACATCGTGAACAACATCGTCGGGGACATCATCAGCGTCAGCTGTGCCACCATCATGTACAACGTCGTCATCGTATGCAACATCCTCCACCCATATACCCTCCGGTGGATACCCATGAGGCGGGTCACCCCCGATGATGGACTTAGTCAAAAATGGATCTCTGCCAATGGCTGCGAGGTGCTCTCGGATGACGGCGATTCTCTGGCGTCGACCCCCATGGCAGGTTTGGCAAGGGCAGTAAAATGATGATATGTTTTGCGTCGTTGCCACTCGTAGCTCTGTCTGGAGGATAAGGTCCGCAAGCGGGATGTGACGCATTGTCCGCCCATCAGCATCAATTCGAATCGTTGCGCCATGGCGGCACCGCTGTGTACTCATTGCCGCAACTTCGCTGCGAAGTATAGAAAAATATATTATACCATGTTAGAAATCATACTGATCGTAAGGAACACGGAAGAAATGACTTGTACACGACTGCGCATTGTTCAAATTTGGCATCATTTACTGCAGAATGTATACGAGGATGTCCATTTAAACGCAGAGACGTCTATGATAGCATCCGTAATGATGTCTCCTAAGACATCGTACGTGGTTGGTATATCTACGTCAGAGACCACAACGTATTATCCCTGTTCTCTACAGCCATGCACATCATTATAGATGGATGATTATAGGTGTTCTGCCATAGGTGATGGTAGTATACATCCACTGCATTGATCGTACGTGTACATGTGCATGCATACATTGCTGATAATAAAAAATAACCATCTTAAGAGTACTTAGTGCTATACAGAAAAGACAATCTTCACATAACCATACATAGAACGTGAACATGCAATTGTAAGACTGTGTCTTGATCATTAAAGATGTCTATGAGAACATCCATGATGACATCACAGTAGACGTCCTCAAAGAACGAACCTTGAACAGATTTCATTGTCCTTCAGCACTTACACATGGAGAATGGAAATGACGGCGTCTAGAAGTATATGCACAAATTCACATCATGAATATCGAATATGTGGATCGAAACTTTCTTACACGATAGTATGAAGTAAATGAAGTACTGTACTCAAAATGCAGACGTTAATATAGCAATCGAATACATTGGGTTTGTACCTTGGAAGTAAGTCTTCTACAAAATACGAATTGCGCAAAGTACGTCCTCATATAGAATTATTATCCACTTGTACACTATAGGCATGAACAAAATTTTATACATAGATAATGTGATTTTAATTTCCAATTTACTTCACTGTACAGTGCATTTCATAACATCAATGTGCATGGAGTGCGAAAAAACATCGCAAGCTTCTAGTCTCTTCAATTTTCCTTATGTTCAAATAGTAATTCTTCATACAATGAAAGAAAATACATTCCTATTGATTTCCAAACTCCAAACTTGGTTGTTCTATGTCAGCTGAAAGAATGTTCTGAATACTTCCCATGTTGCTTAACTTCTGCCAACGTAAAGTATGAAATAACTTCTTCACCTGCAGATGTCTCCTGGGATGTCTACGTAGATGTCTAACGAGATGTCTAAGTAGATGTCTAACGAGATGTCTAGACGTCAAAATGACAGTAGGAATAAATTATAAGCAACCCTAATCCACGTGTCCAACCTACCTAATCCACGTGTCCAACCTACTTAGCATCGGCTGCGCATACTGTCAAACAGCTAAGGCAATTGTGATAAGCTACGACTCCTACTTTTCATGCAACCAAGGTCCTCAATATTCCTACCTTAGTGCATACCATAGCATTCTGAAAACATGGAGGGAACTAGAGGATTTCATGTGCGTTATAGACATGGTGGATGTGGAGACACCGTACCAGAGAAGTTGCGAGCGTCCGTGGTTACAAACGCAGCTCTCGACGTCTTCAATAACTTTGTCGATATCCTTGCAAGAGTCACACCGCCTACAACAACAATGAAAGAGCAATGTCAAAATCCCGGAACAGAAGTGCGGCTGAGCGCGCGATTCAAGGAAGCCATGGAAGCAAATCGGCGACCGCAATTACCTCCTCCTACACCAATCTCCGTACGAAGTATTGCGAAAACGATGGATCAGAAGGTATGTAGCAACTGGAACCCTAAGCTCCACCTCAAATTTCGTCACTTCCTCCACATGCGATGTGGACCTCCACTTTGCTCTTGGGATTGAGGTCGCACGAGCAGATTGATGCCTGCAAAAGGGGAGGAAGTTGGAATCGGGGCACGGAGACAAGATTTTCAACAGCGCTGCGCCGATCAACCAGCGCTGGAGAGGGTTTCTGAAATCGCACGGCCATAGGGCCTGCACGGTGATAGGGCGAGGGGCACGGTGATAAGTCCGGAGGTCGGTGATGGGTGACCGCGGACCAAGCCTTTAAGGCTGCCGCCTTTCCTGCATCGTCTCGCACCTCTGCACTGTGCAGACGTCTCCTGCGAGGTCACCTCCCCTCCTCCGAGCGCTCTACCGCTCCGCTTCTGCAGCTCGATCCTCGCTGATGAGCCCGCTCTCTCCCTTCTTGAAGATGTGAAGCTCCGATCCCCGTCAAACGTTTTTGTTTCTGGTTTTGGAATTGTCTGCTTCCGTCAATTTGTGGTTCTTCTCCTTACCTCCACATCTGTTCTGCAATTGATTTTCAGCTTCTTCATTCGTGATTTCGTGGCTGTGAAATTTGGTGAGGGAAAAGTTCGGTTTCGTACGGTTGGTGTGCTGCAGGACGTCTGTTTGTCCATTTCATGACTCCCGAACAGCAGTTGTAGCAGTAGTACGACGAGGTGGTGTATGTGCTTGTGCTCATGTTCATGATCTTCTGAATGATGTGGTTTGATCCGCATTGTGAATACCGTGATTGTGCTGCATGTTTACTTCGAAGTATGAGACGTTGTCCGCGAAGATGTCTGACTGGATGTCTAGTAAGATGTCTAATTTTGTGCTTCTGTTCACTAAAAGTGTGTTTTCATGTCTGTGGCATGGCTGCGAAGTACGAGGCGTTTGTTGAGTGGCCAGCCAGGCGCGTCATGATGACGAGGAAGGGCCAGAAGAAGCGGCCGCCATCGCCACGCAGAGAAGACAGCCACACTAGAGAGTTGCGGACGAAGAATTGCGAAGACGTGCAGGCAGGACCCAGCAACAAGCAGAAACTATCCGTGGCAACTGAGGCACAGACCCGGACAAAGCGGATGAAAGACCTTGAACTGCAACAGGATTTCCGGTGAGTGCACCAAAAGATTGAAAACATGTGATTACTTTGTGGTTTTATGTTGTATTGTTTTATCAGCCAAGGTTTCTTGTTGTACAGTCGGGGGTTTGAAGACCAAGAATATGAGGAGGAGGCAAACGACACAGAGGATGAGGAAATCGAGGACGATGACATCACTGAAGAGGCAACACCCGAGGAGACCCCTCTGCAGCGTGGATCAGCACGGCAGTTGAAGAGGGAAGCGGTGAAGAAAGTCTTGACCGTGGACGAGAAGGGCTTCCCTTATGGGAACTTGAAGAAAGCATACGAGGAAGATTTGCGCTTGATCTCAAAGGAGTTAGATCCAAACTACAACTTCAAAGAGCAGACTCAGGCGATGAGGGAGAGATTCTTCAATCGCTTGGCAGGAGGTAAGAGAATTGTGCTTCTGTTGGAGGGGATGACGGTTTTCTGTCTAAGAGGATGTCTATTAGGATGTCTTCAGGGCTGTCCGGCAGGATGTCTACGAAGATGTCTGCAGGGATGTCTCACAGCGTCGATTGAAATATGTTTTGTAGGGTGGGACGTGAGGGGGGACGGCGTTGACGACGAAGTGGACTCAGCATGGATCGCTACGAAGGTAAACAAGGCGTTAACGAACCGACGCTATGCACTGAACCAGCTGATCCATAGAGGACATCGGAAACCACTTGAGGTGACAGATCAGCAATGGAACAAGCTCGTGAAGAGAAGGAGCACCTCAGAGGCCAAGGTGCAGTCTGAGAGAATGGCATATGTCTCGAAGGGGAAGGGCAGCAAGCGACCAAGGCCCGCAGCGCTCAGGGAGGCGGCGGTAGTGAAGCTGGTAAGCATCTTCAAAGTTGTTGGGGACATCCTGAGACGTCTGTGCAAATGTTATCTTTGTTGTCTTTGTTAAAATCTGTGCCTCCAATTCTGTGAATACTTTACTGCAATGTTGCCGGCTTCACCGCTCACCGTACGAATCAGAGATTAACGAGGAGATGGAGGCGCAGTACAATGAAATGCAGGAGGATAGGGACATCGATGACGACGATGACGATGTGCAGGAAGTCGAAAACAAGCTGCAAGAGCTCGAGCAAAAAATGGAGGCATCAAACGAGCGTTTGGAGGGGAGGATTTATGCCTCCAGCACGCGCTTGGAGGCCAAGATTGATGACTCTCATCAGCGCTTAGAAATGAGGATCCGCCAGCTTTTGGACTCCCAGACTTCCTCGACCCCGCAACCTCACATGGAGCTGCCAGTACCTACAACACTCGTGTTATTGCAGGTTACTTTGGAATACTTCTCCTTCTTATCTTCAAAATTATATCCACACAAATTCTACAGTTTCTACACTTACAGAATCTCCTTAAATGATCAGTTTATGATAAGATGTCTACGAAGATGTCCACAAAGATGTCTTAAGGGATGTCTAAGAGGATGTCGAAAAACATGTCGAATGGGCTAACCTGCAGCGCGTTTCGTTATTGCAGGTTACTCCTACACCAACAACCACTATGGACAAGACGCGGCCAACATCTCCAAACCATGGCACATCGGGCGTGTCTGAGCGCATGATTGGGCAGGATGCCAACATGGGAGCTGCGACGGACAAGAAAGAAGGCACGTCCATGGAGGTTGCAGAAGGAGGGGGATCAGAAGAAGGAGACACTGTGGTAGGCACGAGTGCGGTGGCTGAACTTGTAGAGGAGGTTGAGGAGGCCATTACACCGGTGCTTGCAGCAGAGACGGTAGAAACGGAGGAGATTGCAAAGGTAAACTTAGATTAGACATGCAGTGACCATGTTTGGGACTGTGCACGTCACCATGTTCGGAATGCCTTTTGCAGCGACATCTGGTGGACGCACAGACGTCTTTGGAGACATCGTTGCGTTAGTAGAGACATCCAGCAGACATCTTTGCAAACACTGTTATGTTTTAAGCATGTGTCTGAATGTCATGGTGGAAAGCCAGCGCACATAGTTTTCAGTGTTTTATGGTAGCTACATGTTCATGTCACACATTTTGCTTATTTGTGCATAATATTTCATGTTTGAAATATGTTAGAATCAGGAGGCAGTCAAAAAACAAGATGAGTCCTTGGGATATTTTGTAAGGTGCAATGCGAAGGCAGGTACCGAAACAAAGGCTCCGGTGAAGATGCCCAAGCCTGCAGGATTGTCAAAACCGGGAAAGTCTGTCACACCAAAGGCAACGAGACAATCTCAACTGAAGAAGGCACATGAAGAGAAGCAAGGAAGCCAGTCAAAACCTAAGAAGGTGGTTGATAAGGTACAGAAGAAATGACTATGATGTTATGTTTGGACTTGGTTACTTGCATGTATGCACATTTTTTTCTGAAATGGACCCGTATGGTGGTAAGGAAAGCATAGAAAACACATGAAGATAGAAGAAATAAGCCCTGCTTTGTAGTACAGAATGAAATTGCATACGCAGAATAAGTGAGCTGTTGTTTTTTCGCAATTCCAGAGAGGCAGCGAAACAAGATCAGAGGCCGCGAAGAGAAAATGACGGCAGAGGCGTGCACGTAGGTGAGTGGAACATGACATCCAGAAGATGTCTTCATAGACATCCAGTAAAACCTGTCGAAGATGTCTGCTTTGATGTTTGTGTGGACATCTTATGACATGATTCACCTTGTAATCTACTATGCTGACCGTTCGTATAGTACAAGAAGTAGGGTTATCAATTTCTTGATGTTAGGAAGTCAACCATGTGTAGGTAGGTAGTGCAAGTAAATGAAATTAAATCAAAATTCTTCGCCTTTGGAAACCCTTTTTTAAGTGCATTTGTTGTTGGCTTATTGAACATGTGCAGCGGCGGTCATGCGCACGACCGTAGGGGGGTATCGACAGCAAGGGATGATAGTAGAGGGGCTTGAGGTTGTGGGTGCGTAGTATCTCGCAGTTGTTGACTGGTGTATTACTGAACATGCTAGTTTTGTGCTATGTGAGCAAAGCACATGTTGATGTTATGTAAGACGTCTGTGGTTTACGGTTCTGATGTCTATATAAACATCTACAAGTGTCATCCCAGATGTCCTTTAATATGCCCAAAAGACATTAATCGTCACATCGTCGCAAACATCACCAAAACAGAAAACGTTTACTTCGATGTCCCACGAGATGTCACAACAGACATCCGTGTAAACATCACAAATATAACGGAGACATCAATCTTGACATCGTTCTAGGCACTGGAGACATCAAGCAAGACACGAAGATGTCTTACATGATGTCTAACAGAAACATCATTTGACCCTAAAACCCCCGAAAACTTTGCTGACGTGGCATGCCACATCATTTTCCCGGGTCCACGTCAGATTATCCCGGGTGCCACGTCGGATTTCCTGTGTGCCACGTCGGATTTTCCCGGGTCCACGTCGGATTTTGGCGCCGCCACATCAGATTCTACGGGACCACCGAAAAGTCCACATCATGATGAAATTCATTGCCATGTGGCACTGCCCGTCCACATGGCGCTGATGTGTCATCTACGTGGCACACGTTTTACCCTCCCAAAGTTACCTCAAGACACCCTGAAAATGGGGATGTCTTTAGATAATTTTGGATGTCCGATTAGACATCCTCGTGTCTAGGATGTCTTCCTGTCTAACAAGACATTTTTTTTATGTCTCTGCGTCAGATTTAGACATCAGAGAAAACAGGGTTTTCTTATAGTGTATGCTGCCTAGAAGGTTCAGTTCGGATGTGAGCTCGGAAGGGAGCTCGGATAGGCAAAGGAGGACGACCACCACCGCCACGGCAAGAAAGGCAAGCCCGGACCGGAAAGGAGAGAACGAGACCGGACCAGGGAGGAGAGGAGGTCCGGGCCAGCCCGGACTCGTGGGGATCAAGACGAAGAGCACTTGCGACGGCAGCGCCCACCCTGACTTCAAGTCGGAGTTCTAAGAAGCGCAAGAGGAGGGATGAGCGGAAGAGACTCGAGGAGTTGGCCCGAAAGTAGGCCAAGATCTTTGTTCGAAGGTCACTGTTCAGTCTGAGATTTGGCCCCCGGTTGACTTTGGTTTTGACTTGGTTTTGCCTTGGATTTTGTGTAATAAGTGACCTCTGACGGTGCACGTCGTGTGGAGTGGGAGCACCGTCGCCAAGAGTAGTTAATGTCACCGTTTTTAGTTAGAAGGTATCGTTTGAGTTTGGACTCTTGTGTGAGTCCTTCGCAGCATAAGAGAGGAGTCTCGTGGCCTCTCTCTTGACTGCTTGATGTGTGTACTTGCTTTCAGTTCAATTCTAAACCTACGCTCTCAAAAAACCTTCGACGGTTAGAGGAGCTCGGATTCTATATGACTGTGAGTACCATCTCAAGTAGTCCACTCCTCAAGTCCATACTATCCGTCGAGTCATTGTTTCCTTGTTCCATCAAGTAGAGTTAGTCCGGATGGATGGGAATAACAGGTGAGATGGTTAGATGGTTAGTTGGGCGTGACTCTAACTCTGACCCCTTGTGATTGTTTGCTTGTTCCCTCAAGTAGAGTTAGTCTGGGTGGAGGGGAATAATAGGTGAGATTATAAGTAGTTAGGGGAGGACGAGGGGGAAGTGACGGGTGCGAAGGAGTCTTGATATGTCTTGTGTGACCCGTCGGCGGCAGTATGTCATCGATCGTGAAGATGTACTCTGGATCCCGGATGCATCAACCTTTGGTCAGATAGGTTGATCCATAGGAGCATTACACACCATCAACCCTTCATGTTGAGGACGGAGTAGACTGGCTTGACCCAAGGGCAGTAAGCTCAGACCGACTCTAACAACTCGGATTATCTTGAGAGAAGAAAGGAGATCCAACTAACCCCTTTGCGAGGTGACCATCGGAGTAATAGGAGGAGGACTTTGTTCCCTGAAGAAAAGGAGTGGGAATCGGGTACCCGGGGCTTATAGCTAGGCGATCCCACGACGTACTATTCCTTTAGCTGATTCTGAGGTAAAGGAAGGTCTCACAACTCGAATGGTAGGTAAACTGCATACTTGCCACCAGAGTAGTGTTAGTCTTTAAGGTCCAAGCCTTATCCCCTCTTACGGGGGGAACCCAGTGATACCACAACCATCCCAAGTTAGTGAGTAGGAGTGATTGGAGAGACTGTGAGGAAGAAGTGACGCTTTCTAAAACTTGTTTGAGTCCGTGAACCGTCGTTCATGGTGATAAAACACTCTCCGGATACACAAGTATCCCGGATGTCTATAATGTATATAGCTGTAAAGTCTAGGTGGAATCCGGGCCATGCCCGATCCGGGCCATGTAGGATCCGGGCCATGTACAATCCCGGCCATGTGGGATCCGAGCCATGTACGATCTGGGCCATGTAGGATCCGGGCCATGTGGGATCCGGGCCATCTGAAATCCGGGCCATCCGAAATCCGGGCCATGTAAAGAACTTGGGTGGGGCGGTTGGTGTAATTAACGCTCCCGTTTGTGATCTAAACCTTTCTCTCTTTTCTTTTGATGTATATATTGTATAGTTGACATTGTACAGATCATGGTTTGTTGTTAGTCATTGTAGTTCTCGGTGACTCTCTGTGGGAACGATTGCCTTAAGGGTATCTTTGTGTTAAAATGTGAATACTTGCCAACGCGTACTACGAGAGAGGCACTTGCAAGAGAAGAAAGAACTGAAGAACTCTTTAGCGGTGAGACAATGGCGGACATGGTAACTAGAGGACTCAAAGAAGAAGAGGCCGAAGAAGCCCATGGGGCGCGGGTGGCCTTCCCCCGAATCCCGCAACTCCTATACCCCATGGAGGTAAGGAAAGATATTGCCAAACAAGACTACAACATCACGCAACTCCCATGCGAAGTCAAGACTAATGAATCCACAGGTTTGTCTCTTGACTTCCACATTGCCATTCATTTTGAAATACCTAACACCCCTATCATGTATGAAACGGCAAAAAACATGATTGTTAAGAGGTTGGAAAAAATGAACATCTTGTTTGGCACCGGTGTATACGACCCTTTATACATACGATGCCTTAGCGTCAAGCAAGGGAAAACAAAAGGTGTATGGGCGGGGAGCTTTAAGGTACATCTCCTTAAACCCGAATATGATGGTCTTGCATTGCTTAAAGGTCTTAGAATGTTTATCCTAAACATTGATGGGCAAAACGTGGTTGGCAAAGTTTGCAAAACTTTTAACAACCTTTCTAAAGGTTTTAACCTTTCGGTGAAAGTGAAAAGTGAATGTCTCATAGCAATTTTAGTTCAAGCGGTGTTTGAGGAAACACTTGGGCATAGCTTTGCACAACGCCATGACTATGAGATAACCGATGTACAAAAGGTATATGGTGAATCATGGGCATTCATCATAGCCTCAACACCAACACAAGTGAAGAACATGATCACCAATCGCATCATGGTACAAAACGAAGTCTTACTCCCAAGGCAAATAGTCGACACCAAAGGACCAAATGGAGTCATCAAAACAAATGCAAGAAAAGAGGCTCTAATCTTTACCCTTTTTTCTCTTCCTATCACCTTGAATATCTCACGTGAAATATACAAAATCATAGGAGCTCTTAACGTAAGAGAGATTTGGTATCATAGAGAGAGAGATAATTACCACAATGGAAGTTGCAATGTATTTTGTGCTAACCCCATTGTGTATAGAACCTTCGTGAAAAAGACACATGTGATAGATGGCAACTATGTGGACTTTTTGCCACACCCAAGGAGCTTGGAGGGTCTACACCCACCCACCGCCAACGCCATCAAGGATTTTGGGTTTGATGACATCAAGACCGCCCTCATCAACACAATCACCACATTCAATGTTCAAGCCTCACCATCATCACCCCTCTATTGCACCACGAAGGAAGTGGAGAAAATGATCGAAGACAACAACAAGAAGGTAATTCAAGCGAACAAAGACTACACCGACATGAAGCACGAAGAACTCAAGCTCCACATGGAAGACATCCAAGCAACAATGTTTTCACTAGTGCAAAAGATGTCCGCCGTGACCGGTAAATCCAACTTACCACTTCTCCAAGACAAACCGCCAAACATGCAATGACCAAAGACCACACGGTAAAAAATATTTACCATCTCTACACTTCTTATACGAAACTATGTAGTAGAAAGTATAGTATAGCACAAATTCCTACATACCTTAGCTACATACAAATATCAATACTTGTATTGAACAAATACATACATTGTATTAGACACTATCTTAAATACAAAATACAATACTATACCAAACTTCTCAAATACTTACACCATATTAAAGAAAAAACAAAAATACACATATATTACAAACCATATAAAATATTTGAGTTGATACTTTATAAAACAAATACCGGTACAAATAATAGTATACACGCTGATATGTATACTAGTACACATACGGGTATGAATACTGATATATACACCGATACTAGTATGTATACTGATACATATATGGATATAAATACTGGTATATATACAAATACATATACTAGTACCTATACTAGCATGTATTCTGAAACAAATACGAGCCCATATATCGGTACGTATATTGGTACTAATACTGATACAAATACCGGTATGTATACTGGTACATACACTAATACAAATACCGATAATTATACTAATACAAAAACTAACAAAAATACCAATACAAATAATAATACGTGTACCAACACAAATACTAACACAAATACTGATACAAATACCAAGACAAATATTAAAACATATACTAATACGAATATACGTAGGAGTGCTAAAACAAAACCAAACATAACTACATATGCACACACAAAGATAACCACACAACATCAACAAAACACATACAAAGACAAACACATACAATCAAAAAAACACAAAATAAAATACCACAACCACATACAAAAACAAAAAACTCAAAATCAAAACAAAAAACCCATCTTCTACAAACTACTAATAGTAATTGGAGGAAACATAGAGACTAACCCAGGACCTATGCCAAACGTATTAAAAAGACACCCCGCTTTGCACAAAAAGAATGCCAAAACATATTTCATACCAAATACCATTAAACTACAACCCGAATACGAACACATCGCCCAAAAATTTGCCCCCCTTTTCAAAACCACACATATATCACATCAACAACATAATAACACATACCCACATATCGCCACATATATAAACCAACACAACAAATATCCTCCATCCCACATTCTATATGCCCTAGCCATCACTATACATCCCAACATAGACATGTTGAAACAAAGATTCCCCTACCTCCCTAACACTATCATAAACGAGGCACTAAAATGCCTAAAACCCCTCCCTAAATACACTCATCCACCTCCACCACCAAACCACATCCCACCACAAAACCATAACCCACAAACGTACAATAACAACACAAGCATAATAACATGGAACGCCTCATCCCTAAATACCGCGCTCCCAAACCTACAAAACATAATTACACACAATAACACACCACCGGCACTCATAGTCATACAAGAAACAAAAATATCGGCCACAAAGTCCACAAAATACATACGAAGACTATTTCCCGATTACAAACTTATTTTCAACAATACACATGCCCTAAGACGATGCATACAACAAAGAAGACCATACACACCAGACCGAGGAGGCCTCCTCACCCTCATACACAAAAAATATGCCTTTCCAGGCAATGTCAAAAAAATTCCCACCCCGATGAACATATCACCATAACTCCGGACTATAGAAATATCTAATCACCCACTACAATCATGGCTAATTCACCACATATACATGCCATCTCACCCCGAAGACATCAAATACACCGAAAACATCAAATACACCGAAAACATCAAAACTAACATCACCACCCATATTATCAACAACCCCAACTACAACCACATCTTCTGCGGAGATTTCAATAGGGACGTCGCCCTCATAGGTAGACAAAATGGAAACCAACACACACCACCACAAATAATAGACCTACAATGGAAACAATTTACAGAAAACCTAAACTTTAATTATATTCTCACAAACACTACATACTCTAGACAAGGGGGATACAACTATAGCAACTGGAGCCTAATTGATGGATTCTACGTCCGTGCAACTAACCATACCACATATACTTCCACAACAAATAATAACATTCACCTGAACTCAGATCACTCACCTGTACAACTCCACATCCTAAACAACACATTCATAAATCGTACACCAAGCCACATACGTATCCTCAACCCCATCCCACAAAACAACATAGAATTATTCAACATAAAATTCTTTGATGAAAACTCACTACACATTGACTCCCTGATAAACAAATTAGAATCTAATAACCATCTTTCCCACACGCAATGGCAAGAAGCCTGCCACACTCTAGATACACTCATCAACAACATATCCAATACGATTGAGCAAACTTGCATAGTCCAACCCATACCACAAATGACAAATCGAACGTCGCAACAAGGTGGATACTTACCCCGAAAATTATCTAAAACATAGAAACAACATCTAAACATTTACCACACCATACGAAAAACCATAAGAACCGTAAATAACAACCCCCAATGGCGAAACCACCCTTATCTTAACGAACTCCAAAACCTTCAACACACACAAATCCCTAACCCACCTCCCATATACACCTACCCCACGACACATGGATAAATAACATAGCACTAATTGCAAAAAACGCCAGCATGCAAGCCCGTAAGATCACCACGAGACATACCCAAGAAAACATTCGGAAAGCCATCTCCAAATACAGACAACTATACAAAACTAGCCCCAAGAAAATAAACAGAAGAATATTCAAAACTATGGAATCCCCACCACTAGACTGCATCACCGACCAATATAACAATATACTAACTAGCCCAGAAGATATTGCAAACGAAATATTTAACCAACAAACAAAAAACAACACACCTACGGTAAACACATGCAACTATCAACCGGATCACCGCACAACATGCACATGCGCAGTACAACAATATCCATGGCATGACCTAGATGGATTCACATTAGAAACAAAAGGAGACCCGGAAACCCCACTACACACATACTTTAATCAAGCTACATATGACACTTGTCTACGTAACCTAGGAAATAATAAAGCCCTGGGACCGGACTGCATACCAAACTCTATAGTAAAAAATATGCCCCTAAGGTTTCACAAACTACTAACTCTCTTCTTCTCCCACTGCTATAAACAAAAACAAATTCCTGCTTCATGGAAAACAAGTGCAACAATCATTCTATACAAAAAAGGAGACCCATCCATGCTATCAAACCACAGACCCATTGCATTAGCCAATACCATTTACAAACTATTTACGAGCACATTCACATCAATACTATCATCATACGGCAAAAAACATAAAATATTGCATGATAGCCAAGAGGGGTTCCGCGCAGAAAGAAGCACTGCTAGACTAATCCAAACAATAATAGCCGCATTAGAAGATGCACGATTTACAAACCAAGACATATTTATATTGTATGTTGACTTTAAAAATGCCTTCGGCTCCATTGACCACGCTAGACTTTTAGCCATAATGACGGACCTTGGATACCCCAAAGACGCCACTGCACTAGTGGGGAATATATACTCCGAATCCTCAACTTCCTACATAGGAGAATATTTTGGTAAAACTAAACCCATAGCCATCCAAAGGAGAACAATACAGGGAGATACCCTAAGTCCATATTTATTCATCATATTTCTAGAACCACTACTTAGATGGCTAGACAGAGGCAACAATGGATACACATTTGGGACATCACAAACCACCATCAACTCCACGGCATATGCGGACGACCTTGCGGCCATAACCAACAAAATCAACGCCATAAAAATACAACTTAACAAAATAGACAAGTACAGCAAATGGACAGGCATGGACGTAGGTGTCCCAAAATGTGCGGTCACTGGCTGCCCAAATAAATCAAAAACAAACCCCACCGCATTCAAAGCCCTAATACAAACCTCTAACATTAACTACCGAAACCAACAAATACTCGTGCTACACCAAAACAAACCATACACATATTTAGGAATAAGTCTTGTCCCCTCCCTAAAATGGAAAATCCAAATCCATACCACCACCACAAAACTAATCAAACAATGCAAAGAACTAGTATCTTGTCCGGCTACAATGAAACAAAAAATAAAAATGATCGACACAATTTTAAGACCAGGCGTGGCATACAGCTTCTACGCGGTACCATACTCAATGCCCGCCATCAAATAATTGGACCAAAAAATTACTGCCACACAAAAAGCCGTATGCGGCATGCCAAAATGTATATCCAACATAATTACCCAACTACCACACAACCTATTTGGACTAGAAGCCTTCTCACTACGAAACGCATACCTTAGATGCATAGGAGAACAACTACAGAACGCTCTAAATGACAAAGGCAGACTTGGGAAAATATACAGAGGCCTAACACATCACATCCTCGCCCAATACGGGGGGGCCAAAAACATACCTAGAATAAAAAAGACAAATTGTACAAGATCACCAATAACACGTACCTTCTTTTTACTAAAACATGTAGCAAAAGTCCACCTAAAAAGTATTCTCCCCAACTTTCTTCTAGAATCAACAACACTAGAAAAAGCCTGGACCATTGAAACACAAAGCCATAACACACTCAATACACAACTATCTCAAAAGTTATTACAAAAACTCCTATCAAAAAATATCTACGAACTAAAACAAATCTCCCTTCCTAACGGAACACACATCATGAACAATGAAGAATTTAAAACCTACCACTTCACCCCATCAAAACTAATTGAAAGTGCCCTCAAAATTGCAAAACAACTCTTTTGCCACCCAATATACCCCTCTCCACCCAATACCCATACCAATACAAATATATACTCCCATACACTTAAAGACCCATTCATCACCATAAACAACGACATCATCCCAAGAAATACCCCCCACAATCGTGACACCCTCCCCACTCCCACCCACACTACCCCCTCCCTCCAAACCACATCCTTAAAAACCCCACCACATACCCCATTCACAACATCATACACCACGAATACAAGGAAAAAATAGATAAAAACCAAATTGAAAATAATTACACTAGATATCTATGCCAATGGACTCACAATAACCACACCTACAACAAATGGCTCCCCCAAAGAAACCTCTTCCCAAGACACAACCAAAACACCATTACACGTAATACAAATAAATTGACACAATATTATCAAAAAATTCAACACAAATTCTATACCGAAATTATCCGAGCTCACCACCCACAAAATCAACCCCAGGACACAAGGTCCATCAGCCCACCCATAATAATTCCCCTACTAAACATCTACACAACGGAATGTAACCCCAAACGACATTCTCACTTCATCTAACACAATTAGAATTGACAAAGACCAAGCACACTTATACGAAGAAGATGGACGATACCTCTTCACCATCCCAATCACTAGGCTCACATGGTTATGGAATCAATACAATACTAAACTACAAACCCCTACAAACATTGAACCAACAACCCAACCATTTAGAACCGAAGTCATATGGCTATACCAAAGATACAAATATAGAATACCAAAAAATAACCCCCTTAAACTTACACAATATACACTACCCATACCTATACTAAACTCATTAATCTCCACATTCAACATCCAACACTCATACTTCTCATCCCCCATCACATGCTCCACCAAACTCAACAAATTTTACTCCCCCTTTGAGAGAGATGAAATATTCGGATCACTAGGTAAAGCCTTTGACCACAAATAGATAGGTAATGGTATGGCCCACCCCCACAATGAAGAAGAAACACAACAAACACTACATTGGGCCCGCCTCGCGGCCAAACATGACCCAAACCACACCTCCACCCTAATCATAACCCCTGACAAAAGCTCGTATCAAAATCCTAACCTACACTCGGGCCCCTTTCCTGACACACACATCATTGCACTATTCGAAGCGGACTCAATAACATACGAAAAACTCATTATCCCGATAGATCTAAAAAAGCCCAGAAATAAATCATCCACCCTACAAATAATATGCATCCACCACCAAAATCTAACTCTGGGCACACAAGAACAACTAGAAGAACTCTCCTCCATAGCAAAGACTCTAAACGTACACCGGATACTCACAAAATTGGCCCCACCAACGCCAATGCAAACACCAGTCAACAGAAACAAAAAATGGTCAAAACTACACTACAATAACAATACACTAAACTACACCCTAACACCCCCACCCCTCCCGGAATATCAAACCAACACCCCACCTAAATTTAACCCCATATATAGCTATTATACTGATGGCTCCTTCAAACCACCAGAACAAATTAGCCCGGGCTCATGGCGAAGAGAAAAAGCCGGTTATGGAATATACAACGCTACGAAAGAAATCAAACTAGCCAAAAGACTACATGGACTGCAAAATATCCTTAGAGCAGAACTCATGGCCATCCACAAAACACTAGAAATTGCCTCAACTAAATACAACAATGAATCGGTGCACATATTTACTGATTGCATTAACGCACTATATTTATTAAACACCCAAATAACACATCCTACCCTCCATAATAGTCACCCCGACCAAATCATACTAGAATCAATGGGCGAAATGATACTAAAACGAGGACAAATCACAACCCTCCACAAAGTCCGAGCCCATGCTAATATTGATGGCAATGAACAAGCGGATAAACTTGCAAAAGAAGGAAGAGAAAAATCACATAAAAATGCCAAAGATCCACATGAACACGCCCATGCCACCCCTTACTATTTCCAAAAAGAAGATTGGCCCTCCAAAGAAGATACCCCCGATAAAGGCCCGGTTAGATTCCTGAGTAAATACCTCAAGAAACAAGACCTACATAACATTCTTGACACAATCACAGACAACTTTCTTCACATAGAAAAGTGGACTAACAACAATGACATAGACAATGAACTCTCTACAAATTTTTGGAAAAACCCCATCATCACCGATTCACAAATAACATGCCTTATCAAATTCTGTACCGGTCAATACATGGGAAATGCCCGTAAACAACTCTTCTTCGGAATAGATAGATTCCCATCCATAACATGCCTCATATGCCCCTCACCGGACCCCGACACATGGCTTCATGTTCTAGTCAAATGCCAAAACCACCACATACACTCTCTAACTGTTAAAAGACATAACAAAGCCGTATGGGAAGTCCGAAAACTAATCACCTCTTACAATAAATCGAGATGTTTTATACTAATGAAGGCCGGCACTTTTAATAACAATCCACAAGAAAATACGGTCCCCCCTTGGCTACTCCCATGCTCATGTATGACCCAAAGATGCCATTGCAACGCTAGGCTCAAACCAAACATCCTTTGTGTTAAAGGTTTACCATATAAGGACCCACCACCCGATAACATCAACCAAGATTACACCATTCAATTCATTGAATTCACATACTGCAACGATAGATTTCCCCCGGAAACAATCCAAAATAAAATAGACAATTATCAACCCCTTATTGAGGACATCATCGCCCTCGGATGGAATGTCGACCCCCTTATTGTAATCACATCCGGCGCTCGTGCCACCACCTTTATCCCATCTATGAAAACTCTAGAAGACACCTTCAAGATACCCATTGAAGCAATTGAAACCTCTTTTAAAAACATTAACACCATAGCTATCCAATATGTCATGTCCATCCTTCTACATAAACGCAAAATCGAAAACAACCAAGCCCTCCCGGATACACAGGACCCCCCCTTAAATTCTTCCCCCGCCTTGATTTATCATAACTTGTTGGTTCTGAGGTTTTTGACTACTTGCTTGATTTATGGTTGGTTCGACCAAAACTCCTTCATAGACTCGCGTTCTTCTTCTTTTTTGGATTGGTTTGTTGGCTAGTTGTTTGGTGTGTGATTTGTTGGTTGGTTGGTTGGTTTGTGGTTCTTTGGCTACTTGTTACATAGTGTCTACCCTCGAGAGAGGGAAGTAATTCCTAGCTTACTAATTCCTTGTCTTGTGGGCATGGTCTTAGTAGTGGAACGAACATACACTTTACTCACGCCGGCCTCCTTAAAAGGAGACCGGCGTTCATCTTCTTCTGCCTTAGAGACAACCAACATGTCATCTCCCCCAAGGGCTTTGTGGGTCCCCAGTCCACGAGGCCTTGGGACCCCCTACCATAATTGGATGGACTATGGTGGTAGGCACCACGCTGGCAACATGACTTGAACCCACAACCACCTCACCAGTTTGCCATGACCCAAACCACGACACCAAGGCCGTGGTGCCTAAATCACTCATAAAACCTACTTACACCACAAACCTTAATACAAGCGCCATTAATCCTAGGTTCCTAGTTTCTTGTCATGTGTTACATAGTGTCTATTCTTGAGAGGGGGAAGTAGTTTCATACTACTAATCTATGTCATGTGGACATAGACGTAGTGGTGGAATAAACAGACATTTTATTCACGTCGGGCATCCTCGAGGACTGGAGTTTTTCTTCTTCTTGTGATGGCTAGAGATACAAGTAGAGGAGGCGAAGGGCAACAAGGACTGTAAAGAGAATCTAGGTTGGGGTTTTTGCCATGGAGATGGTGGCAAAGGCAACAAGAATTGATCAAACAAAACCTATGAATAAATATACAAAATCAAAGGAGAGAAGTCTTCAATTGCCCATAGAAAAATTGTCCTTAGACAGTGCTGCAAGCAAAGCTCATAGCTCATCTTTTAGAAAGATTCAAGATAAGGGATTTGGCTATCTCTCATTTCCCAACTCACTGAACCATTCATATATAGTAGCTAGCAGAAATAGCTGTTCATGAAGCCTCTTTAGATAATCAGCTACCAAATCCTCATTAAGTCTCATAAACTAGCAAGAACACTACCTCAAGAGCATAAAGCACAAAGTTTTTGATGAACTGGAAAATCACATAATAATTTAAATTTGCAACAAGCTTGTATAATTCTTTATTCAAAAACTGACCTTATTGTGTACCAACTATAGTAAACAAGACTATAAGTTACAGAAGACCTTTACAACTCATGATTCAACTCTTAAGCACTTACAAGCACTACCACCACGTGTAGCTACCTTTTGCTTGGTAAACATCAAGAGCTCTTTGAGGCATAGAGCATTTCAACTTCCTAACAACATCAACCTCTATATTGTACCAAATTTCTTAGATCTTCTCCCATAAGTCACTTTTGCTAGTGGATTTCCACTCAAACCTTCTCAAACAACAATCTACTTCATTCTAGAGATGTTATACAGAATCAACGTTAGATGATAGCGGAGGGTGCCAAACAAAGTGAATTTTTTTTAGCAAGTAATTAATCTACAACATTGTATCTGGCTGCAAGTTCTATCTCCAACGTTGAGGTCCTCTTCTATAAGTTTCATCTTCAAAATGTTGTAGTGCACATATTTATCCATCTTCCCTTCGATCAAATAAAGCTTGTCAATTCCTTTCTAACCCATACAAGCCCAAACCATTATGCTTCCTCCCCCAAGTGTGATTGTAGATTGCACATGCTCATTTTAAAGACATTCTTTACTCTTTTTCCAACAATATTGACGCCTATTTGAGCCAAAAAGATTGAATTTGGACTCATTTAAAAATGACATGACTCCACTCTTCTCAATCTACATGCTTGCACTTCTTTGCCCATTGCAAACAACGAGCTTGATGTTTCTTTGTCAAAAGTGGCTTCTTGGTCTTCGCACATGCTTTCAACCCTTGCCTTTGAAGAATCCTCTAAATTGTGACATCACTTAACTGCACGCCCTCAGATTGTAATGATCTTCCTATAGTTGTTGTTGTACTAGTATTTTGATCATTCAACCTCCTCATAATTTCACCATATTCATCAAGAATTCTAGGTCTACAAGGTGAAATTTTGTTTTTCTGACTCACTCTCCCACCAAATCTTTGCACTATGTCACAATAAGTGCTTCAAAGAATGCCCTAAACTGCTGAAATTTTGTCATATGGTTGCCTTGCTCGTGCATCACAAGAGCTGCCCTACGTTGATTTTCAAACCTTCCAGGAGCCATGGCAAATCAACAAAAGGCCTCTCCAAACTTAACAATTTTTTTCCAAAACAAGAATGCCTCACAAGTGCACTTGCATTGAGAAGATTGTGGTGTGCATGTGTGCACAACTTGTGTGCTTATTAAGTTGTATACACCTCTTCATGATCTTTGCATGTATAATCTCTACAAGTAGCAAACTTTGAGCATATCAAATTTAATTGGGTGCCATATGATATGCTAATTAAAGAGGCACCACGGCCTTGGTGTAGTGGTTTGAGTCATGGCACACCGGTGAGGTGATTGTGAGTTCAAGTCCTATTGCTGGCGTGGTGCCTACCACCATAGTCCACCCAATTATGGTGGGGGGTCCCAAAGGCCTCGTTGTATGGGGACCCACAAAGCCCTTGGGGGAGATGACATGTCAGTTGTCTCTAAAGCAATTAGTGTAGGAAAGCACTTAGTGTAGAAAAGTGTTTACCCTTGAGAAGGGGGAGTAGTTCTATTACACTAGCCTATGTCCCGTGGCCATATGCTTAGTGAAGAGAATGAATAAACACTTTATTCACGCCGGTCTCCTTCGGAGATTGGAGTTCTTCTTACTTATCTTGCTAATTAAAGTTGGCAAAATAACTTTGCCACCAATTCTACCACTAGACCACTCTAATTGGAGTTTTGGGAATTGGAGTTTTGGGAACTGCATCTTGTCCAAAGACTTCTACTCACCACTGCACAATATACACACATATCTCTCTATATAATAAAAAAAATACATCTATATCCGTTCAGTGGTCGAGACCAACAAAGACAAGTTATCACAATTTTGTATTGGAATTTGAGTGGAGTGAGTTTGCGTAAGTGCATGTACAGTACCCACCAACAAGTTTACGTTCACAGCATTCATTTTGCAGAAACAAGACACTGGTCTCCAATTTCAAATTGCCACCATTTGCTCAAAAATGATCCAAATCACAAACCGCAAAGTGCATCGGAGAGATAATGAAATCTACTTTATTAAGATATTAGGAATTCACACAAAAAATTATATATTTATATGTAAATATAGCATTTTTTGACAAACTATCTACCATCTAGTGCTACCACCATTAGTTTTGATTACAGCCTTCATACGATGAGGCATGGTTGCAAGGAGAACTTCAATTGTCTCTAAAGAAACCTCTTCCCATGCCCTTTCAATTGTGTTGACTAATTCTTCTTTATTTTGCGGTAGCTCTTTATTTTGGATAGTATCTTTCACAATCTTCCATAGGTTTTCAATGGGGTTTAAGTCGGGAGAGTTTGCGGGCCATAAAAGCTTTCTTATGCCATGCGCTTGCCTCCAATCACTTGATTCTTTGCTACGATGCACCGGGGCACCATCTTCCATGAGTATAAGTGTCTGAGGGTGATCGTGGAGAAAATAGAAGCCACTCAAGCGACTTTCATAAACTACATCAACAAAGTCCCTACCTTTCCGTCTATCCGGTGGAATTATAACAAGTGGGCACTTGTCATAACCGGTGAATGCACCCCAAACCATCACTGATGAACGACCGGATTTGAAAGATGGTGCTAAACAATCCAAAGAAAAACGTTCATGTGACTTTCGCCATACCTTCACGGCGCTCGACCTTTTCCCAGTTTCAAATGAAGATTCATCTGTCCATATTACGTTCTTCCAATCAGATATTGTCCAATGTCGGTGTTCTTTGGCAAATGCCAATCTCCTTGCCATGTGCTCTTTACTAAGAAACGACTTCTTTGCAGCAAGCCGGTTAGAAAATCCGATACTGTTCATCGCCTTCCTTAATGTGGTGGGGGAAACCTTCACATGCATCTTCTCTCTGATTGCAGCAAGTGGTAAGCGTCGATTCTTAGATAAAATACGGCCAAGCACCCTCTTGTCACGCACATTGAGCTTTGGAGGCCTACCGCTTGACTTTAATGGTTGTGTAGTTCCACGCTCTTGAAAATTCTTCCAAATAGTAAACACTGTGGACTGTGTCATTCCTAATTCTGTTGCAATATGATGTGTTGACATGCCAGCAGTACGCATACCAATGATCATCCCCCTCTCACCCTCACTTAGTATTCTAGTCTTCATAGCTCTAAATCCCACCAACAACATCAATAAAGTCAGCAACAAAACACCTCTTATTTCATGACCATATCCTTTGAATTAATGAAGACAATGTCACCATATACCATCTCAATTCACTATTTTGCTCATCATGGCCAGTAGACCATATCACATAAAGCTATGAAAGACCATTTGAATTGAGAATGCAAGCATGAACACTTACCAATCTGAGTGAATTATTTTCTCCCAGTTGAGCACTCCCAGTTGATGTTGAGCTGATCCAGTTGATGTTGAGCATTCCTAGTGATGCTCAGCACTCCCACTTGATGTTGTACCCACCAAAATTCTCAAGGAGTAATGAATCCTTCAAATTCTACTACTGGTGCAAAGTTGCAAGCTCAAGAAATAACACCACTAGAATTGTAACTACTCATCAAAAACACTCACAGAATGTATCCACAAGTTCCTCCATTGCTTGAATGAAGCATGTTTTGTGTTGAAAGGTTCTTGAAGATCCATATACGAAGCTCAAACTCACAAAAATCTAAACTGTGTTGTCTCAAGAAGAGTGGATGTTGTCTTCACATTTTAGGAGCCACAAACACAACTTGGAGAGCAATTAATGCAATCTGATTTTTCTCATACACATGGCTGAAATTTGTATGTTAATGACATGTGGAATGTAGTTAGCTTGTTTTTAAACAAACATGTGGCAGTTTCGTGAAGTTTGGAGTTGTTAATTGGGAGATTTTATTTTTCAAAGTTACAATTTTTTTTCACTGGAACTTGGAGTTCGAAAATTTGAACGTAAACTTGTTGGTGGGTACTGTACAGTACAACAACGTGATGCACAAGGCAAGCCTAATGGAGGGCATGTTAGGGACATGCTTGATGATTGCGAGGCTGGGAGTGGGTTTGGAGATGACTGCAAGAAAGTTGGTACATGTGTTTTGTTGGATTTTATGTTTGGGTCGGGCAATGTCTAATTGAGGTGCACAACTTCAGTCTAGATTGTTTTGGCAGCAAGGGCTTTTTAACTACTAAAGCACAGAGCCTTGTGCTTCACCAAAACCACCCCAAAACTGCCACTTTGAGGTGAGATATTAATAAACTTATTCAAACAATCACTTACTATTTTCAACCATAGGATCTTCAAGCAAATTACTACGAGGAGGCTCCTAATTTTTTTCCGTAAACTTTGACCCTATAGATTAAAAAATATATGCATATGAAGTGTGCAAAATTGTTTTTTTCTACTATGTCCAGACAGATTCAACATACTTTGACTCAAGATAATGGCAAACTTTTGCACTACACACTGCATAAACTCCATGGATCTATGTTCTACCTTGTATTAAGTCATTGCACGCCAAAAATCACAAGCAATAGAGGTGTTTACGATTAGAAAATTGGACCTACAATGACTATGGGTATAGAGAGTGGCCCTTTACTTAGGAAAGTGATTTTATTTCATAAATAGAAAAATGACTGTTGGATCTAAAATCCAAACGGTGAATAGGATTGTTGAGACTTATTCTAACAATGGAAAAATACTTTTCAAAAAAAGTAAAATCCTTAATTTCTATGCGTTTTAAAGTGAAAACAATGAAGGTTGCCAAGTTCTTTCCTTCACCACTACCCGCTTCGAAAGACTGCAATTGTCAACTCAATAGTAGCACTATTTATCTCTACAGTACTCTGCCCAACTGCCAAATGAGTCAAAATTTTTATGTTTGAAGCACCATAACTTTTTCCTACAAGTCCAAAAACGAAAGAAAAAATCCCCCATTAAGATAACCCGTATTCCTAATCTCACTAATTATTTGAAGAAGTTATCTTCAGAAATGAATTTTTAAGAACCTGCCCAAAATTGATTTGTACCCCGTAGGTACAAATGGTCCTTTAGCAGTTAAAATGAATGATTCTATCTTCGCCTTAGTTGTAGGGCTTTACGGTCTAACAATCATGACTGTGCTCTTGTTTTCAGACATAATATGGTTTTGATTAAGGGGTTGTTTACACTATAGACCAAGAGCCGTGACCAAGGAAAATGGATTAATTCCATGGTCACACTTCATGGTCACACTTCCATGGTCACACTTCAAAAAAATGTCATTTTAAAAGCCCTTGGGCCTCTCACTAAGTGTAAACCGAACTTGGACCGGGAGGAATGACCATGTACTAAAAAGTGGGCGTGTTGATTTTTTTACTGAATGCCTAAAAAGGGCAGTATTGCCTAAAATAACAAAGAAAATAAAAGAAGCCAAGAAGACAAAAATGGTGGCCGCCAGTGTATCTACAGTAACGTTGGGCCCTCTCCAAAAAAAAACAAAAAAACAAAAAACAAAAAAAAATCAATTTAAAAATAATTAAACAACATTTCAGGCCCAGGGTCTCCTCGTTTCAGCAACAAGAGAACCCATTTAGCCTCTCTCACCGCAAAATCCGGGGGACCCTCCAACATTATCCATTAGGCCTATTTATAGGTCTTTTGAGGACCTCAACTCCTTTGGTCACTTTTCTTTTTTCCTCATAGTGTAAACCCAAGTCATCCCGGGACGAGTTGATGGAGCCAATCACAGATTTTAGAGGGTCATGGGACGAGTTTTTGGTCCGTAGTGTAAACCGGCCCTAAGGCACATGGAAGCAATATTCTCATCTTGGTTCACCTAATTGTTGGTTTTCCTTGGTCTAGGCTTCAGAGACATGATATAATGCCAGGATATGGTATTGTGCCATGAGATGGTATCGTGGGGGTTCAGGATATTGTGCTGAGACAAAGTCTCTTGGGATGCCCTTGTCCAGTCAGTAACCATGTGATCTACACTTGTAAATACACACCTGTAAATTTCAATATAGAAAAGAAACCATCATATATATATGTATATCCGATGGCTAATACCTAGGTTGATATCCGGACATGGGATCTCATAACAGGGTATACGGTGTCATTATCTAGGTTAATACCCATACATGATATCTTCCGGACAGGGTCTTGAGGGACTGCCCTTGCCTCGTCAAGACGACATGTATTTACATTTGTCTCTTTCTATGAAAGAAAACGGTCAAATACCCATCTAGGTTGATACTCCGGCATGGTATTCCTACGACAATGTACCTTTGCAACATGGTGTCTCCATGACATTATATCTTCGAGACAGGGTATTTTTGGGACATAGTATTTCCAATGCAAGGTCTTGCACCAAGACAATGTCTTGAGGGACTATCCTTGCCCCCTTGCCCATTTGGAAACGACATGTATCTACACCTTTATGATAAATAAATAAATACAAACATATCAACATGTCTATTCATACACACATACTTAAGTATCACTTCACTATCTAAAATATGAATAATTGCTATAATCACACCCTAGAACTCCAAAAATCTCCAAACATGTGGACATCTCACTCAAACACCAAAATTCCCATGAAAGAAAGGAAAAAAGAAAGAAAAGAAAAAACGAGGTTCCCCCGAGATACAACAATAAGGGGGTTTTACACATGGACCATGGTACCAAGGTACCAAGTGCTACTTAGTGCTACTTGCAATTTGATTGGTGTAGAGCCTCAAAATTGGCCTTGGTAGGGACCTTGGGGTTTCACACATGGACCAAAGTACCAAGGCACCAAGGGCGTCTTAAATGTCTACATGGTAGCACTTTTTGGAGGTTTTGGTGCCTAAGAGCATCTCCACGGTGAGACAAAGAACCGATAGAATTGCTCGTTTTGGAGTTATAAGGTGATGCAGAGTTGCACTAGAGCCTAGAAAACGGGGAACTAGTTTACTATTTTGCTGCATTTTGGTGCAGTCCACAGGGAAAGAGTGTCGAATGCAACGAGTGCATCAATCATGTTGTTGGCAAGACCCGGTCCCCTGACGACAGAGTCGCACCTAACGACATGCGGTTGGTAGCGGCGTCGTCCCCTTTACCAACTGCAATTTTCCAAGTATGATGCACTCCCGTCCCACTACCCAAACCTCCGTCCCCACATTTCATGATCATTCTCTTTCTTTGACGAGGGGTGGAGATGCTTTAAAGTTTGGTACCCTTGAGGGAAGATTGGGTTTCTATTCTCGTATGACCCAAACTCTTGCCCACTATACCAAACGATGCCCTCCAAAACTTGGTACCTTGAACATAGTTTGGTCCTCTGGTACCTTGGTCCATGTCTGAACCCCTTAAGGCTCTGCTCAGCGGGCACATGGCACCGCACCTCAGTGCACTGCCATTGATTTAATTTCATTAATAGAGATGGCTTCCCATGTTGGGCTGCCACCCACAAGATCATGGGGTGACAGATGAGGTGAGTAAGCAAAAAAGAAAAGGAAAAGCAAATTGGGCCGCCCCTTCTCCCTCATGCCCTAAAATGGCTCTGTATACGCCACTCAAGTAAGGCGTCCATGTGGGTGGTGTACAATGAAAGGCAAGGAGAGGAGGTGCAGGAATATGTCACCACACTACTCCTCGCTGCTGCTGCCTTTGCCTTTGCCTTTGCCTTTGCCTTGGATGGGACACCCTGATTGCTGAGTCTTGGTGTGGATGATGATCCATTCCTCGTGGGAACCGTCCCTTCTTTTCGTGAACCAACCACATGGGCTGGGGAGTGATAAGCTAGGATCGTTCCTTGTGGGCTCTGATGGTGTCATAGTTTCTGCTGCAGCTGCCGAGTCCTCGGATAAGAAGGTGGTTGGTTGGGGCCAGTTATTAGGGTGGGGTTTGTAGGGTTTTGTGGTCTTGTGTTGGAGCTCACACATCCTTCGCCGCGTACCACTCCTCGCCTTGAGAGTGCATGTGGGTTGTGAATTGTATGTGGAGTGATGGCTTGGGTTATGTGAAGATTGATGAATTGTGTGTGAAGAGTGATGACTTGCAAGTGAAGGTTTGTGGAGTGATGGCTTGGGTTATTTGAAGATTGATGACTTGCAAGTGAAGGTTTGTGGAGTGATGGCTTGGGTTATGTGAAGATTGATGACTTGCAAGTGAAGGTTTGTGGAGTGATGGCTTGGATTATGTGAAGATTGATGACTTGCAAGTGAAGGTTTGTGGAGTGATGGCTTGGATTATGTGAAGATTGATGACTTGGGTGTGAAGATTGGGTATGGGAGGTTTGTAATTGAAGATGTGGTGTTTGTTTTTGCGAGGGATTTGGAGTGTGTTTGAGTAATGATGTGGTGTGATCTTGCTCGCCTGTAGTGTTTAGGTCTGATCTGATTGTGTTTTGGGTGTGATTGTGGTCTCGTTTTGTGTGGTTGATAGCAGTGAGGGGATTGGGGGATTGCTCATCATCGTCTGGTTGGGGCGGTTTGGTGAGCAGGTGGGTGGAAGCGTTTTATGCAAGTTTACCTCGTGTTTTTTGGCGATGTGATTCTTGTGACGGGACTGATCGTGATTGTTTTTGGCTACGTGTGCAGGTACTGGTCATGCCGCTCAAACCAGCGCGATCTGTAGCTACTGCGTGGTCAGTACCGATGGGGTTTCACGAGAGCGCTCTGGACATGCAAGGTCCCGAGGTCCGAGACACCACGGCTCTGTGGAAGCTCCCTTGGACTAGAGAATGAAGGACGCACAAGAAATCAGCTCGCATTTGGAGTGCTCAGTGATTTTGTAAAAGTGACGACACAGCAGCAGCAGCAGCAGACGATTAGGGCTCCGGAGAACCATGGGACTGCCTGGCCCATCTAGTGAATCAACAGAAGATAGCTGGCCAAGAGGAGCTAATTTCGCTCGAGGCACTGCAGGACCGACCCACGAGGATGCAGCAGTTCAGGAGAGCTCCGAATCCTCGAGCCATGGCGGAAACTCTCGGGCGGTCTCGGACGTCAAAAAAGCCAAAGCAACTGGAGACTATTACAATTCTTGCACAGGCAGGTCTGAAGAAGACGATGATGAAGAGAATTCAACAGTGTGGGCCTTCCCTCTCTCCAACTCATCATCCACTGCTCAACGCAACAGCAAAGCCGCTGCTGCGAGGTCAGGGTTTGAGGGCAAACGAGTGCCACAGAAAGGAGCTCCAACGTCTATCATCGTTGGCTTTGAAGCCCAGACTGCGGCCACCTCCTCCTCGCACAGCAAAGTACTAGGAGGTGACAATGGTTCGAGCGCGCTGCAGGTTCTTCAGGATGACTTGACTGGTTTTTCTCTTTCAAGCTCTGCGAGTGGGGATGGTGTTGATGACATTGGCTCGGTGAACATCCGCAAGAGAACCTCCTCGCCTCTCACTGACATGCTGGCTTCGGGTCAGGACAGTGGGGTTCTGGGTTTTGGCGACTCAGATGACCAGGACTCCAAGGAACAACTAGACGATGATGATCCCAGCCCTGAATCTTTCAGTCATAAAGCTGGTAGTATCCCGGTCCCCATCCCTCGGTTTGTGGACAGGGATCAGCGAGAGAGGAGCCGACCGCAGACTGACGGCCCTGTGCTCCCCAGCAAGATTGTGGTTTCCAAGCCAAGTTGTGCGGACCAGGAGCTCTCAATCAGCCCCAACATGAACGCGGAGAGGAGTACCTGGTTGTCGATAAATCCAGACTACTTGCCAAGGGGGGGCTTTCGATCTGCACGGCCAGGAGGAGCACCTCCCACATTATCCTTATCACCTCTGGGACCGCGCTGGGTGTCGCCAGCCTCGATTTCCTTGTCTCCGGGTCGGTACCGTGAGTGGGACTCGAATGCGCTCATCTCTCCCACGCAGCGGCAGCTCAAGTGGGGAGCCTCGGAGTACTACCAGCTCGAAGCAGATGGCGCGTGTGATGATTCTTCGAATCAGTTTTCATTCGGGAATAACAACTTGCAGAGGCAGCACAGTAGCTGGGGAAACTACTCCATTGATTCCTTCAACTCGCCGCCTCCTGCTGCTGGGCTGAAGAGCCCTGTGGGACCCTTGAGCGTGCTCAACCGGCGCTCTCTGGTGGGCTCCTTCGAGGAGTCGCTGCTCTCAGGGCGGTTCCTGGCGGGGAAAGCGAGCCAGAAGCTGGACGGGTTTCTAGCGCTGCTGAGCATTACGGGCGGCAGCTGGTCGCCCCCGGTGAAGAAGCTGCCGTTTTCGGTCATGTGCGTGGACGGTGACAGCTCGCTCCCCTACTTCGCCTCCATCGACCTGGCTGGCAACATCAGTACTACGAAATCCTCAAGTGGCAGGGCGGCGCGGTTCAAGGTGCCCGGGAAGGGCCGCGTGCAGCTGGTGCTCAGCAACCCGGAGAAGACCCCTGTGCATACATTCATCTGTAGCTACGACTTGACCGACATGCCGCCCGGTACAAAGACGTTCCTTCGCCATAAGGTTTCATTAGCATCACCCCAGGTCACAAGCAGCAGCAGCAGCAGCAGGCTTCCGTCTCTCGGCGGTGGCAGCCGTTGCAGCTTCTCCAACTTCAGCAGCAGCAGCACCAAGAAGTGTAACACATTGTACAGCAGGAGAGAAAGCGATTTACAACGTCACAACGTGGTGACTACAGATGAAACGAAGCCGCCTACCTGCAAGTCTACCAATGCGGATTCTTCTGGTGGCATTCTGCTCTTCAAGACCTTGGAAGCTGCTGGTCAGGCAGGCGATAACGCCATGTTTGATCAGGATCTCTGCGAGGATGTGGCTGGGAAGAGGAGGCCGCCAAGCGCTGGTGGTGGTGCGAGAGGTGAAGGTGGCACTGGTGGTGTGTTGAAGTATGCCCTGCATCTGAGGTTCATGTGCCCGCCGTTGAAGAAGCAGCATGGCAAGGACAAGGTGACGCCTCCAAAAGGGGGGTTGAAGGCAGCTGTGGCAGACTCGTCGTCGGTGCAGCAGCAAGAGGAGCAGCGGCGGTTCTACATTTATGGCGATTTGCGGGTGGTGTTTCCGCAGCGACATTCCGATGCAGCTGAAGGTAAGTTGCAAGTGGAGTATGATTCACCTGCCAATCCCAAGTACTTCGACTACTGACTACGCTAGCTAACTTCCCTTGCTCCAACCTAGCAGAACTTGTAAATAAATTTTGTAAATACACAACTCAATTGAGTTGGCAAGTTCATTCTGTGTCGAATCCCACTTCATGCACTCGTCTTGTTTTCTGTTTTTTTTCCCCCCCCTCTTTTCCTTTTCCTCGTCTTGGTTTTGTCTTGGTGAAGCATGGAATCATTGGAATCTATTCCGCATCCTACCTTACATTGAATATGAAACACAAATTCAACCATCAATATCAGAACTACAGAATCAACTACCCTACATGGTGGTCAGTTTTGTACACAATTGATTCACAACGTACGAATTTTCCGGAAAATCCAAGAGATTTGTATATGTGAACCCATGTAATGCTAAGCTGGTACCTCCGTAATATCTAGAGATACTTATATAATACCCATGTAATACTTAGGTTACATCTTTGTACCCAAACCAATGTGGTTTGGAAAATAAATAATTTGGCACCTGTGTAATATCTAGAAATACTTATATAATATCCTTGTAATACTTACTTGATATCCTTTGTATCCGAACCAATGTGATTTAGAAAAGTAATTCGGCAAGGAGGTGCCGTGTCAGGATTGGCACATGGAAGCGTTTGTGTAGGTGGTTTCCGGTTAGAAACCACCTAGGAAGTTGTGGAGTTATGGGAAGGCATAGAACTTAGGGCCGCTTCACACTTGGTGGCCAAGTCGAGTGGCTGTTGATTTCCACCAATGAGATTGCTAGAATGGCCAAAGTCCGGACTTTGGGCCTTCACACTTGTGCCCAAACTCCAAAGGCTGTCCTCCACACTTTTGGGTTGTTTTGGCGCCAAAGCGACGGCCTCTCGAGCAAAACTTCGGTCGCCCATTTTAGTCGACCCCAAACTACAACCGAGAGTGCGTCGAATTTTTTAATAAAATAATAAAAAATTGACAAGATCTAGACTGTTAGATGAAAGAGGCCGAATTATTGGGCTGATTTTTTTGGCTGATTTTTTTGGGCTGATTCTTTTGGCTAATTTTTATTGGCTGAATTATTTGGGCTGATTTTTTCTGGCGTAATGATATGGGGTTTGGACTTTGGACTTGGCCTTTGGGGCTTCACACCACAACCGGTCAAACCTTCAATCTATATTATTTAATGTATTTTTTTGGCAAAAATTTTTGGCCTCTCGCCATGGTTTGGCCACTCATTTTGAGGGACGGTCACTCGACTTGGGCATAGTGTCAAGCGGCCCTTAGCCCTAGTTAGTGATTAGGGCTAGGATTAGTGCCGCGTGATGGCTAGGTCAACGGTGGTGTCTTTTGACACCTCATGTAGGGACTTGGAGCCCAAATGACCTCCATGTATGGTTGAGGGAGACTCATCTTTCTCAAGTTGAATCTCCCACGTGATGAGGTGAGGGTGTGTGCGTGTTGCACATCATTAGCCTCATGAGTATCATGCTTTCACTCCTGAATAGTGGCATAGACTCGACTTATTGTGATTTGTGAGTGGTTCTCACTTACTTATTACTTGAGAAAGATCACCACTAAGATATGAGTGTATTCCTAGTGGTTTAGTGACACTTAGAACCTCAAAATTTTATGCTTGGGGTGTTTTTGGAGCCTTGGTGTGGTACTGATCCGTTGTTGCAAGATTTCAAGCACATTTAGGAGATGATGGATGAAAGATGTAGTCAAGGTTTGAAGAGGTGCATCTAGAAAAAACATAGCTCATCGCAATGTACTACTGCAGCACTGCTAACGAAGATTGCACATGTAAGTACTTTTGCAATATCGCGGGTATGTAACATATTTTCTTTCTGCACACCGTATTGCGAGAGTATTAGATTCAGTACAAAGGCTTGAGACTTTGCTTAGTCATGGTGGGGTACTGTCGCCAAAATGTCTTCAAAATGATTGTTGTTTCAGCGCAATATAGCAATACATATTGCCGCAATATGTATTGGGTTTCAATCACGAGTACTGATACAATATTGCCGCAGTATAGCAATTACATACATAGGTGGAGTACAATTTCTATATTTTGGCAATACTGCTTCAGTATTTGTAGTTCAAACCCAATTGTTTCAAAAATCATCAATTACGTAGATTTTGAGTTTCGGGTATCTGTACATTCGAGGACATTGTTATCTATGAATTCATGCTATTTGTATATACATACTGTGAAGCTAAAAAACTAGAAATCCATAGATATTAAATGTAGAACAATGTACATTTGGCATCCTTACTACTCCATGCCCATGTATTTCTATGCATATCAATAAATAAAAAACGGCTATTTACTATCATGATCAACTTCACACGGCTTCAATGCAGCATACTCCAAGACACCGATTAGACGAGCATAAATTGCGAGAGCTCCAACGCTCTTGACACTATAGGTCACCACATCGTTCAGCAGATCGTCTACCACAGTAGCAAAGAACAAGCTCGGGCTGCTCGTTGCGAGATGAGCTACTAGCCAGTCGAGGGGGGCCGGATGTGTTGAGCTGCTTTGCATCACCTCCTTCACAAGCCACTTATGAAGCCACAAAGGCTCTGAAGTTGGCTGAAGCTTTTCCATACCTGCTTCGACAGATGCGCAAATTAGCCCTAAAACGTCAGAAGGTGCTACTAGTAGCCACAATACTTTACATGTATGGTGTTGTATTTGAACATGATAAGGTTCAGATATTGAAATGACCTCCAAATGAAAGATGTTAATTGAAGAATCTTCAATCCAAAGGTGTGAGCTTGCCAAATTTTAATACTTTTTTTGTATTTTATAGAGTAAGATACGTGCCTGTATGAATGGTTCCCGACTGACGTTTAAGAGTTGAAGCATCTGTAAGTGGGGCAAGAGCTTAGGGTACTAACGAGGCATATTCAGTAGTGAGAACACAGGTGAACTGTTGTGCGAGAGCTAGATGTTTCAAGCATTCATTTGCAGTGTCCTGACGAGTGCATGAAACGCTAGAGGCGAGGGCACGAGCGAGGTTGGAAGAAGTGAGCGAGTGTAAAGAAGCCTCCTTCTCTTCCCAGTTCTTGGCTTTCTCACCCTGTACAGACAAGGTATGAGAATCTCTACAAACAACAGGAGTAAAAGCTGGAGGCAAAATTTTGACGTACGTAGAGATTCGTATGATTGAAAGCGCCGCTGACATCATTTGAGATGCACGATGCTGTGTTTGTGTTCTTGCAATCCTGCAGAAGCTTTGATTGCTCTTCACTCGTTGGAAGTGTCTTCGGCAGAGATTGAATTTCCTAGAGTGTGGAATCATGATTAGATAGGCTCCCTTTCTACAACAATCTTCCAAAGCAACAACTGAAATGGATTGCTTGCATTGAAATGATCAGTGACGTTACTGAAGCACTCTATTAGCTCGGTGTCAGGAATGCCAGCCGCATGCGCCCATAACAAACTCAAGAACTTGCACTCACATATAAAGATAAGATTCATGGTTGCTTGAAAAGGCATGTGGCATGAACTATACCTCTTTTCCCATTTCTTGTCTGCGTCGTTGACAAACAACTTGCTCAAGAGATGAAATATTCTGCGGCCTGAAGAAGTGGTCCTAGATTGAGAGCACGAAAGATGAAGTACCTACCTTGAGGCACCTGATTCAGGCTTCTACTCAAGCATTGGCTGATCAAATTCACCAGAGCATGGCACTCACGTTGTCCAATTCAGATGCCTACAATCTGTGCCATGCTAATCCGTGCCATGCTAATCCGTGCCTTCCCAATGTTTGCTCGCTTCACTACTTCCTCCAAGGAATCCACATTGCGGTCATTCACATCACCCTTGAGCTTTTCATTCCCACCCTCACTAGCACTCGCCTCATTCTGCTGCGGCGAATTGGGACGCAACACCTTCTCTCCTCCCGCAATCTCCATCTCTATGTCTTCATCATCTGCACACAGACCATGGTGGAAATTACATCAAAAATTGCTACCCGAATCAAATGAACAAAAGAACAACAACCTCATGCTATGCCCAAGGCTATCATGCACTACGAGGTGAAATCATTCACACAGCTGCTTGCATTCAACACCCATAAAAGAATTCAAGAAGAAGAAGAAGAGATGTTACCTTCGGTCAAATCCACGTAAATCTACATCCCTTATCGACATTCCACCCTCGACTCCGCCATGTTCGAGTACTTCAGCTTGCTCGGGTATCTATACATGGCAAAATAAGTTACTCCATGAATCAGACACAAAACAAAACATTATGTCGTCTATCCCCAAACCCTAATCATAGCAAGCTACATTTAATAGACCGCATTAGAAACACAATCATTAAGTTTTCACCTTGCTTGAAACTCCTCCACATCGATGAATTCCACGAGGAAATGAAAACAAAAGTGGCCAACTTGGTAGGAGGTGAGTTTATATAACTTTGTCCTACCTAGACTACAACGGAACTTCCCTTCTTGTCCCTCCAAACCCCAAACCCCCCACTCCCCAGATCTCTCCAAAACCCAAACCTCTCCCATCCCTCCAAACCCCAAACCTTAAACCTCTCCCACATCCCTCTAAACCCCAAAACTCTCCCATCAAACACTGGACTCTTCAACTCTCATCAGACCGCAGCAGGTGGCGGCTTACTTGGCGGCGACGTTGAAGACGTACTCGGGATAGTCGGGCGCGCCGTTGCTGGAGCCTGCAATTGGCGATGCTCCCCAGCCATGGCAGGTGTTGGATCCTCTGAGGAGGGAAGAGAAGAGAGCACATGGGTTGGGAATTGGTGGCGACGATGGTGGCATTCATTCTTGATTTTACAACATTCATTCTCGATTTTAGTATAGTGGTATTCATGTGAGTATTGCGGCAAAACTCTTGCAGTACTGATTACGAGATGCGGCAATTGGGTAGTACTGCCGCAATAGCTACCATCAAGGCAGTATTGAATGAGTGCCATAATGCTAAAGTACTGCATGTGGTAATGCACCTTTATGGTATTGTGGCAGTACTGCAAGGATATTGCTGTAGTATTGCAAAGCAGCTAAAATTACGCAGTATCGTGGCAGTACTCGCGTAGAGGAAGGTGTTTTCCCGATGAACTAAACTAACAGGGACAAACTCCGATGAGACTCCGTTGACTCTCATCTCATCTACAGGAAGGGGAACCTACATTCAAATCTACTTTCCGCTGGGGTCCATGTTCTGACTGAGAGGACGGGGTTTGGTGTGCATGGGGCACGGAGATGCTTAAGTGAGCTTTGACAGTAGAATTCGGTGGCGGCATGGGCAAACTGCATAGATGCGGTGGAGGTATCGCAGGGGGTGCAATTACGGGTGAAGGAGCGAGCTTGTGAGAGTAGCACATGGACGTTGAAAAGCGTGCACCACGTGGACTAGCGACTAAATGCGAGACCTGAAGTGCTGCAACTGAGCACTATAAGAAAACCGTGTTTTAGGTGGCGTCAAGGTTGCAACGTGTTGTGTTTTCTGAGACGTCAGACGTTTATCGGACAACGGCCGGAGGTTCAGAATTTTTTTTTGACGTTGCATGAAACGTGTTCGTTTTAAAGGCAAAATGCGCAGATGTCACCGTAGACAGACATGTTTTGGAGGACGTCAATAACAACGTGGTTTTGTTTGACTCTTTGAGTGCAATGTCATAGAAAACGCGGGAGGTCCACGTCAGCCACTGCATTCATTTTCACTGTGGGATGATTGCAGACCGTTGCCCGAAAGTAAAAAACCTGAGCAAAATGGGCAGCTCCTCTACATAGATAGGCAAAACTTGTTTGTATGGAAACATTGGCTTTGCTTACATGGGATAAATTATTCTGATGAACTTACAGGAACACATAAAACTAAAAATTTATTAGTAGCTCAACTTAGATGCACATGTTATATTATACATATATTTAGTATTCATAATATTTTTAAGTTGATAAAATATGGGATTATTTGCTCATTGATTTAAATTGGATCACACAACATGCTTGTTAATGTAGCAATTCTAGTCATTGATTCTTTAAATTCATTTTTTTGAAGAATGAATTCCAAAAAATGACAAATGTTTAAGTGGTCTTGGGTTGTTAAAAAGCTATGAAAGTGGGAAAAAGAAATGAGGAAGGTGTAAGTGGTCTTGTGATGTTTCAAATTCTAAGAGAAATTAACAAAAATTGGGAATGTTCAATGGACGAACTACTGTACGTTTGTTCTAAAAATTGCAAGAGCGACTAAGAAAATGGGAAAGGTGAAAGTAGTCTTTGGCTTTAGGAAAATTGAAAAGAGTGAATTAAAAAAAATGGGTAAGATTTAGAGTTGTTGGATTGTTTAAAAAATTTGAAGCATTAGACAAAAAATTTACGGAAATGAATGAAGTGGAATATAAATGTTTTTAAAATGTCCCTACCTTGAATAGAAAAAAATTATAAATTTACAAGTGGTCTTCAATTTTAGGGTAGCTCAAAAGAGTGAATAAAAAACTTTAGGAATGGTTGAAGGGGTCTTGGGATCTTCTAACAATTCCAAGAGTAAATGAATAAAATGGGAAAGTGTAAGTGGTTTTCGAGTTTTTAAAAACTCACAAGAATAGATAGATTTTATTAGGAAAGGCACCGTAGGTTTTCTTTGGGTACGTGTTTACAAGTTACAATACTTAAAAGAGTGGATACATAAATGAACCAAGTGGCAATGGGTCTTGGAGTGTTCTATACATAAATTGAGTGATTAAAGACAATGGAAAGGTAAAAGTGGTCTTTGGATATCTTAAAACTTACAAAAATAAATAAATTCAATTAGGTAAGGTATAAGTTTTCTTCAGGATAAATTATTTAATGGACTTACAGGAACACTTGAAACTAAAAATATGTTAATGGCTCAACTTAAATGCACATGTTACATATATTTTTTATACATAATATTTTTAAGTTGATTAAATATGGTATTATTTTCTCATTAATTTAAATAATATCATAGAGCATGCTTGTTAATATAGTAGTTCTAGTAATTCATTCTTTAAATTCATGAACTTAGTGGCAAATGTTTGAGTGGTTGTTAAAAAATTGCAAAAGTGGGGAAAAAATGGAAGGTGAAAGTGGACTTTAAGTTTAGGAAAACTAAAAAGAGTGTATTAAAAAAAATGGGTAAGGTTTAGAGGTGTTGGGTTGTTTTAAAAATTTGATGACAAACATAAATGATAGCCTACTGCCTTAAAAAAAATAAAAAATAAACGGAATGAATGAATTGGTCTTGGGATTCTCTGAAAATTGCAAGAGTGAATGAAAAAAAATTGGAGAATGAATAAGTAGTCTTTGGTTTAGGAAAAACTCAAAAGAGTGAATAAAAAACATAAGAAATGGTTGAATTGGTCATCAAGTGTTTCTTACATCTGAAGATTGTAAAAAAAATAAAAATGTGCGAGTGCTTATTGGGTGTTTTTAAATAGAAACCTATTGAAGAAATAATTGAGAAACGCTGAAGTGCTCTTCATATGTTTGGAAACTTAGAAGGTTAAAAAAAGTAAAATGGGAATGCATGAGTGGTCTTGGGTAGTTAGAGAAATTACAATAGTGACTAGAAAAAATTGGGAAATTAAACAATGGTCTTCTGTTTAGTCAAAACAAAAAAGAATGAATAGAAAAAATGGAAAATGGGTGAAGTGCTCTTTAAGGGTTTCAAAGATTTGAATATTGAAAAAAATATTGGAAATGTGTAAGTGTTTTTTGGGTCTTTTAAATTGCCCCGAGTTTGAAGAAAAAAATGGGAAAACTTAAAGTTGTCTTAGGGGGTTTTAGGAGTGAATTAATAAAACAGGAAAGGTTGAAGTGATCTTGGTTGAAGTGCTTCTCGATTGTTTTACACATGAAAAAATTGAAAAAAATGGAAAAACTTGAAGTGCTCTTTTGGTGTTTGAAATCTTAGAAGGTCAAAAACAAAATAATGCACATGGATGAAGTGGTCTTGGGCTGTTATGAAATTTGCAAGACCGAATGACAATAATTGGGAAATTGTCAAGTGGTTTACCGTTTACACATGGTTGAATTGCTCATGGGTTTAGGCATAAGTCTCAATATTATATAAAAAAGGGAAAGTGTGTAAATGCTCATTGGGTGTTTTAAAACTGAAAACATTGAATAAAAAAAGGCAAAGGTTACGAGAAAAATGGGGTGTTTATAAAGTTGAAATAGTGAATGCAAAAGTTCTACATGAGTCTATTTAATCGAGGAACATATTTTGCACTTCCTTATCACATTGTTTAAATCTTTGGCCTAGCCATTTCTTCATAGTTTTCCTTTTCACTACAAACATTTCAAAATGGTGATGAATAGAGCTATGTATATTCCTCAATTACAGATTGGATAAACTCAAAATAGATTCAAAGAGCGGCCAAGGATGCAACAACTTGAAGAGAATAGATAAACCACACATGTTGTATTAATGGCTTTTCTACATTGCAAAATACACCATAATCAATAATATTAAAATCATTCACTTACGACTTGAAATTTGTCAACTATAGTTGCCGTTACAATTGCCATCATTTAAGACTAGACATCATCGAAGATGTCACCAAATATGTGTATGAAAATGTCACTACAAACATGGAGTATCCAAAATGACGTCGCCCGTGACATTGGTGTCAACATCCTCAACGGAGCTATGTCATCCTCAACGGAATTGCTATAGAAGACCGCTTAGAGCAGAAGTATTTAAACATGAAGATGAATATCATCAAAGGCCGGATCACCTTTCATCCATAGTGGATGAAATTTGTCGCATGGAAGGAAGAGCAAAGGACAACTTACACAAAAGCAACCTCAACATCACTCACACTTTATTTTTGGAAGTGTGGGTGAGAGCAAACTGAATGTAGGTGATAGCAATGGCAGGTGGGAGCGGCAAAGCTCACTACTATGCTAAGAGGAGGGAGATTAGGAGAACAACAAGGAGTAGAGAGAGGTGACTTGAAGGTTAGAGCAAAGCAATGGCGACTGTGGCGGCGGCTATGGCGGCGGCTATGGCTAGAGCCATGGAGCGGTGAGGACGGAACTGGTTGGGAGCTAGGAAGGCAATTTGCGGCAGATCAAGACGGCAAGAGGAGGGCTCAAAGGGAAGAAGAACAAGGGCAAGAGGAGGTTTGGCCATAGCCAGCTAACCGCAGCCATAGCAAACCTTAGTTATGGCTAGGAAATCCTAGCCAGAGCCAAGTTCAGTGCTCGCCACCACAAAGAGGCTGCAGCTACAACAAGGGTGAGCTCAAGTATTTGTAAGTATACATGATAGTACCTCCTTCTCTCGTGCTTTTTTTTATGCTCACAAAAGAATTATTGACGTCCTTCCTTGATGTGAACATATGCGCTTTGTCATGTAGACCATGGTGCTAGGGATGCTACCGTTCGACCCCGAGGTAGATGTGGACATGGCAAAGGAGTACAAGTGGCAGTAAGTGGACAAGCACAAGGTCCATCCTGATTACGCAAGAGAGATTGATAAGGCACGTAGTCGTATCGCCGAGATCGAGTATATCAAGCTGTGAATACGGGCAATGAAGTGGTGGGTGAAGAGAACATAAAGGAGCAAGAGGCGGTTGAGCCCCTTTCTAGCAATCAGGCAGACGTCCAGGTACGCACAAAGTCCATGAACTCTTTTTTTGGAAATTCTTTGAATCCTCTTGCCGTTGAAGATGATGTATTTTGCGACTTGAACGCGGTAGACATGACATCTTCACATCAGCTGTGACGTCCTCGTTGACATTGCAAATAACATAGTATCATGTCATTGAAGACGAGGGCAGTTCCTCTAATTTACATGGAGGGTTGCTGTGAAATTATAGATTGTCCTTTGCACTTTAATATGTCATCTCTATGAACTCTTCCAGGAAGAGAGTGAAGCACAAGGTGAGCCATCAACCCGCCCATGACATGCTACGAAGACAGCAAAGCAAACAGCTATTGCGGTAGGAAGCAATGGCCCAACACCAAAGCGAGCCAATCTACCCAAGCCTCTACAAGTTCTGTTAAACAACTAGTGATGCTAGCATGACTTCATTGATATCACAACTACGGGCAGTGTCTTTTGGGATGTTTGAAACAACACCTCCCATTATTTATTGCGTTAGATGAGACATGTTGTATATGTCATAGTTGGGTTTAGTAGAACATGAAGATGTATTATTTGTCGTTGTTATAGACGACGAATGCAACAATGGTGTTGCCGGGTTCACCACCGTGGATGTTGACTGGAAATGTCAAAGCCAACAATTGATGTTGATGGCATTATCAAATTTCACATCAGCGCTAAGATCATGGCTTCTCTATACTCATGTTTAGTCCACACTAAAGTGGACACCACATATTTAGCCATACCTGTTGTGCATGTTACAATAAATGTTGAAATAAACAAAGAGAATGTGCAAGTGAACATGGACTCCAACATGGCAAATGTGAATGTGAACATATTGCTGGATGGATTGTTGACGTTCAGCAACAGCTCTCAATGTTCGATGTGGTGTTGTAAGAAACGCGCCATCATTAAGGAAAACGTATTCTATAACATGGACATGTTTGACTTAACGTCAATTGACTCAATTCTAACAACCCTGGGTGGAGATAAAATGCCCGAAAATTGATGACGTCAGCTGATGTGGACTGTACACGACATGCGACGGGATCCACGTCAACAAAGTACAAAATTTTATGCCACTGCCCGGTCAAATTGGTGTTGGATGAAAAAAGTCCCACGTGGCAACACCTAACGAAATCATTGTTTATGTGGACATGTACATCCGTCCACGTGGAGCCTTTCCCAAAGCAATTTAAACCTTGTTCTTTTGGACGTCATGATGTTGACAACCCCAAATCACCCGTGTCACATAAAATTTGGCATGTTTTTTGCTTGTCTAGGTAGACGGATTTTAGATGACATCAACATCAACGTCAGAGCATGTTTTTTTGACATTCATACATGTTTGACGACGCGTTACATAATACGCGGGTTTCTTATAGTGGAGATAATAGCTTCGGCTATGACTTGTGCAGTGGGAGTTGAGGCGAAAGAGGCTGCTCTAGAAGAAGAGACGGGCCGGAACAGTGCACATGACCGGAGTAAGTTTTGACAATACGGGAGGAGGTTTTGTTTGTACGGGAGCAAGTTTTGGCAATATGTAGACACGGGGGTTTGTAAGTGCTACTACGGATACGGTCCAACCGGTAGTAGAAGAATGTGAGTTTGTGGTAGAATCTTTAGCACGTAGTGCAAATTCCCCACCAAGAAAGCCTTTGCAATCATATTTTCATTGGGAGGAGATGGCTTCACCATATGGAGGAGGGGGAGAACGAGGGGTGCGACGGTTTTCGGGTGCTACGGGCACTATCGAAGTGGATGACTTCAAGAAGGAGTTTACCATGTGGTGTGAACTCGAGAAGTCTCGCAACCCCAACTTCAACCCTTACATGGTGTGGAGGGCGTTATTTGGGTGTCTAGACGGAGCTCCGTTAGCGGATTATGGAGAATTTGAGGGGGCTCACCTCACGGAGATATTGGCATGGAGGGATTTCTATGCATCAAATTACGTGGACGTATTTGGTAGAGCGCCAAGTGTGCCATCACGTGTGGGAAAGGGGAAGAAGGAGGAGGGCACAAGTAGTGCCGAGGACTTGAGCCAACTGATGGAAACGGTGGCTATTCCACCTCCATTTAATCCTACGGCCGTATTCTTCACACAGATCCGTCGAGACTATCAACGTCAACGAGCGGATAAGATGAAGGCATTGAAGTCTTTTGCGCGAGGAGGAGATGAGTCTTTACGAGAAGCTCATGCGAGATTGCGGAGACTGATTTCTACTACTCACGGAGTCACGGAGCAGCAAGCGGTGTAGCACTGGTACATCATCTTAGAGAAGGAGTTGAAGACCTTAGTTCGCAATAAGGCATTGCGATTGGGTGAGCCACCAACTTTGAGATTTGTGTTCGAGACTTCAGAGCGAATAGAGATTAATTTATTGGAGGAGAAATCGGCCATGGGATTTCTCAAACGTGAAGAGAAGGTTTCTGAGAAGGTCAAGGTGGCCAAGGCTATGGTTCCTTCCTATGCCACCAACAGTGAGGCATTATGCTTTAGTTGTGGCAAACCGGGGCATTTGAGGAAGGATTGCAAGGAAAGCAAGTCCTCTATCCTCCAAACTGGTGGCTATTGCTCTGGTTGTGGTGCCAAGGGGCATTCCAAGGCTAAGTGTTGGAAGCTTCACCCCGAGTTAAAGCCTTCCGACCGCAAGGGAGCCAAGGCAAGCAACAAGGAGAAGGAGTCCAAGTCTTCCGGAGGAGAGAAGAAAGCTTGGAAGATCAAATTCGCAGAGTTGGAGGCCGAGATGGCGGCCATCAGCGCGAATGCTACTTGAGTGACTGAGAAGTCCCAAGTCACTCCTAGTTTTCATGCTAGGGACGGATTTAGGCCCGATGATGACGAATTCGGGGATTATATGCTGAGTGGCATGGCACTTGCTATCACGGATGGCTCACGGGAGGCTTATGCCCTTATGCGGAGTCAATCACCGGTGACCAAGGAGTTTCCACGTGGAGCAAGTACAACTTTGGATCCTCAACATGGAAAGGATAACCGGCAAGCTCGGCTGCCAGAGTCTGTCACGTTGGAGGAGATGGTGCCAACAACTCGCCTATTAGCTGGAATTGAAGAGCCATCAAATACAGTGGTGAGAGAATCGGCAAATGTGGTTTGTCACGCTTCATTATTTTCTGCTAAAGTCATGTTACAAGAGGGCTTCAATCCGGCAGCGGTCTTCAAGATGGCGGCTCAAATGTGTGAGTTGGGTAACTCCATGGGCGTCAATGCGTTGAAGATGGAAGTGATTGAAGGAGAGGTGGATAAGAGTCTGAGTTGTCATAACGGACGGGTTGAGGTGATCGGACGGGACAACCGGACGGGCGATCCGGACCGGACGGACGGACGGTTCGGACAGATTGCCTGAAGAGCGCCAATAATTTTTTGCATGTAAGAATTTTTTACTGTGATGGCCACGTCACATTTGGATGTGTCACGCCACCGCGGCACTAGGGCGGGGATGCCTACATGAAGGGTGGGAACGTCTCCGCCCAGGGGCGTAGACATCCCCGCCCTTCATGTAGGCGTCCCCGCCCCTGCATCATTGAGCGGAGAGACCTTAATGTTTGGAAGCAAAATATGTTTATTACATTAAATCGTTTCACGATATAACAACAATTCCCTAATCTCATACTTCCAAACGAAGTAATATCGGTGCTAGTTATCTAAGAAACATTTTTCTCTCTTAGCTTTTTCTATGAATTATCACAACTCTCTCGATTTTGCATACATAAACGTAGTTACTTTTCTTGTCCTTTAATTATTCAAACGGCCCGATCTGCGCACTCTTTTGGTGGACGGGCCACCCAAAACCGCATCTCAAAGGACGATATCATCATCATCTGGTGCCTCATCGCAATCTGGACCGTTGTCATCATCAGCTCCTTCATCGCTCTCCTCTTTGAATTCTCCATTGCTACCATCCGTAGTAATAATCCCGGTATTCACCGTACTCAAGCTTAGCCGGGATGTTTCCCGGCGTACCGAGAGAAGGGGGATGTCACCCCCTACTCCCCACCAATCCAAACACTACCCACTTAAGGGAGGCTATCATAAATAGCCGTGGGCTTCCCGGATCCCATCCGGTAAAGCAACTCTTCCCGGTCCCACCGGTGAAAAGTCTAGAGCACAAGTCCCGGACCTCACTCTATCTATCTAACTCGGATATCCTAGCCCCTCGGGATGTCTCTACTCACACTCAATCACTTAACACACAACAAGTCACAACCTTGTACACCTAGCAAAGACACACTAGGAGGACTCAACTCTCTTCCGGTCCACTCACACAAGCTCAACAAAACCAAAACTACTCACACTAGCTACCCTCCAAAACTAGATCCTCAAAAGGTGGAAATGGCATCTAAAGAGTGCACTAAAGTCAATAGCTACGCTCCAAAACTAGACCGCAAAAGGACAAAACGGCATCTAGGAGGTGCACTAAAGTCAATAGCTACCCTCCAAAAGTAGCTCCACTACAGGACAAAACGGCATCTAGATCTTAAAATCAAGGGTAGCTTAGTCACTGGCGGATTACCGGTAGACCGGTAAACTGGAAGACACCCGGTCCGGCGGTCCCGGGACCGGTGAATCTTTTCCTAACAAAAATAAGTAGCCGGAGAAACCACTCAAGTGGTAGTGACCGGGTGCGCAATGGGGCCCCATCGACATCACTACTCTCACCCTAGTGTGTAATTCTAGCAACTTAAAACAACATCTCACCAACCGGTGAGGTAAACTAACACATAACATATAACGAAGACTCAACCGGAAGACTCTTCTGATTGAGACATATAGGGATTGTCACTACGCGTGGAAGTACCAACATGGTCAAGAGAATTTTCCGGGAGGTCGGATGTCTCAACCGGGAGGTCTACCGGTGGATTGGGATTATCCACCGGGAGGTCTACCGGTGGAGTGGCGGTATCCAATGGAAGGTTGGGTGTATCTATAGATATACGTGGAGTCTCCTTAAGCTCAATCAGTATAACCATAGAGGACTCCACCAAGGACTCCGGGGTTGAGGAAAGGAGGTCTACCGGTTCCTTCCCGGTAGAAGTTACCGGAGGCTTCTTTTTCTCTCATAGACCTTCAAGCTCCACCCTTAGAGGATGGAGAATCCACCTAACTCACCGGAGAGCCATGTTGTCCCGGGTAGACAAAATCCTCAAAATGCCTGTACTTCCACCAATCTCCCTATTAACTTGTCACAAACTCCGGTCCGGCCCGGAAACACAAGTCTACCGGTCAGCCGGTAGACAACTCCGGAACACTTTACAAGAGTATGTAGATATGGGTGTTTCACACATCTAGCAACATACTAACAACACAAGGTCACATATAATGATAACGAGGAGAGGACTTTGGAGACAAGGACTTAGAAAGAGGTTCTTCCCGGTTGCCCGGGAAGACCGGGAAAAAGATAGGAATTGGGGGCAAGACCTAAAATGATAGGAGGAGGGCGACAACTCAAAATAACAACTTGCCACAAGGTTAGGACAATCGACAACAACTACACATGTAAATAATAAGGTCTAGATGAAGTCCCCCGGGGGACTTTTTTTCTAGACCGGGGAGGATGTTACCGGGGAGTCACCCCGGTAGACAAGAGAGGAAAAGACTCACAAACAAGAAATTCTCACAAGCAAAAAAAACCCAACATGGGCAAGAGTCACCTTTGTTGTTGCCCCCGCAACCTCCTTCCTTTGTCTCTTTTATCTTCTCGCTTCGGCCACAAATCTCTTCCACTTCCGCAAACCCTAGAATCTCCATCAAACCCTAGCTCGCGCACCTCTTCCATCAAACCCTAGCTTGTGCACCTCTTCCACCAAACCCTAGCTTGCGCACCTCTTCCACCAAACTCTAGCTTGCGCACCTCTTCCACCAAACCTTAGGGCGCGCTACCTCCTCTTCAAACCTCTTGCGCTACCTCCTCTTGAAACCTCCTCTTCTTGAAACCCTAGTTGCATCTCCTTCTTTGCACTTCTTTAACTATTTCTTCAAACCCCAACTCCAAATAAAGACTAAATAGGGAGAGAGGGAGAACCTATGAGAGAGAGAACTAGAGAGGGAGATAGAGGAGAAAATTTGAGGGGGGGGGCGTTTTTGGAGAAGGAGGGGGGGGAGAGAAGTGTTCTGGAGGGGAGGAAGAAAAGTTTCTGGAGAGAAGAAGAAAATTTCGGGGAGAGGGGGTCGGCCAAGATGGCTGGAGATACCCGGGCTACTGCCTAGGTGATATCCGGGTACCCGGGTACCAGCCCATATCCGGTTGGTACCCGGGCTAGTTCATACCCGGGTTGATACCCGGGTATGTATTTTTTTAATTTTTAATTTTTAATTTTTTTGGAATCTTTTTTGTTTTTTAAATTTTTCTTTTATCTTTTTTTTCTATTTTTTTCTTTTCTTTTCTCTACCACTACTACTAATTCAAACAAAAATTAGTATCTAGAACTCAACTACTTCTAACTACCTTCTAAACTTAACTAGTTAATTTAGATTTAAGTGGTGATTTTAGACTTACGTCCCGGGATATCTCCCGGGACTCTTTTGAAATTGTTTCCTGGGACTTAAATTAGTGATTTTAAGACCCGGTTTTATCACCACTATAAACCTAATTAACTACTTAAGCATATCCCTATTTTCTCTATTCGCTATTTAATCTAATTTCACACAATACTAACTACTTTTCTAATTAACTAATACTAAAAACCCTATTTTAACTAATTTTTTGGTAGGGGCGACCACGTGGGAGTTTTAGACTCCCACACCTACACTTCGTTGGAAAGGTCCATACATGGCAATCGCCGTTCTAGGAGACGAGGAATTCCGGGAAAGCGGCGTTGGTACATTCTCGTCATTGATAACAATAGGCAACACCACAACCGGAGATGGTTGTGGTTCAAGGTCCTCTGTGAATGCAAAAGCATCATTGGGGTCTAAATATTCTAAGTCAAGATGCCGACGTTGATTAACAACCCTTTCATTTCTTCGAGTCGTCCCTACAATTGTTGTGTTTACAACATCTGCGTGAGAGTCTCCTTGAACGACTCCAGTGCTATGAAATGATGCACCCATTCCAATAGGGCTCTCCTGGCCATACCGGTTTTCAACCGATCCTTGGTTGTTTCGAGTCGCAGTATTTACTGCGCTCTCTCCCGCTCCGTTGTTGTCGGCATCTCCATTTCCACCCTCATAGTCTGATGGAAATTGTCATCGTCGCGAACATTCCCGACATTGCCCCCCCCCCGTTTGAGGCTCTTCAAGGTTGGTCACATTTGGAATGTCGCTCTTTGAGGAAGTAGACAAATGTTGCACTTCATGAATGCCCTCATTTTGAGGAAGATGAGGCAAAAGACTGCGACGAGGAATTCGATTCCAAGGTCCCCAACAACCTTGGGCCAATTCTTCTTCCACATCGTCATCATCTCCGTAATAGTTTCTCGTTTCGTCAAGGTGATCGGCGCCTTCCGCCCAAAGATCAGGATTTTTCTGGTACTCCAGCGGAGAGCGGGAAGCTGCCATATCGTGCTCTTCCTCTTCTTCGGCTATCAACACATCAAATTCACGATTAGATTCACCGACCGGGACCGGCCCTAGGGCATCAGGGTCGGAATCCTCCGAGTGAATATTCGCATCGTACCATCGAACGGGATCGGCCCCTCGTCTTTGTTGAAGGCATCGGCTATTGGTATAAATATACGCCAATGACGCAGTCTTTTCCGCCGCTAATCGATTTTGGCTCTTGTTGTGGACAAACGAGTACATACTCTAGTTTTGTTCGCAAGAGCTAGCTAAACACGTAAGGGCTAGAATACGAACAACTATTTTAGACAATGCCTTGTCTGTGATCCTGGCCTACCATTCGTGGAGTTGAAGCTTTGTCTGGCGGATGTTAGATGCCTCGGTAGGGCCATATGGTCTTGTGCCCTCCTCGTATTGTGTTAACTCATATTGGACAATTTGGACCTTGTCATAAGAGATGTCCAATACCTCCATCATTTTGCGAACAACCCGATTCAATGCTCTTTGTGCAATTCCGTCAGCCCTAAGCGCCACATTATCCTTGAGGTACGGATTCAAAAGAGCCGCAGCGTAGTGAACATCGGTAAAAACCATTTGCCACCGGGCATCAAAAGATTGCTCAAGAGTGGATGCTATGTCAGCTCGTAGAGTAAAGGGTGACTCTCTCAAAGAGTACATGTGTTCTTGCAAATTATGCATTACGAGCCACGCACGACCCATGGCTGGTTCGCGGCCATCAAACACATGCAATGCCTTCAAAACATTCCCAGTCATGTGCACGTAATTCTGACATCGTTGCCAAAAGGCCCCATCTTCGATGGTGAGCACCACATTATGCGAAGCAGTTGCTGCTTGCTCTCCATTTTGTTTATTCCGTAGGGTTGCAAAGTAGTTTACAACACGGGGGTGGTCTTTCAACTGCTCCAACACTCCTTTGAGTCTCACCAATCGATCCAACATAAGGAAATTACAAGCAAAGCGGGTTTCAATGGGCACTACATTATGCAGGTTTGGACTCAACTCACGAAGTGTCCCCATTGTCAAATGATGGTTTCTAATATATTTGCACAATTTCTTTGCCCTCTCTATTAAATCTTTAAATTCTTGGACCTTCGCCCAATCTTCCAACATGAGATCCAATGCATGTGCCATGCACCCCTGCTTGTGAATGTGCGGGTGTGTGAGAATAATATCATTCATCGCTCCAAGCATGTTGGGAGCATTGTCTGTACAAATCTGTGTCACATTCTTGGAACCCACCTTCTCAATGTAAACTTTCATTTGGTCCGCTATGTACTGCATGGACTTCTTCTCACCACTCGTGTCTATGCTCTCCAAGAATACGTCACGAGTGGGGCACGACATCATTAAATTCATGAGGGACCTCCGATGAACATCATCCCAACCATCCGTGCATATTGACACCCCATAATTCTTGATTGCAAAACCAACTTTGACTTCAATCTCTTTCTCAATTTGCAACCTCTTAGGTTCAATCAATCCAGTCCTCAACTGGTGATATGAAGGAGGAGTGTACTCAAACTTTGCCACGGATGTTGCCCTCACCACATCGATGAACGCCTGATTTTGCGCCACATTAAAGGGCACATTCGCCTGATAGAAAAAGGTAGCCCACTTCTCATCAAGTTCCTTCCTCTTTGCAATGATGTCATATTTAACTATTTATGGACTATGAGGTGAATTTTGGACTAAGGACTAAAAGAAAGATCCGGAGATGTGCCTCATAAAATATAGTGAAGCATAAAAGTCGAGGAGTTTAGAGTACTATTCAAGCATTAAATGCATCACCAATGACACTTATGAAGGAAGAAATGGCTAGAGCGACCAAATTTGAATTTAGACAATACGTGAGTCCGCAGCATGCAGCCGGATATCTCCGGGTAAATATCAAGGTGGAATTCAGAAGAAGAACCAAGTCCTGAGAATAGAAATTAATGGACATAATGTACATCACAAATGTGTGGTTGGGAAACATGTGGTAGGAAAAAATGGGACAGAGCTGCGGACAAAAATTACTCGCAATTGCTAGAACATGCAACCGGATATCTCCGGATGAAATCAGAGTAAGAGTCCAATACTAAACTGTTTCATTATAAAAAAGTGTCATACAATAAATAAAGGGTCGCCGTTGCTAAGAGGTGCGTGTAATCTACGGAAAATCGATTCAACTATTCTAATTTAAGTGCTTTACAGATGCCCTCTACCCGTCCAGTATGGTGTCTCCCATAAGTTAGATAATGAACTATAGCTTTTCGAGGATTCTTGAATGGATCTAGATCTGCAACAAAAACACATTTGGGCCACAAATAATGCCTTGTTCGAGGATTAAATGAAGCCTTCTTGAAGATGTGAAGAAATCTAACATAGGTGGGCCTTCGAGTCTGTTTGTTGGCATAGCAAAAAAGAATATTTGATAAGATGTCTGGGGGCAATAACACTTGGGCCGCCTCCATGAGCCTATCTGGACGCATAGGAGACTAGATCCCGACATTGAAATACCGCAGTAGTATTCGAATAACATCTGCCGTGTCATCAAAGGAAGGCAGCTTCGTGGAGCGGGATTTGGCCGAGTCAAGGACCTCGTCCGAGCAGAGAAGACCGCGGAGAGATATGATTATGACATGCAAATAAGAAGGCAAGACCATCAAATTAGAAATAGAACATTGGAATGAAGAGAAAATACGGTAGGAGGAGTTCAAGTGACAGGAATTCGACCGGAGATCTCCGGGTGCCCCTCCCAGACCAACGTTCGGTAGTCGAAATGGTAAGGAGAATACTCAAAAGTGATCGCACATATTGGAAGGTGAAGTTTGGGGGCGAGACACTAACAATAACAAATAAAAAGAAGGACCTCAACAAATAACGTTACTGACAACAATATTTATCTTCAAAATTGAATGGTCGAAATCCCACAGACATCCCTGACTTAACATTTACAAAGCATAGAGTTTATAATATCCAATATAATTCATTGTTCTAAGGCGCCGGAATTATGCCTTTCACCACGGACCGGGCCTCTTTGGAATTTTTGTCTACTGGATCACTTGCAAACATCAAAGGATGACATCTAACAAAGTCGGGAACATCCTCATTTGACGCTAGCAGTCCGGAGAGCCACGGGAGAAAAATGGTGGACAACCAGGTTTCATTCGACAACCCAGTCCATGATGGCGGATGAATTGCGCTGAAGGGTGAACGCACACTACGGTCGACCCCCTGGCCGTTTTTGGTTCTCCAGTACAAACAGTACAACGAGTACAACTAGTATGAAATTTTGGATCCCAAATATGCCGGCGAATCTGTGTATATTTGGAAAAGCGTGCACATCGTGCACATGGTGTGTTTGTCGTATCTTCTGACAGCTGACATCTCTTTTTTGTTCACATGATTATTGCCAAAAATGTACTCTCTTCTTACTGTTTGTACATTCTTTGTACAGTTGATCAATGTTGATACAGAATGTATGCTCTTCGTAGATTTAGTGCTTCAGCCACCTTGATTTTGGATCTAGGGTTGTGGAGACGTCGACTTGTTTAGAGATGAAGGCAATGTGCTCGACGTTTAGGGCACTGTGCTTGACATGTTACTGATTGTAAGTGGACTTAGGGGATGAATTTTACAGAGATGATGACAATGTAGATGAGATTGATGGCGGTTTGAGGTGAAGTGTTGACAGCGGTAGACTAGTATTTCATTGCTTTTTAGAGTATATGGTTGTCAACGTTAAGGGCAATGGAAAATAATCGTGTTGTAGATAAACGTGCGGGATCAAAAAAGAAGGGTCCTCGTGTAAGGGCTGAGGAGTACGTTGCAACTAGAGATAGTCTGAGAGATGGGGAAGCAGATAGACAACAGAAACGTCGGCAACTGCAGAAGGAGAGAGAAGAAGAAGCAAGATTGCTTGCCACTACCTCTGAAAATGGAGAAGAAGGTAGGGAGTTGTCTTCACGCGAAGTATGTCATGTGGTATCCGAGATCGTGAATTTTTTCACGACTAAGACGCAAGCTTGTCCTACCGCATCTTCAAGACTGAAGATCATGGAGTGTTTTTTGGAGGATGAGCGCATCAGGTCATTCCTTCCAAACTATTACCCTTGTAAACAAGATGCAATGGTTCAATTTCAATTTTTGGAGAACTATCAAAAATAGTTGGAGGCCGTTAAGGGTGTTCAATCAGTAGACAAGCTTGCTAGGAAGGTTGTTCTTCTAGATGCAGCTGTATCTTCAGATGTAAAAAACATAAAAGCTTTGTCTAGGATTTTAAAGGTGAATCCATATAACTTAAGGGTAGCATCACAACGCAAGAGTATGCGTTTGGGCAACAGGCCTTTTGTGTTGGCAAGTCGAAAGAAGAGGCCAGGTATGTCTGAAGAAGTTAGAGACATTGTTGTAAAATGGTGGATTGAAGAAACTCGCGTGAGTCCCAACAGGAAGGAGATCGTTCAAAAGTGGATAAGTCGGAAGACATACGAAAAACACTGCACCCACTACTTGCTTGAAACCCAGGTATGTATATTTTCCATCCTTTAGTACATTCTGTATGGTTTTCATATTGTGCCAAATCTTATAATTAAAAGTTCGCTGCATTATATCTTCTTTCGACTATATTATGTACAGTTTAGTGTATGATGTATTTTTTTTTTTACCTTTCAGTACATTATGTATCAATTTTATGCCATTTGTATCAATATTGTTCATAGTTTGATATCTTCTTATAGTTTCTACACTTGTATGCAGACGGCATTCTATAACAGATTTGTGGAAGCGCATCCTGATGTTGTAATCAAAATGAGAGCATTTGAAAAATTGAAGCCATATTTTGTTAGAGCCTGTAATGAAAGGAATGTATGTTGCTGTCGCTACCATGTTGAGATTGACATGCTTAGAGAAGGGTTCAATAGGATTCGAGATACAAGAAAAGGACTCCACTTTCTTAATAATTGTAAGTGTCTCTGTGAAGTTTGTCATACTCTGATAGAAGGGGCAAATTGTCAAGCCCACTTGAAGACATATGGTGGAACAACATCGCTTTGGCAAGAAATTGTTTGTTCAAAACCGGAGAATGCGGAGTGGCATGCACTATCATGTGTTATGGGTACATGCATAGATTGCGGTATTTTGAAGTTGGCAGTTTGTCCTGAAGAATCTTCCACATCAACACTTGTTACATGGAAGTGTTTTGAGAATGAAGTTATTGGACTCACTCAGGAGGGAAAGCCACGGAAGAGGATTGTAGAAGCATACAAGGAGACTTCTACCATAGTGTTTTTTGAATACTTGAAGTCCAAATTACCCGAATTTGTCAGGCATAACTTCATTGCAAGGTGGCAGGATGACCATTGCAAGCGGTCAATGCAATGCATGGGTGAAGGCATGATTTTATCACATATTGATTATGCCGAGAACTACACTTTTGAGATTCAAAACCAAATACAAAGCATGTATTGGTGTTCAACTCAAATTACTATTCTAGTGCATATTACTTATATAATAAATGGAAATGGAGAAACTGTAAAGGATTCTCATTTTTATATATCAGATGATGAGAAGCATGATTCTCTCTTTGTTCAGCATTGTTTGATGCAGCACTGGCAATGGCTACAGTCGCAAGGTATGTTAACTATGTTCTTTATTTCTTTTCCGTGGAGTATACAGTGTAACATGTACGAATGAATAAACAGTATGTACTAAACTATACAATATGAACTGAAATGTATTATATATACGAGATTGTACCTAATTCTTTTAAAACACACAAATTGTACGATATGTACTGAATTAAACAACTATTATATATGTTGTGGTCATTAATCTGTTTTTGTATTTAGCAGGGATTCGCCCCAAACACCATGTTGTATGGTCCGACGGATGTGCAAGCCAATTCAAAGGTGCTCGAGCCCTATACTTTGTTGCAAGGTATCCTGGCCTCACCAATGGTTGCACCATGAATTGGAATTTTTTTGGCACTGGCCATGGAAAGGGGGAGTGGGATGGTGCAGGTGCTGTTGTCAAGCGTGCTTTACGGCAATCTCAACTACATGACACATGGAGAAGGATGCAAAATGCGCACGACGCAGTTTGTTTTCTCAATGAGACAATGAGAGGACAAGTGGATACGAATTTTGAGAAGACAGGGATCAAAGAAGTGCGTAGGCATTTTTGGGAAATTCCCAAAGATTGCATGAGGGAACGCAGTTTTGACTGCGAGACAGTAAAAGGCTCTCAGGCTCTTCATTCACTGTACTCGTTTTCTGTTGCTGATCCAACCTTGTTGTTTGTTCGAAAATTATCATGTTTTTGTGCTTATTGCTTTGACGTTGATTGCACTAACTGTGTTAACAAATCTCATGTAGAGGGTTGGGACTTGGTGAAATTGAAACCATATAACCTTAGTGAAGTACGAGAGGTTATGCTTGATTGCGTGGATCAAGCAGAAGATACCTTTGAAGAGGAGGCTCTGGAGGGTGAAGAAATTGTTGACCTCATTCACCCCGGTGACAACTTTGCTGTCCCTGCTATGGAAGGAAACGCCGAAGGAGTTGAATTTTATATTCTCCAATGCTCCTTGCCAAAGCACCAAGTCACTTCGGCATTCACATGCCCATGGAGCCCAAATTATGAAGTTGGAGATTTTGTTGTACAAGGTACTTACTACCAAAAGTGGAACAATGGCTATGTGTATCTCGGCAACTCTCAACCTGCGCATATTGATGCCCTTCTTATTGTGCATTGTAAATTTGCTATGATTCCAAAAGTGGGTAGACGCAAAGGTGGAGAGGTTACTTATAGCTTGAGTCAAGACAGCATTGCTACCATTTGGGCTGGATTAGACAGATTAAGAGAGGATGAGAATTAGGATGACACAATGTTTCATGATTCATGAACATTTTCTTTACTAATTGATTAACTTAGCATGTATTGCTTCAGGTATTGGTTGTATCGTATAGCATGAATTTCACTATATAGTTTGTACCACTATTATATTGATCGTACATCTTGTACAAGTGATACGGTTTGTACCATTCAAAACATGGTAGGTTTGGACTTGTTCCATTATCCCATATCGACTGTCCGTTTGGAAATGGGGTCGTATATAGGAGAGGACAATATCTTATGTTTCCAAATGACCAAGAGAGCCTTTGGGTGACTTGGTCAAGTCGACTTCGTTACCTGGATCAAGGTGGACTTGAAAGTTGTCGTGGCAGCCCCTCGTGGCGCTTGTGCCGGGCTTTCAACTACCCATCTGACCTGGTCTTCGACCCGTACATGTCCCGTCATACCACGCTACTCAAATCGTGTGGTTTTTGGTGATTTTCCCCAATAAGGCCTTTTGATATTTTTGTCTATTGCATTTTGCAGTTTTTTTTTGGGAGCATAGATATTTAACAGTACATAAAAATGTCATACCCCATATTATTCTTTATACCCTTTTCTCTACTTCACTTTGTAATATTATAAATATGTTGTTATTTTTTTCTTTTATATTTATATAAGTTCATCTATTAAAAAAATACATTACAATAATTAAAATTATTTAGAGCTTCGAAAATATATTAAGTAGTATATAAAGCATGTTTTAGCACTTTGAACTTTGTTTCTTGACTTTGTACACTATTGTTCCATCCTCATTTCCTTTTTGAAATTCCATACACATTGTATACACTAAAATACTTTACAACGTGTAATATTTATGAAGCTTTTTATTTAATTTTTTACTTACCATCGGAATCGTATTGTTTCCAACGAGGTATGGTAACTTCACTCAACCATGCCTGTCCTTGTAATTGTATCTATAATTGTAACATAACTTAACATGACACAAGAGAAAGTGCTAAAGTAAAATTATCAGAGAAAAGTAATTAATTCTTCTCAAAGCGTAGAAACCTAGTGGTTCAAACATCATATTAAAAGAATTAAATCTAAGGTCAATTTCTATTTTATTTATTAAGCAATCATCTTTACTTAATTAAAGTATGAGTATAAGGAATACACTAAAATTCATTACATTATTTGTAATGTATGTAAAGGTCTATACATATATATTTAACAATTGAAACATAGAAAAATATTTATCCCATATTAGTGTTTTTTCCAAGCTCACTTTTTACCCTTTTCACTACTTCACCTTGTAATATTCATAAGAAAATGTTCTTTTTCCTTTTATATTCATGTGCGCACGTCTATTTTTTAAAATATTCACATAATTAGTATTACGTAGAGGTTTCAAAATACATATATAAGGACATAAAAAAGGTCTTAGCCCTTTGTACTTTGATTCTTCACTTTGCAATGTTGTTCCATCTATGTTCCCATTGTATTGATATGTGATATTAATAAACTCTTACTTTTTGTTAGGCAAAACTTATCCATGTATTTGGAAAATTTGATTCTTTTACTTTGGTACTTTTACTAACAAGTTTCCATGCTTTCGTATGATTTAATTCTTTTACTTTCATACTTTCGCTAACAAGTTTCTATATGTTTGGAAGATTTTATTCTTTTACTTATATATAGCATGCTCTTATATGTTATTAAATTTTTTAATACTTTGACCTTAATACCTTGACTTTATATACTATATACCTTTGCAACCCGGGGTATCGTGTAACGGAATGTGACGCGCACTATGTCACCACGTAGTACATGTATATGTCACGGCTATGACAGGTATATTATAGGGTATCATGGTAGTATACGGGATATAAGGGGGTTTTGTGGGGTATCATGAGTGTATCAAAGGGATATAAGGGGGTATCACAATCCCTGCTGGATCAGCTTTTCGCAAGAACCTAGATGCCTTTTCAGACCTTGGTCATTGTTGAAATACCTCTAAGTAGTGTGAGGAGATTCTTTTTCTTCTTTTTCTTGCAATGCATGTGTTTTTGTTCCAGTTTGCGTTCTTTCGCAATGTCTTACCTTCCGTTTCAAAACTCTAGATTTGTTTAGAAACTCATCACTTCCTACTTCCTATTGTGCACCGCTCAATCTGTATCTGTAGCAATGTCTTACCTTCCATTCGAAAACTCTAGACTTGTACAGAAACTCATCACTTCTTACTTCCCATTGTGCATCGCTCGTCCTGTATCTGCGAATACAACAACTGATGGGTATGTTTCTGAAACCCCTGAATCTCAGTGTGGCAATAGTGCCTTCTATCTAGGACTTTGTAATACTATAGACAGCTCTCCTAGTCAAGCCATTAGGAGCAGTGAGGCATTGTTCGGGCACGTTGTGTTAGAAGATGCAGAAATCCTTCACCAATCTCCTACCACCACATGTGAATCAGCTAATCAGAGGACGTGAAGGTTTGTCTTTCGAAGGACTTATGGTTGGTACGAGTACTGTACAATATGTACCATTTTGAACTTCAAATTTGTAAAATCAATATGTAGCTTGTATGTGCTCTATCTTACAATGGATTTTACATACAGATTTCAAGATGGGAGCAACAGTAGTGCCTTTTAAGTTCATTTCAATACACACTGCAGAAAAGGGTAAGTTCTATCTGCATTCTTCCTTTCTTTTTGGGTTTCTTGCTGTTTTCCTTTCATTTAGTTTAGTGAAGAACTTCAAGCAACTTATTAGTTTTGGAAAAAGATTTATAAGCCATTTAGTATTGGAATGTTTTACTTAGCAACAAGGTTGATTTGGAGAGAAATACTATCACAGTTTTTTTGGAAAGGTGGTCAGTTGTTACAAATAATTTTATCCATTACCACTATTTTTTTTCTAGTGTGTACACAGATTACTATTATGTCTAGGATATTTATTACGTGTTCTATGGCAGGAGTACAACTAAATATTCTATCACTTGGAGATTGTATGAACTAGAAAATAATTTTGTGGTAAGTTGCTCTACTTCGTATAAGTTTGTTTGTACCAACATTGTGTACCCAAATTTATGTGATTCATAGTTGGGAATATTGATTTGTACTCATGAAAGTATGAATGTTGTTTGGAGTGTTTGTTAGAAGAGTTTGTACTGTGTAAAAACAAATGTAAGGTACAATGTGGGGTGATCATATGTTTGTACTCCAAGTCAAGTATACTATTTGTATTGTTTGTACTAGTTTGTTACAAATCTACTGTGACAACCAAGTACAAAGTATGCAAATTTTGGTGTTTTAGATTTTGTACTTCTAGTCAATTTTTTTTTGTTTTGTTTGTACTAATTGTAAAGGTTATACTTGTCTTTGTGGAATGATGATATGTTTGTACTAGGCATCAACTTCATTATTTGTACCGTTTGTACCAATTTGTACTTAGTGTACTGTGGTTGTACATGTTGGAAACAATTGCGTATTATATTTACTCTTGGACTTTTATTTTTAGCATTTTTTATTTGTACGAGATAGTACTATTGTTTTAGTTGTACTAGTTGTACTAGTTGTACTAGTTGTACTAGTTGTACAAGTTGTACTAGTTGTACTAGCTAGTTTGTATTAATTGCGATGATTGTACACAAATCTTGTTGTTTCTTCTATGATATTATAGTTTCTCTTGCATTGGACTGGGTTTAGGATGAGCATTTTCTGGATTTTGCTAGTGACTAAAGAGAATGTCTACAGCCATACTCAAACTATTGGGAGTGTTTTGATTAATTGTTGCTAGGTTAGTACATCTAAAGAAACTCAAATCCTATGAGGTACTAAATTCTATATTGTTTAAAGCATTAGATATAATCATCACCAAATCTTGTGAGTACATCTTTTACACATTTTTTTTGCTGATTAGTTTATTTTCTTTGCAGTTGGCGGTCACCACAACAGTCATGACGTTTTGATGGTTTAGATTGTAACAGTTAAGTATTTTTTTTGCACATGTTTATTTGCTAATTATTTCATTTTTTAGATTGCATTTAGTGGTCATCCTAAAGGTCATGAAACATTGATGGTTTCTGAGTATCCCGTTTTATGTATATTCATTAGTTTAGAAATATCCTACCTTCTATGTAATTTTTATAATTTGGTACAAGCATTATACTGGATACAAATGTCATACATATAATACCTTGATTTTGAATTAAAACAATATAACAATAACATAATAAGAATGTGATATAATTATGGAAGTTGTTCAATGTTTTAGAGTTCCGGTTGAAATGATTCTACATGTAGAAAATAGAACATGTAGAATCATTTCACTCAAGATCAAAAAATGTCAAGTGTGAGTTGAATGGCTGAATCGTCAATTTTACTGTCCCGGCAGCGAGTGCTACCACATTGACAATGGAAAGGAAATATTGCATCTACCTCGTTAACTTGTGATCTATCAAAGCAACAGCCATAATCCCAGGTCAATTCCTCCCAAGCCGGAATATTGACTCGTGCAAAAAAGGCTACGTGGAACAATCGTATGTCACTGTTGTCAATCGTCACTGGAACATCTATAAGGTTTGCATCTTCACATCTGTAAGAAATACATGCACACACAATTTTGATTAATACAAATCACAATTTTCCAAATAAATCTCAAAGTAAAATTGTCTTCATACATTTTGATGTTGGAAGGAAATACCTATGATTCAAAAACCTTGTAACATTGGAGAAATTTGTGGCGTCAATGCAAAATCCAACATTGTTCGAATAGTCCTCCTCTGGTTTCCAAGTGGCATTGAGCGCCATAGTGTACGCCTCTGACTTCCCAAGTCTCCCCAAGGCCCTACGATGCTGCAACTCTGCATCAGTCACAATCTCCCCCACATACTCAAACACAAAAGTCCCCTTATTGATAAATTTCTTAGATCTAAGTCCCCATCCCTTCACTCCGGACCAATACACTTGTATGGGGATACGCCCTCCACTTTGGACCACCCGATTTCCACAAGAGAGCAAACACTTGCACGCGTCATTGCATTCCTGCAAAAAAATTCTGTTCATGTGACCAGGACAACCACCAACGTCTTGCTCCATGCACCACTCTCCATCGCAAAACAAAACCTCCTCCATCAATTCCTGCCAAAACCATGATGAAATTGAAAAAATCGTATAGGATGTACTAACATTGTACATAGTGGTAAGCGCAATACAAATTGTACAAGAAGGTACAAGACGGAAAATATATTTCACACTTACAGTTTGGTGAAGGATACTTCGGAGTCGACCTTGGATAGTATAAGGTGATTGTTTGATTGTGCGTACTCCACAATTGCAGCCTTGTCCAAGACAATTGCTTTGGCAATCACGGCAAAACTGTGGGGAATCCACTGTGACTTTAGATAGGTGGGATGCAAAATCAGACATCCTGGAGCGGTTAATGTAAGTAAATTCTTGTAATTCATGGACCTTCAAGCTATCCAGGCACACGGACACTGGAACAACTTCGAGTCCCTTGGATAAGTCCATTGTATCAAACCATAGTTGTGCCTATGGACAAAAATGAATTAGAAATACAACCTCATAAACATGTTAGCTTTGTAGATCATAGAAAAAATCTATATTAGTAAAAAAGTCTCTTTATCAATTCAAAGATATATAATGGTGGCATAGACTTTTCCAAGGAAATAGAAAGCCATTGCAAACTTGAACTAGCTGCCGATTGTAATCCCACAAAGTGAATTAAAAAAAATTAAGTTCTCACTTTGGGTCGTGGATGGGTCTTCTTCTTTGTCTTTTTCTTCCCATGTTTCTTCTCTTGGTCTTCTTCACTTGCGGTGGCTTCTATGTTTTTCTCTGGCCTTGGTCTTTTTGATCTCCTCTGGTGACTTGATCCAGCCGGAGTGTCTGAATTGCCTTGATTCTGCACCTGCTCCACAACTTCCACTATCTCCACAAGCGCCACCGACTCCACCGGAGCCACTGACTCCACCGGCATTGCTGGCTCCAAAGGCAACCTAAACCCAATATCATATGAGTAATACTTCATTAACTCAATACACTCAGGCAAATGGGGTCTACATTGCTACCTAGGTCCACATGCTCAGGCTCTACAAGCATATATTGTACAAGCATAGGCCTATATAAAATAATGGTTTAATCGAATACATAATGTATAAACCTTGTGGTAATGTACAAAACATGCATGAATGAGAATGAACTAAGAAAATAAAACATAACAAGCTATATGATTATCGGAGCACGGATGTACTTACAACGTTGATATAGTGACTTGTGTAGGATCTTCATTACCAATTGTGGGACCTTCATTTGCAGTTCTGAGTAGAGGTTGAGACTCTTCTTCTACCCCCATGTTCAATTCGCCAATATTGGTTACTACAATAATGCACAACAATGTTAGAGCTTCTGGTATCATAAGTCGAAACCAAAATACATTAACAATACAAATACAATTACAGACTACAAACAAATTTGTACAAACAATACACATTAGTACAAAACAGTACACATTGGTACAAAACAGTACACATTAGTACAAAACAGTACACATTAGTACAAAATAATACACATTAGTACAAAACAATACACCTTAGTACACATTTGTACACACCAGTACAAAAAGGTGAAGTCAGTGATAATTAGTAGTACCAAACAGTACAGTAAAGTGCAACTAAACACAAACCTATGTACAATCAAAATTCTAAGTCCTAAAAACACATCGATATAAGTATACATGTACAAACTTTAACGGTGATATAAAAACAGTATATGCTGTCAGTACCACAAGTCCAAACCCAATAACAAACATACATATCCAGTTGAATATAAGTACAAACAAATCGAACCAATGTCCAACTTCAGTTGTAAGTCCTACAAAACTAAGATCTAAAAGCATACAAGTACAAACAAGCACAAAACAGTACAAAAGGTTAGACGTCTCAATACCATAAGTCCAAACCAAATACATAATATACAAATCCACTCGAATACAAGTACAAACAAATCCAGCTTGAAAGAAATTGTTGTAAAACAATGTATAGATACATTCACCGTAGTACAACTTCAAGCAATTTGTACAAATAGGGAAGAACACATCACCTGGTGTGGGTGAATAGAGCTTTGGAGCTCGAGCAGCGTCACTGCGAGATGCTACACATGCAGCGATAGATGGAGCCATTTCCAACATCATACTCAGAAAATCCTTGCCTCCACTTTGTCCTTGCCCCCAACCCGGCGCACCCCTCCATCCAAAACTTGCGGTCCAAGCAGTCGGTTGAACCATGGAGCAACCACGAGCACAACACTTGTTCGACTGTGAAAAGTTCACCATCGAACACCATGGATGGTATAGATGCTTGCAACTAGAGATCACAATCTCATAGTTGGGGAATGGAAAGCCACAAAGCACGCAATCTGTAATATCAAGGGAACCCTGTGAAGTACACGGTTCGTTTGATGGTGTGTATACCATGGGCATAGGCCTCAAGTGAAAGCCACTTCGAGCACGCCCAAGTTGGGCATGCTCAACTTCAAGAGCTCCAACTTCCAACCGCTTCCTTGCAACTTGGTCGCTGTGATGCTCTAGATCCTTTTGTAAGATGACTCCATCTCTTTGCAACCGTTCCAATGCCACACTTGTGCCCTCCATTAATTCCTCCAAAGCATTCTTCTTTGCTGCCACATCTGAAGGACTCTGTAGCTCTTGTGCCTTCTTTTCATAATCCTTTTGTTTTGACTTCATGCAAGATAAAACTCCCGTTTCATACTCACATTCGGTCCTCTGTGAGTCTTTTGCTGATGCAACTTGGCGCTCAAGATCCACCGCAGCCTCCAACTCCAATTTCTCCATCTCAAGAACTCTCCCAATGTATTCATACCTGTGGCAATCCACATACCTATGAGTACAGTCATGGAGGAAACTGTACATTTACCACAATTTTGTTCAGATCAATACAATAATCCATTTTGAAGTATTTAAAAACAAAACAAACTAGCAGTTGCACATTGACCCAACTCAAATACTAGCTAGTTGGGCAACCATATAAAAATTACCATTCATAGTACGCATTGTGCAATCTAAAACATGCAATAAAATAAATAACATCAAAATCTACATGTGAGGCTCAACACTTAACAAATAGGCTAGACACTTAAGTAGATGGTAAGTTAATGGATAACCTGTTGTGGCACTCCTCCCCATCTATAATTCGTCCACCAAAAGAGCTCCCTCCACCTTCGCACACCTCTGAGTGGAGCTCCTTTGGATCCACGTGGATCTTTCTCCACTCTGTATGGGCCACCGCTGTCGAAGTTTCCTTCAACTTCTGAAGCCGCACAAGATTTCTCTTATGCGCCTCCCGTTGTGTCTTGTTGGTGGCAGCCCCATATGCCGCCGAGTTGACCGCTTCTCCATCTTCCTCCAAAACGATTGCTCGGGCCATCTTGTGAGGAAGGAGGTGTGGCACTACAGCCCTCTGGTATAGAGCTGAAAGAAGTTCTTCAAGTCTCTGCCGGATCTTCCTCTGCTTCATTGCCTTCCAATTGTATCCATTCCGTCTTTCTCTTCCAACCGGCTCACCAAACAAAGCTACGCACTTGCTATCGTCAAATGGTTGGCCCTTCCATTTGGTTAGCTTACTAGGATTCGCACCCTCATCTTTGAATCCATAGTGCTTGGTGAAGAAGTCCGTCGTGAGACATGGAGGTGGTTCTGGTAGCCTTCCCAACTCCACATCAACTTTCTCTATCCCCATGGGTTCTCCTTCCTCCTCGTCTTCATGGTCTTGCTCCTCGGGCCCATTGTCTTGCTCCTCGTCTGCCTCATCTTGCTCCTCCTCTTCATCATCTTGCCCCTCGTCTTGCTCCTCGTCTGCCTCATCTTGCTCCTCGTCTTCATCATCATGCCCCTCGTCTTCATCATCTTGCTCCTCGTCTTCATCATCTTGCCCCTCGTCTTCATCATCTTGCTCCTTGTCTTCATCATCTTGCTCCTCGTCTTCATCATCTTATTCCTCGTCTTCACCATCTTGCTCCTCGTCTTCATCGTCCAGCTCCTCATCTTCAGTATCCACAGTCTTTTCCAAGAGCTGCAATTCCTCCCTTGCAGCTATCACATTTCGGGTGATCCCTCGCGTTGTAATCAATCTCCCACTGCCACTTCCTTCCAACGTACGTCCCCTACCCGAAAGCATCTTAGAGCCCCTTCCTCTGAAGCGAACCATTTCAACCTTGGAAATGACAAACCGCCCTTGCAAGACATTAGTGTAGAAAATGGTAGAAAAATATAAAACAATACACAAAGTACAAAATTGGAGAAGGTTGGATCAAGCCAAAAAACCTGTTTGTGGTTGGATCAAGCCAAAAACTCTGGCAACGTCTTCTCTTCAACCCATTTTCCACCTCTTCAGCCCATTTCCCACCTCCTGATTTTTGACTCGTGCAACTACAACACAAGATCAACATTGTATACCAGACAACATCAAGAACCACAAAATATCAATGTCCGCCAAGGTTGAGCATTTCAAAATAACTACTAAACAGTTACATCACTACAAATGGTACATATTGTACAAACTAGTACAAACAGTACACATTACGAATACAATAAAATGGTCATCCAAACCCAAAAATGATCGTAATCAACAAATTACAGCTTCACATACTTCTAAGATGGTGCAAGTTAGGAGCACAGAAGAGAACGACACAACATCGACAAGAAATTTTCAAACCTAAATCCAAAAATCCCACTCACATTACAATTTAGTAAGCATCAGATTCACTAGGTTCGGGTACTTGCTTCAAATGGGTCAACAGTTCTCTATCATGTGCACTACAAACAAACAATACCCTCTCAGACTTAGATGCACAAGCAACTAGTTGAAAATGAAGGGCTACTTTAGAAAGCACCAAAACTAGTGCTCACTCACACGGCGCTCCACCTCAAAACAACTCACGTTTCTAACACACTATGCTAGAAAGCACCACACTTCTACCTAACAAAAAACAAAATGTTAGGTGAGACAATCTTGTTTGCAATTCTTACCACACTTGTTGCCTCCAAATTCTCCTTGATCTAGCACTCCAGATCTCCCCTTCCGCACAAGCATGCGCTCCTCCTACACCTCTCAAACTGTGGTTGGCGCCACCTTCTCATCATCCACAAGGTGCGAGACAATGGCAACCGGCTGAAACAGTTTCCGGCCCTTTGAAGAAGTCTCCACAACCGCCTATCACCGGTCACATGACCTCCCATCACCGGTTATCTCCCTTCCACAGCCTATCACCGGTCACTTTTGAATGTTAACGGGGTACCACCGGTCATCCATTTGTGTAATGTGACATCCTTTATTTTGTGAACCGGTGCCATGGGTAGTAATCAATTTATTTAGGAAATGACGTCTTATATCAATGTAATGAAGAAGAAATGTCATGTAAGGAAGAAAAGTTAAGCGAATTAAATGGCTCATTCAAGAACTAGGCATATCATTGGTAAACACAAGCATGTCCAATATTTAATTAAATAGGCCGTACATCAATTAGTCATGGAGTACTTATTCACTGAATCATATGATGGATTGATGAAATGAATGGTCAGTTTAAGTGTTCATTTAATCAATAATTTGTACACCTATATTTAACCCCTAAAGTACCGTGAAAATTTTACACCAAAAACACTTCAAAATTGTTGGTTTCTAGTGCAATGAACAAAGAAGGAAACAAAAACTTTGATTTTTAGTTCAGACCATAGGATCTGAGCAATTAAGACTTATTGAGTAATATACTCTCAAATTTTCATAAATTTTGGCCACTTGGATTGAAAGATTATAGTTTTTGAAGTCAAGCAAATGGTTCATTTTGTACTATGCGTTCAATAGAGTACTCAAAATCTCACATTTGAACAATATAGTGTCCTAGCAAAAGTTTTTGGAGGTGCCCAAGGTGCCCGCTCTTCCCATTTGAAATTCTAATCCCTAGTATAACTTTTTCTTCAAATGTCCAATTTAGCAAAAAAATGTTTTTCCACTAAAATATCTGTAATGCCTTTCTGTAGGAAAGCTTTGAAAAAGGAATGTTGGAAATTGACACCATAGGAACCTGACCAAACTTTTTAAATGCCCATTATTTACACTTGGTCCTTTAGGGGTTAAGGTTTAAATACTTGATTACATTTTTTATGCATGCCTTTATATTGAATTAGAGACATCATCAATTTTCTGACTTAATGACTTTGCTTCTGATTTTAGTATTATGATAGCGGATGGCGCTTGCTTAGCAACGCATTAGTCAAACCATTTTATTGCAGTTTTTAAATTACATCATTTAAAAATTAATTCATCTATAGTTTGTAAATTATTTATACTAATAATAGAGTTTGCTAGTACACTAAATATCACTTTTGGTGTAGTGACACAATATTGTACTAACCTTTGCACTCTATTCGTGAATAAGTTGAAGATTAGTGTTGCCGCCAACACCATTAATGATACCCCCAATAAACCACCTAATTGATGCCATGCCATAATGAAGTCTTGTTGACTTCTAGTTTTTTTCAAACCCCTACTTTTTAAAAACCCTTCTTTCTTTGGACCCTTACTTTTTCAAAGCCTTTCTTTTCAAATCAATAGTTTCTTGAACCTTTACATTTGCAATCTCTTACTTTTCAAAACCTTACTTTTTCAACCCCTTACTTTTTGGAACCCTTACTTTTTATTATCCCATAAATTTTCAATCCCTCACTTTTAAATCGTTTCTTATTGGATCCCTTACTTTTGAACCCTTACTTTTTGGAACCTTACTTCCTCAAATCCTTCCTTTTCTTAACCCTTATTTTTTGGAACCTTTACTTTTCTAAAGCATTACTTTTCAATAGTTTCTTGAACCTTTAGATTTGCAATCTTTTACTTTCCAAATCCTTACTTTTTCAACCCCTTACTTTTTGGTACCCTTACTTTTTATTATCCCATAATTTTACAATCCCTCTCTTTTAAACCGTTTCTTATTAGATCCCTTACTTTTGAACCCTTACTTTTTGAAATCCTTACTTTTTCAAATCCTTTTTTTTTTAACCCTTACTTTTTGGAACCCTTACTTTTCTAAAGCCTTCCTTTCTTTACCTTTACTTTCCAAGTCAACCGTTTATTTTTCAAATATATATATCTTCGTAAGTTCATTCTTCAAAGATATACTTCTTCAAATTTTCATTTTTCTATACATTAAACTTTCATCTGTTTTTTATCTTCAAATGTTCATTTTACAGGTATTTTCTTTTCATTTGATTTTTCTTCTAATGTATATCTTTCTAATTTTTATTTTTTTCAAGTCTTCTTTTCTTCTAATGTTGGCTTCTTCAAATGTTTACTTTTTCAAGTGTTTGGACCTTATAATGCAATTCCATTTTTTCCATATCTAAGTTCTATTTTTTCTCAATATTTTCTTCTCCATTTGATTTTTTAATCTAATTTTCCAATTTCACCTTCATTCCATATCCACACCTTCATTTTTCCAAAAAAATTCTTCCAAATGGTTGATATTCCTGAATGTACTAGAAATCTCAGTCGCTTTTCATACTCAAAATCTACTCACAATATTCTAGAACTACTCTTGACAGGCTAAATGCACACGAGTGTTTTTTTTTTTTCATACAATCTTAACGAGAATATGCAAATACTATAGCAATTAGCATATAGTGTAATTTTTTGTCACGACACTAATTGCCTAGTTCACCAATAGTATACAAGTTCGCTTTTAGTCTACACTACACTAAAAGTGATATGTAGAATAGTGCAAATGCCTTATTAAAAGTACTAGGAGTGGAAAGTAGATATATATATGATATAAATATGTATATACATATACACATATCACATGTATATATAACTGTTATAGAGTATATATATATGCATGTATGCATACAAGTATGATATATAACATACATATATGTATATACATATACATATATATATACATATACATATATATATATATATATATGTATATATATGTATATATGTATATATCTGTATATTTATATATGTATATATATATCATACTTATATGTATATATATATAAGTTTGGATTGTATAGATATCATATATATATATATATATATATATATATATATATATATATATATATATACAAGTATGATATATATATACATATATATATGTATAAATACATATATTCATAAATGTATAAATTCACATAGAGATATATGTATAAATACACGAAGACATATATGTATAGATACACAAAGACAAATATATATATAATTACAGATAGACATATATGTATAAATACAGATAGACATATATGTATAAATACAGATAGACATATATGTATCTATACAAATAGACATATATGTATCTATACAAATAGACATATATGTATCTATACAAATAGACATATATGTATCTATACAAATAGACATATATGTATCTATACATATAGACATATTAAACATATATGTATAAATACATATGGGCATACATGTATAAATACATAGAGGCATACATGTATAAATACATAGAGGCATACATGTATAAATACATATGGACATATATGTATAAATACATGGAGGCATATATGTATAAATACATAGAGGCATATATGTATAAATACATAGAGGCATATATGTATTAATACATAGAGGCATATATGTTTAAATACATAGAGGCATATATGTATAATTACATAGAGGCATATATGTATAAATACATAGAGGCATATATGTATAAATGCTGATAGATTTATATGTATAAATACATATTGACATATATGTATAAATACCTATAGACATATATGTATAAATACTTATAGACATATATGTATAAATACTTATAGACATATATGTATAAATACATATATTCATATATGTGTATATATATTTGTATATACATATATGTTTATTTATATATATATATATATGTATAGACACATATGTATATATATATGTGTGTGTTTTTAGTGCCCGATTTCTTTTTCAGCGGACTCTTTGTTTCAAAAGGGGTACATGGCAACTTTGCCTTAATCGCTAAACATCAAGAGCTACCACTATAATGCGACAACCACAATTTCTTACATACACAATACAATATTCAAACCTGATAAAATTCAAAGTTGGAATTTACCTCCAATAAAAGATGCTAGTTTAAGAAATTTCAATAATAAGGTGTAAATCTTGTTAAGTTATAGTACAATTTTTGCATTATATAAAGTGAAATACGGTCATGTGTATACGGTTCCCTTGTGACGTTCAAGGATTTACTATGTCATTACTATGATTATGTCTATAATTGTTACTTAAATCAACTTGTTTCGAAAATAAAGTTTGAAAATAAAAGATGTAAATCTTCTAAGTATGGAGAATCTATATCGGATTGATGGGAGGACGAATGGTAATCTTTTATTAAAATAATTAAATGTTGGATTGGTGTTAATGTGGTTAGGCTAATCTATGGTCTTCGACAATTGTATACTTGATGATTCATTTTTTTCATATTTCTAGAATATATATGCATGTAATAGTATAGTATAATATTTGTTTTTTGTAAATACAAAAATTTAAAGTGTTTAATTATTCATTCATATATATATATATATATATATATATATATGTATATATATATATATATATATATATATATGTATATATACATCTCCACGTAATTATAGTTATTGTAAAGTATTTTAGTTTAATCTAATTTTTATATATATAAACTCAAATTTGTGTTTAAATCAATGTCGTCTTATTAGTTCAAAGAAAAAATCATAGGAAAATATTATTTATTACAAAGTGGAGTAGAGAAAATGGTAAAATAGGGTATAGCAGTTTTAATTATATAATAAATATATATATGCTCACAATAAAAAAATGAAATAATATTACCCAAAGAAAATAAAATAGTATTCGACGACCGGTTCAAAAGGGTAGCATAAAGCCCGGGTCTCGGCACCAGCGCCGCAAAGACTGCCACGACATCTTTCAAGTTGACTTTGAGCGATACAAACTATACCTACAGTACAAATTGTACCAAAGACAAATTTTTCTTGGCAATACATGGGACGTTTCCGGCAATACATGGGATGTTTCTGGCAATACATGCGACACAATATAGGTGATAAAATCAATATATGCAAGCCTCGGTAGTTAAGTAAATAGAAAGTTCATGAATTATGAAACACTATGTCCCCATCTACACAACAGATGTGATAAACAACACAAAGTATTCCACTTCGTACCATCTAAACTCCATGCACCACAAAAAATATCCTATCCACGCCGATTCTTCTTGGATCTTTTGTTTTTCTTCTTAGCTTCCTCTGCCTCCTTAGCTTCAGCGGCAATCTCACTTCTAGTCTTTCGTTTTGGTGGATATTTAGCATCATTCAGAGGTAGAAGAGGTGGGGGTGGCACCTTCATCACTGCCTTGGACAACTCTATTTGTTTTGATGCCTCAGTTTTGAATTCCAACTCAACAGCTTCTTCTCTCAATTTTTTGAGGCGCTCTAATACCGCAGCTTCTTGCCTCAACTTCCGAAGTCTTTCAAACTCCGCAGCTTCTTCTCTTAACTTCTGTATACGTTCTTCAAGCTCCATTTCTACAGTACGATTCATGGATGGTTCCTCAGGGTCAACCTCAGTAGCCTCTACGACAGTAATTGGTATCCCATCATTGCCAACACCCGCATTTGTCTTGAACATGCCAACATCCAGGTCTGTTTTGTTGCCAACATCCACCTCTGTTTTGTTGCCAACATCCACTTTTGTCCTTTCGTAAAGATCCTCCTTTATTTTGTCAGGGGAGTCTACTTCGTCTATAGATGGAAGACCCAAATGTGATTGTGTTCGCAATGGTTGCCTTGAAACTTGAACCTTGGGTTCCTGACTCCCAACAGTGCTATTATTTCCTAGGCTCTGTGTTCCACGGCTCCCACTACAACTAATCTCAAAACCAACATTGTCCATAATAGCTGTTTCATTTGCGCTTTGAGTCCATGTGCATACTGTGGATTGGGCCATTTGATCTTGATAAATCTTTTCAGGATCTGCACTAACGTAAGACAAGACAATTAGTTCTCTATGCCTCAAAAACAGACAATTGCATATAAATATATACAATATACACATCACAGTAGACTCATTTTAATTCTTTTGTAAAAATGATGTACACGGAACATACGTTAAATACCATATTAGTACAATTTGTACTCTTTATATAAATCGTGTAAAGAAAACATGTGTAAACATTCAACTATCTCAAACAAGTAAAGAGCAGTAGGATAAAGAACATACCGATGTCTGGATGTGAGTTCAATATATTCAATGTCAAGCTGGCTAGGAGACTGTGTTGTTCCTTCTCCAAATCTAAAGTTTCTGCAAGTTGTTGAAGAGGTGTAGGCAGTTGTCCAAATCCGAAACTACGAAACCAAGACGGATGCACTGATGTGCCACAACTTACATCTGCACATGTGCTAGCCATCCTAAACCAAACAGCTGCGCACCAGGGATGATATAAATGCCCACAAGTACTAACTACAATGTCGTTTAAAGGGAAATGGTTGAAGCAAAGCGCACAAGGCTGCATCAATATTGAGTTAGACTTTGATGTTGCCTTCAAATCAAATACGGAGCAATGGGGAGTAGGTCTCATTGCAATACCATCTTCTCCTCTCTTCGTATGAGTAAGTTGGAGCAACAAAGCATCAAATTGCCTCCTCAAACAAGTTTGTCTAGCTAGAAGCTCTTCGTACCGTACATTACATCCCTTCAGCTCTAACACGGCACCTTCGTAATCCATCCTGGCATCATTGAGCATCTCTTGGTACGCCTCTTCCTTCTTAGATAGGTTTTGTTCATCTGCTCCAATTTGTACATCATGCACACCATGTACATTGCGTACACAATGAATCTTTTGCATCCTGACAATTTTTTCCTCAGTTCGGCGGAGGACCCCTTCTTCAATGGACACAGTATTCAACAAATCAGCTTTCTTTTTGTTGATAGAGATGTAGTCCATCGTCACAACGTGAAGTTGCAATTCCACGAACTTGATCAACTTCAACAGGTCTTGTAAATTCTTATCAGTTTCTGGGCTACACTGTTGGATAGGAACCTCCTCTTCCTTCACTACGTTCAGAACTTTTGGAACTACAAAAGCCCTAACAGTAGGATCATGAAACAACTCATCAATCCTTTCATGCAGAAAGAGTTCATCCTCCGTTTTGCCTGTGAGTTGTCCTAGAACCCTCAAAGATATCTTCACCTTCTTTAACCATTTGCTTCTTTGGTTTTTGTTAGAGGCCGCAGCAAATTCCGCCCAACTCACAAGTTTCTTCTTTTTCACCTCCATGACAATCCCCCTAGCAAATTGTTTAGCTATAACCTTGGACTTAGGCAGATCTCTCAAATAAACCAAGGGAAAAACCTCATTAATGCGGGTTAAGACTTTTTGGTCCTTACAATCTCCGTAACTATAACCAGCTCTCCCCTTCCTTCCCTTAGGTGGCCCAAAAACATCAGTTACCTCTTTGTCCTGGATGTCAACTGGAGGTCGCAACTTGTGTGGATTTTTTCCTTTATTGGGAGCCCGTATTTTGTCTCAAAATCTTCTTCGGTGACGGCACATGGAGGAAGATGGGTCTTTAGAGACGTCAACTTCTCAACTTCCTTTTCCAAAGCACTCTTCTTCACCTTGTGATTAGCAAGGCCTTCTTCGTGTGATCTAGCAAGCGGAGATCCAGGGAGATCGTCATCGTAGTCATAGTCACTTACAGGCTCATCTTCTCTAAAGAAGAAACTGGAAGGGTCATCTTCTCTAGAGAAAGTCCTTGCAGGGTCATCTTCTCTGGAGAAGGTCCTGCTCTGAATCAACCAATCGTCTGCTTCAAATTCGGACCCATACGCAAAATCCATGGTTGAGGCTGCAATACAATGACAAAAAATTATGGATAATAAGGGATGATGGGTACTTTAGCACGTCGCAGATAGTACACTTTGTATTAGACAGTACTTTTTGTACTAGACTTTATTTTGTCCAGTACAATTAGCAATCTAGGTTTATTAAACTCTATCTACCTAAACCCTAAATTTCAATAAGTTTGAAATAAAACAGTATGCTTGGTCAAGTAAACATACACAAAAAACATCCAAAAACCACATAAAAGAAACATACAATATACCCTAAATCCAACTCACCTGGGAAGGTTGTATTGACACTCCAAATTAAAGCTCCAAATGCACGAAGTTTGCTTCAAAATTAGAAAAGATGGGCAATTCTGCACGTCGCAAATTTATCAGGGACTTCGCAAATAGTACAGTTTGTCTTGAATACTACGTTCTGTACTAGACTTTGGTACATCATGTACAACTAGCAAAGGGTTTTAAAAGACTCTAGCTACCTAAACCTAAACCTCTATAAGTTAGAAACAGAATCATGTGCTTTGTCAAGTAAATATACATGGACACATATAAAGAACTGTTCAAAGAGAATACAACAAAACCCTAAATCCAACTCACTTGCAAAGGTTGTTGTGACACGCCCAATTCAAGCTCCAAAGCGGAGCAACTCCAAGAAGGTTGCTTCAAAATTTCGAGAAGGTACTCAGAGAAGGATGACATGGTCATTGTGTGTGGATAACTTGCAAGCGACAAAAGAATTTTGCCGCCTTTCAAATTTTGGTAATTCAAGAGAGATTCCTGCTGAAAAGGCAACAGCTGACAACGTGGAGATGTCAGATAAATCCAAAATTGGAAGACAAAAGGGGTTCCCCTGATTGGTCCATACAGTACAACAAGTACGCACTGTACAAACTGAGTACAAAGCGTTATAGAGAGGAATATATGAGAATTCTAGAAAAACTAAGGCAATATGGAGACCTACATCTCCGATACCCAAAATGAAGAGGAAGATTTTTTAATTTTCAAAATTCGTTTGATGGCCGCCTTAGAAATATAGTCCCTAAACGCCAATTTAAAAAAAAAATGGAAAAAAAAGACTTTAAACTCATGTTTTGGATCCCCGAAAAAAAAGCCACATTTGTTACATTTATTATTTACTGGCTATCATTTTATCTATACAAATAGCAAGGCGTGATAGCCAAAGAATAGGGGATCATATATAGCTATTTAAAATGTAAAAATGATAACTAAAAACCATCATAATGAGTACAAACATGTGAAACCTGAAACCGTGACAGTACCAACGTTTTATGTTTGTACTCATTTTAAGGGTTTAATTTTATGCAATGACTATTTTGATTTCTATTCTTCAATGTATGCAAGACGTTGAACTATGCCTACTAAAAATTTTCTCCAAAATATAAAAAAATCTAGTCTAAAATTGAGTCCAAACTTGTACCTGGCCCTGAAATTGTGCCGTGACTACAAATTCGTACAACCGTAGTGTGCGTTCACCCTGAATGGATCGTTAAGGACGTTCTTTAGTGGAGTATCGTCCACAAGCAAGACATCCTTGGGAGACCTGGGCCACTCCATGGTATTATAAATTGACAGGTCCTTAAGGAAAATTTGCTTCGTTGGATGGGATGGGAGCGTATATGATGTTTTTGTGCAATGGGCCTGCGTCAGGATTGTGACGCCTTCCAGAATGACAACACCTTTCTTGCGCAACTCCTTGATAATATCCACAATATTCTTTTCCACCACACTGCTCCAGAATGAGACAATAGCCCTCTCTCCCACAGAGTTCAGGAGTTCAGTGGAACCAGGCCTTACTTTGATGTCTCTCGGTTGTCCCTGTTTGAATTCTCCCCTGTGCACAAGAACTCCATTTAAGTCAAACACGACATGATAAACCCGATTGGATGTTACTTGATCCTCGGTTGGAGGCTCTCGGACGATCGTAGTAAGCTTCGTCGAACTTGAACCCAAAATACGAGTACGTAGACTGAGATGAGGAAGTTGTTTAGCAAAGTGAAATTTCAATTATACATATAGAAGTCTTCTGCACTCACAATCCAGAATTGCTCGATGGAAGAATGAGCACTATATAGATGATGGCACATAAGTATGAATGTACATATTAGGCACGTGGGACAGTAGGTGGAGTATCCCTAGAAGTCTGAGCTACACCAGCGACTTGAGCAGTCTATGCGGGGTTTTTGTCACCGACATCCTTTGACTGTGTTGATCCTGCGGACCCCTGAATACCAGTAATAGAGTGGTAAGAATAAGGTCTGCATCGAGTGAACTGTCCTTAGAACAATGAAGAAGGTTTGATGGACAAGTAACTATTCACCTTATCTTTCTGGGCCCTTGTTCGAATTGTAGGTGGAGGAAGAAGAGCTTTCGCCGTAGGATTCTTCGCGATTGCTTTCTTCTTCTCTTTTTGAGCCAGCTGCCCATGGCTCCGCGAAGGGCTGCGTAGAGGGCTCATAGCATGTAATTCACGCAATGTCTGTTGCGTCGACGCCTCATCCATTGTTTGATCGGTGTCACGCAACATCAAGTCCTCGGCACTCTTGCACACAACCTCCACTTCTGGACGCGTCCTCGAAGGGTCGTCCAGCGGGAGATCTCCGGGTGCTCGTTGGGTGTCGTCGAAGTCCAGGCGATCGGACATTGCCGTGTCATCGTCCCGATCTGGCGAAGGAGAACGTGGCATGCCGGAATGCCAATTGGATTCCTTTTCAGAAGTAACCAGTCTAGCATCCGGAGTAGAGTTGCTTCTCGAACTAGGCGAGGCTTGCCAGATAGGAAGAGGTGGTTCATCAACGTTTACCTGTATGGGGTCGACTGGGGTGCATGCACCGATGATCCGCGCGGCTCTGGCCAAGGACTGGAGCCCAATGTTGGGTGCCGCTAATGAACTCGGTTCATTCCGCACATCAACTTCAATCATCGTGGCATCAAGCGTCTGCGTCACATTGACGAAGTCACTGTGAAAAACATTCGGATGCAATACAGAAGAAAATGGTATGATACACCCGGAGATCTCCGGTTCAAAGTGGTCCTTCTCTACGAGGTGAACTATATCTGAGCATGGCCATGAGAAAGAAGAGCCCTAAAATACGGAGGGCATCCAAAGCGTATGAACACCCAAAGATCTCCGGGTCATGAAGTTTTCTTAGCTGTTATACCTCGCCGGTGTAGTTCATCCTCGACATTGCCCGTGTTAGAACACCAGCGCCTGGGGTTGACCCAGTGATGGCAGACTCCTCTGCCTCCTCGGCAGCGGCGTCGGGTACGTCGGCTAAGAGATTCAAGTGGTACTTGAATATTTCTTCTGCGTAGGATTCTGCCTTGAGTTTGGCATCTTCGCTGCTCACAATCTCGAGGACCCGCGCGTCGTGAGTCTGCAAGATAAAACCTGCGTAAGGCGTCATCCAAAACATGTAACTGAAGACGGACCAGAAATCTATAATGTTGAAGTGCTTGGGAAGGATGTTCTACTTACCAATCCGAGGTATGTTAAATGTGGTCCACCATGGACATTGACGACCACCATATCGTCTCTAATGAACCCCGTGAACAGCAAATCGAGGACCGAGATCCTCAGCTGTAAGACACCGGTTTGCTTCCAGCGCTGGATGGTTTCTTGGTGTTGAGCAGCTGAAAAGAAGGCCTGCATTTTGTCCGCGTGGACTTTGTAGAGCCTCTTGAAAGACTGAGCAGGCGTCTCGCTTGAGTCGTATTTATACAGGAATACGCAATACACTGCCTCCTCGACCCCGATTATTGGGGTCGGAAACCAATCACCTGGGTGGGGGAAGTACTAGACCACATGCGTCGCCCACAATTTCACCTTGCCCCTGGACTCTCTCTGCCGAAGACTGATGTACCTCTTCAATTCAACGAATCCCGCGACATCGGTGATAAGAACAGACGGTGATCTGACCCTCGTCCTTCCGTCCTTCGTGTCTACTTCCAGATGGTCGAAAATGGTTTTGAAGTCCAACGCATCCAGGACCTGTGCACGGCATATGTCGTCTTTCACGCGATAGAGGAAAAAGAAGTAAAAGTGAGGGTCATTGACGTTATGCCACTCCTGAATGTCCGGCATGATAAGTACTTCGGCGATCTCGCCCCCTCTCTCTGGCATAACCCTGCAGGTGTATGTGGAGTCGAAGAGGGACTTGTCATCCATGGGTGTGGCCTCGGCACCATCTTCAACGATGTGTTGACTCAAAATGGACACAAGGACGTCTGGGGTGGGGTCGGTCTCCTTGTTGATCGCCTTTAGTCGACCCTCAAGCCAAGCTTTACCCTTGGCAGAGTGATTAGCGGCGTCCACCCAGGACTCGAGCTGAACCCGTCCAATATCCCACTCTGCCGCAAAGGCGTCCCACTGCTCCTTCGTGTAAGGGACGAAGTCAACAGTCTTTGAGGGAAGGGGGTGCGACTTGTAATTTAACATCAGTTCATTCTTCATTGCCCGGATTCTCTTCTCCCTATTCGCCGCGTTTTCGAGTGTCTCGGCCTGCCCTTTCATAGTACCTTGGTTTGCCGCTTTCGAGGACTTCACACAGACCTTCTTCGCGAGCACTAACTCCGCGAGGTAGTCAAGGTCTTCAGCGCGCATTTTATAGAGTGGCTTGAAGTCGTTTTGCACGAGAGGCTTCCGCTTCAGTTTAGCTGGGTTGCCAGTCTTACCGTTCGAGTCTGGCAGGAGTCCAGCGACGAACGTCCTATCGATTCGGATCCACTTCTGGACCACCGCGTCATCCATCTCGAATAGAAGAGGGACCTTCGCGTCTTTTGGGTCAGTTTTGCCGAGGTGAGTGAAAACCGTCGGCACCACTTGCCGTTGGAACGTCTGCAATAATATATAACTCAGTGTGTGAGCACCCGGAGATCTCCGGTAGATTGGATTGGTTGCTTGAAGAATGAGCGCATTGTTAAAATTGAAATTTATTCAGGCGGAGGATGTAGGCTTACCGAGAATTCGTCAGATTATGGACGACAATAGAGTTGGGGGCGGGTTTTCCGAACTCAAACCACTTCACTCTACACGTTTGCAGCTGCTCGGTAAAACTCTACTCCTTCCGGAGACCCGTCAGATCTTGGTTCAGAGCGCGCGAGAGTTGTAGCGGGGTCATGTCTTTGGGATTTGGTTTGGTCCAAACCGGGATGATAGAGAAGTGCGATATTTCTTCGAGCGTCCACGTTGATGGCAGTTCGTGTAACAAGATCTTGTGCGCCTCCACAATATGCTGACCACCAATTATGTAAAAGTGTGTCGTGTCCCTAAGGTAGTCCTCCTTCGTCGGTTTGGTCGTGAAGAACTCCACCTTAGTTCCGTCACGTTTATTCTTCAGTGGCAAGACTCGAATGTGAATCTCAGGGGCCGTGGCCTTCGAGGACGCACGAACTGCGTTGATGATTCCTTCGAGCCGTTCTTTCTGGATGCCCCTGTACACTAATCCTCCAGGGGGGGCCCTGTGTAAGTTATTGAAATGAACGAGCTTCACAACATCCTTCTTTGTGACATGGTCTTCTACTGTCAAAGGCTTATTCTTGAGTATGTAAATGTTTTTGAACGCATCGTCGAGAACCTTGCCAATTGCTTCAACTTCAATCCGCTTCATTTTGGCGAGGTCAACCTGTCTGAAGTTCAGGCACTTTTCGATCGCGAGGCCAGGCTCATCGACCTTTGCTTTCTTTCCCTTCTCCGCCCGCGACGAGGAACCTGGGGTCGAAGTTTTCAAGGTCGTCTTGCGTTTTCTTCCCGGGGTTGATTCTGGTGTCAGGGACAGAATGGGTGTCGGGTCTGGAACGGGCTTTCGGGACTCTTCTTGTGCTTCTGCCATCCACTTCCATTGCTCATTAATGTACTCAGGCCTCCATGTATCACTCGTGGGAGGGCCGTATAAGAAGTTCTCATTCTGACATGTCGCCGCCATCTCATCCGAAATCTTAGATGTCTCCAGAATCAAGCCGTATATGAGAGACTCGATGGATGAGTCCACGTTCTCCTGGACGACAAGGAGGCAGACCTCGTCGTCAAGACCCTGCATCTCTAGAACCTTGAGTCCAATGTCGGGGTGTCCCCGTTTGCCAATCCGAAGTTGGGGGACGTATTTCCAGGGTTCTTCAGGGATTTTCAAGAGCTTCATTCCCCATTGGCTAATGCTCTCTCGACATTTGTAGACGTAGCCAACATTGTGAATTCCTCTGTAGACAAACTCAGGGAGCCAGAACTCTACAAACGCCCCAAGCTTCCCGGGAGGACTTTCAGTCGAAAGTGTGGTTGTCCACGAATCCCTGCAAGATGAGTTCGAAAGAACACAAACACAGATAGAAATCACTGCAATTAAGAGGTAACCTATGGGGAGTCCGTCACTCAAAATCGGTTGTATTCCTAGGGATGGATGATAGAAAACAAGCTTCCAAATCAATTAATTACTGCCCCAGCTAGCGGAGGTCTTCGCACAATTATCAGATCTACAGACACTTGAATGATCTTAGATCGCTTGAAGTATCTTGCATGCGCTCAGCCGGAGATCTCCGGTTCGGCAGGCAAGATCTGTAGTCGTCGTGAGGGGGTATTGAAACTCACTTGAAACGTCCCGAGATGTGCAGCTCTATGTCGGATTGTGTGCAGCAATGGCGTTCGTTTTCGTTTAATTCCATTGCGAAAGTATCCGGAGATCTCCGACTGATTTGTGGAAGTCGTGTACATCCGTCCACGAACGATTCAAGGCGGATCAGTCGGATCCATTTCTTACCTGAACCGGAGATCTCCGGATCATGACCAGAATGACGAGTTTCACGATAATCACATGTTCCTACGCGCGTATATGCACTGCTTCGTAACGTCCGGAGATCTCCGGATATTTCCAAGATTTACTAAATCTTGGATAAATATTTAAGACTCATCAGACCTCGACATTATCCGAAGATCTCCGGCTGATTATTGGAACCCGTATTCCGTTCGGGATGCAACCGGAGATCTCCGGCTGCAACAAGTACGGAATAACATTGCACTAATCGCTACTGACCATCACGCGTATATTCACATTCATTCACAGAGAAGTCTGACATACTACTCTGGAAGTTTTACATACTCATAATTCATGTTTCAAATAAGAAAACACAATGAGACGTATCAAATGCTCACACAATGCTTTCAATAACCGACCTTACACATAGGAAATTGAATCTGCAAATGTTCTGATGGAACGCCAAATGTGACGTTTGTACATGGATTACTCTTGTCATTAAATCAAACCGGACTCGAAAGACTCAGTATGGACAAGCACATTCTAACGTTCGTACAATACCATAATCACACATATATACATGAATTGAAACACACTTCTATTCATAGGACATCAAAAAATGAATCGACTATAGCCTAACAGATATCTGAATTCTAGTACTCATCTTCTGAGGTTTCTATTCATTATTCAAGTGTACTTTATTGTCATACACCCGCTCGGAATCAAATGAACAAACTTAAATCACAATCAAATAAAGAATCCACACACGGTCGCTCGGACACAATGGAAACAGTTCAATGTTGTGGACTTACCGGTCTCCTTTCCATGAAGTCTCACTCGACGTTCTAGCTCCAGTCGCCATTTCCCAACCTCCTCGAGGAACTCCTCAGGATCGATGCAAATTCACAGCTCTGAATAACATCAACAGTCAACAACTCAGCTTCACAAACTCTACAATTTTTCAGATGCCCTAGAATTTAAGGTCCACATCTGATTGACAAGATTTCCGAGAAATAAATTTCAACACTGCTCATTTACGGATAACATGCTCATTTACACGCATAACATGCATAACATGCTCGTGTACGGACCTTCTACACTGAATGCATTGAACACCAGAACCCTATACCCTAAGCCCTACAATTCCGCTTCAACGTCTAACAACATCAAAATTACTCGACTCTCTTCAACCCTAATAGCGCTAACCGAACCCTACACCTGCCTTAGTGCCGATTCTAAGCAGTCCTGGGCAACTACGATATTTGATGACACTGAATTTTCATCCGTGAGACAATACATACCTCTTCACTGACCGATTCGGCGCACCCGTTCGTCGTGGTCGTTCGTGAAGACGCCACCCTCAACCGCAATGTCGTTTCCGCTTCGCTGGTGAACCGAGGCGCTCGCTAAATTTAAATGCCTATTTCAATATCTCTGTTCCAGTCCTGCTCTCCGACCTTCAGTCCATATCCAGAAACAACCTCTCGACGATATGCTCAGTGTCCCTCACTTTTATCAACACTCACCTCGCACAGTGCACACTGACAGCCTCTCACAGCGCACACCGCCCTAACCTAATGCGTTGACGCCTATTGCGCAAACCACGAAAAAAACCCCTCCCGCCACTTCCGCTCACTACCTACGACATTCCAAAGACAACACCCATAAAAAACAAGAAAGGTTTGATGCTTGGAGTTCCCCTAACCCGATATGGACAAGCTCGACGGCTCAAGGGGTGTGACGGCTCATGATGATAGTGGGTGAACTTAAAAATCAGCTCAAATCACGTACATATACAACGTGTACATTTCACAATCATGAATTGTCAATGTCGTGAGCGTGCGTGACAAGACGTATTGATACCCGGATTTCTGGGTATTACATATGGCTATAGTAGATACTCGGGTTCACCGGGTATTAGAGTAATCATTATACTTGAATTTAAAACGTCATAAGTGAATAAGCTTAATCTCCCTCTCCGTTACTCTCCCTCCCTTCTTTCCCTCACTTGTTTTTCTTATTTATGTTTTGCTCTCCCCTCCTTCTCCATCTCCATCTCATTTTTAGTCTTGATTCTAGTAATTTTTAGACTCCCCGTGATTTCAATAATTACACATTCTAAAATTATATAACTACTCTCAAAAACAATCCCGCACTCTTCCTCGCTTACTCTCCCTCCCTATCCCTTATTCTCCCTCACTTCCTTACTCTCCCTCTCCATCTCTTTTCTAATTTTGACTTTTTTTTAATTCCCTAAATTCCCCTAGTGGCATATTCTAAAAATATAATCTACTTTAAAATAAATCCCTCTCTTATTCTCTCTCTCTTACTCTCCCACTCTCCCTTACTCTCCCTCGCGTACTCTCCCTCCTACTTGTTTTTAATTTATTATACTCTTACTCTCCTCTCCTTCTCCATCTCCATCTCTATTTTCTTTTTGAATTTTATTTTTTTGGATTTCCTTTCTTTCAATAAATTCACATTCTAAAATTAAATAACTACTCTCAAAAACAATCCCGCACTCTTCCTCGCTTACTCTCCCTCCCTATCCCTTATTCTCCCTCACTTCCTTACCTTCCCTCTCCATCTTTTTTCTAATTTTTTTTTTTTTTTTAATTCCCTAAATTCCCCTAGTGGCATATTCTAAAAATATAAACTACTTTAAAATAAATCCCTCCCTTACTCTCCCTCTCTTACTCTCCTTCTCAATTATTGTCCTTCCCTTACTCTCCCTATCCCTTGATTTTAATTTATTTTACTTTTACTTACCCCTCAATATCCATCCTTGGTTAATATTGGACTATTGTAATTGTATAATTATTTTTTCTATTTTATTCTATTGCATTATTAAATCATGCATAGGTTTCAAAGAGATATATACATTGTTGTTACCTTTCTTCTTAATTATTTTGTGATATTAAAACTACATTAATGGTTGAACTAATGCGTTGCAAAGCAAGCGCCAACTCCTAGCCATACTACTAAAATCATAATTTGCGCAATAAACCACGAAGTGAACTATCGCGTAGTCAACCATGTTGTGAACTACAAAAACGCTACTTGAACCGCGGTGTCAACTGTACACTGAATCATTCCACCTTTCATTTTTTAGTATTTTGAAATATAAAAAATACATAAAAATGGTTGGGCTAATGCATTGCAAAGCAAGCGCCAACAACTAGTCTACTCTAAAATTAAATCCATTATCCTCCCTCTCTTCTTTATTCTCCCTCTAACTAAATTATAATGTATCAAAGTCTTAAATAGTTGAAGTTCAATTATCGCTAAATTTTCTTACACGCTATTGAATCCAGTTTTTTTTTAAGTTATAGTTATGGATAAATTTAAGGTTATAGTTTATAGTATCAATAAATTTCTAATTTATAGATTTAAAGGTGATATAAGCCCTCGACCTTCATGAACCCAGAACCTTCCACGGTGAACCGTAAACCGTGAACCCTTAACCTTCAACCCCAAACCGTGAAGTAGAAACCCTGAACCCTAAACCGAAAACCGTAAACAGTGAACCCTGAATTTTAAACCCTAAACCCTAAACCTAGACCCTAGACCCTAGACCCTAGACCCTAGATCCTAGACCCTAAACCCTAAACCCTAAAACCGTGATGAACAATCCAGCCTTACCATGGAAGCTGTACCCGTTTTCATAGAACCAGGTTGCTGTACTTCTAAAAGCATCTGCTCAGTTATTTAATTTTGCACGTATCTTCAAAAGTAGACAAATAGCTTCTGTCGAACGAGGAAATTTTGGAGATATTTCACATTGGAAACAAATGTCGACGTTCTACTTGTGCCCTGTAGTGTCAGTTGAACAATACTACACTAATAGTTTCATTTACTGTAGTGGACACTAAATACGAACCCATACACTAATTGTCAACTACGCAATTAGTGTAGCGACAAAATAGTACACTAAATGTGAACTACTACACTATTTGTGAACTTTTGTAAAGATTGGAATATTAACTATTTTACTCGTGCACGTTTAGTGTATTGAAAGTAGAAGAGAATCATGTGTTCTCAAAGGTGAAGAAGAGAAAAAATATAATTTTTTCTCTTCTTCCAAAAAATTGGAAAAAACAACAATTGGGAAAAAAAAATAATTAGGAAAAAACAACAATTTGGAAAAACAACAAATAGGAAAAAACAACAATTTTGCGAAAACAACAATTAGGAAAAAAAAATTAGGAAAAAACAACATTTTTGAAAAAAACAAGAACTATGGAAAAACATCAATTTTGGGAAAAAAGACAACTTACCTTTTGAAAAGGTAAACTTTTGAAAAGGTAAACTTTTGAAAAAATAAGCTTTCCCAAATGTAAACATTTGAAAAAGTAAAGATTTGAACAAGTAAACGTTTGAATAAGTGAACTTTTGGAAAAGTTAATGTTTGAAAAAGTGAACTTTTGGAAAAATTTACTTTTGAAAAAGTGAACTTTTGAAAACGTGAACTTTTTCAAAAGTTCCCTATTTCAAAGAAAACTTGGAAGAAAGTAAATTTTTGAAAAAGTTAAATTTTTAAAACGTAAGGATTTGAAAAAGTAAAGTTTTGAAAAAGTAATTGTATGGAAAAGTAAAGTTTTGAAAAAGTAAATGTTTGGAAAAGTAAATTTTGTAAAAATTAACTTTTTAAGAAGTAAAACTTGAAAAAATAATATCTTGTAAAAGTAAGCTTAAAAAAAAAATTCCATGAAGTGTACTCCGATAAAGCTATCATTGATAAAGTAAATTTTGATCGAGTTAACTATTTTGAAAGTACACTTGTTTGCAATTAGTACACTATTTGTCAACTTGTTTGCAATTAAAGTATAAAGGTAAGTACACTATTCGTGCCACTACACTAAATGAAACTTTTAGTGTAGTGGGCAGCAGTGGGCCGACTGTTTTCCATGGATAGGGTATAATTTCATTTACAATGGTGAGTACAAGAAGTATAATACGATTACATTATATTGTTACTTAGTCCATGACGTGATACGGCCTAGTAATCACAAAGATACACCATGGGGCATACTTCATCTTCCGTTTTCTAATTTGCAGCACTCTGAGAACTAGATGGTTTCCTGACAATACGGTCATCCCATGAGTACGAGCCTTTCAATTATCATGAGTGGAATGTGGCCTCTGTCGTGGGCACGTCGAAGAATGTGCACTATCATGATGGTGTACAGCAGTTACTATGATAGAGTATGCATGCCCAAGAATCGTTTCAAATTTGAGCGCCTGAATTTTCCCACCAGGAGGTGATGAGGAGGTTGATAAGAGTATCCTTCAACTCAGCTCTCATCATTTTTTGCTCTAGAGGTTTGGGATACTGTGAGAGCTAAGCCAGTTAGTGAGAGTGTTTGCGTGCGCGACATCGTGCTAGAATTCTGCAGGGAAACAATTAGAAAGTAGGTGTTCCAGAAGTGTTAGGTTTGTTTCCTCGTATAATTTCGTAACCGCATTCAATTTGATAGGATTGGTGTAGATTGTGTTTCATTCTACCTTTTAAGTCGATCGGGAGCTGTCGTGTAGTGAGTCAGTAACTAAATCGTCTTCTAATTAACAAATAGATTCCGAGCGCCTAATATATTTCGACTCGAGAAGTAAGATGACATGACTGATCGGGGTGTGAATCCGAACAGTTCTCAGGGATTGGCGACTGAATCTTTCTGCCACACCCTCGAATATTCCGTATGGCCGATGATTTGATAACAACATAAATGCGATCCGGAGATCTCCGGCTGTTCTAGCCGTGACAGTCTGCATTCTGCCATGTACACATGTAGGCCACGGCAACTATCCCAAAAACATCTGGCTGTCCCATTTTTCCGAGCCCAGGATTCCCGGAGATCTCCAGCTATTCAAGGTCGAGATGACCATTAAAAGATATCACGGCAGCGTGGTTCGGATGAACCGGAGATCTCCGGTTAGTTACGAATGGAATTTCTAGCTTCACCCTTCTCATCATCACTTACACAAGTAGTGGACGTTGTTGATCATTATCGAGTCATCCGGAGATCTCCGGCTAGACACACCCTACGATTTTGACCTTGGTTATTCAGTTCTAATCCACGTCCACTTATTCACGCACTAAGGCCATCGGCCACCATCCGAACATCCACCGACGGAGGCCGGGAGAATGTCTGACTCTGATTGGTAGGAGAGTGACTCGGATGATCTTGCCATGGTCGCAGCTCAGTGCCCCGATTTCGGTCGAGCGGATTTTATGGAAGAAGATGATCCATCCGAAGAGTCTACTAGAAGGTCGAAGGTTTTGTGGTCAGGATTGTCCGTGAACCTCTTGAGGCCAAGCTCAGGCAAAATTGGAGAAGCGTCAATTGTCGAGGTTCACCCAGTTGGTCAGTGGCTTGGAGTTGACATACCGGTCGGTTCCAGTGAGTTCGTATTACTTAGACCAACGGCCATAACGTCCTTGGCGGAAGAATTTCCACTCATTCCCTTGCAACGCGGATATGGTTCACTTGTTCAAACACTTCGGCGGACGGTCCTGTGGAGAAGGGCGGATGTGAAGATTCCAACCGAAGATCTCCGGTCCGACGAGTCCCCTTTCGTACCACGAGAGCGATGGGTTGGACTTGAAGTGCAGCGATTGGACGGGAATATGTTAGTACTCTGTTCTGGAAGAATCATGGCCTCGTTACCAGCGGATCATTTCCGTAGTGGATGCTTGGGAGAAGATAACATTGATGTAACTGTCCTCGACGTTTTTGTGGGGGACACGGAGAGAATTATGAGTCATGAATCGTGGCCCATTTTTGAATGTTGTTTTCCTTCCGGGAGGTCTCTAAGAAACACATTAGATCATTTTGCATCCCTGCCTTTACAACCTGATTCTGGTGCTTATTTGGGGGGTCGTGCAAAGGAACCTTACCGCTTTATTTCCCGACAGCAAGACCTCAACAAGAAAGAATCCTTGTACACCAAGAGGACTATGGATGACGAAATTCGCAAAGTCAGCTCGGAAAGGTGGTGTCCCAGACGATGCTGCCAATATTTTCAACAATCCCAGACTCTTTCTGTTAGACAGAAATTCTATGACAAATCCTTTGAAGACCGAAAGGAGTATGCGATCTCGGTAGGCGGGCAGTTTCACTCAATTAACGGGGACCGGAAGAGAAAGTACGTCACTCTATTAGGAACGGAGGTCTGCTCCGTTGCATGGTACACGATCCATGGAATTCGGAAGTCCACGTTTCACTCGTACATCGCACATTTCAGTAGAGGAATCATCAATGCAACTCACGGTAACAAGGGCATCAAGCGCCCACGGCTTGCCACTATACAAGCGATGGGGTCAATGACGTCGATTATTAATGACAACGCGGATCACATGCCTCACCAAATGCGAAGTGTCAGGAATGGTCGGATTGACACTCTCAAGTATCTTCCTGCGGGAAACAACTGGAAGCAAATTCGAGCCAGCGTCAATGCTGTACGTTATTTGTCCCTGCATAATGATATGGATTAGAACTCTCTTTCTTCAGTCGGCCGAAGTCCTAGTTACCGAACCGGAGATCTCCGGCTGTATCATCGTTGACATGCATTGACCTTTATTTGCTTTACTCTGTTCTTCGCACTATCTGCTGGATTGTCTTTTTGAAATACTCTTCTCACTTGGTAATTATTTCATTTTGCAGACAAACGACTCCTACAGTCTTCCTCCTGTAAGTGAGTCCACAGTTACTAGGGTTCGAAAGGAATTCTTTGGGAATGTTGCTATTAAGCCATCTGGAAGCACATTCGCAAAATGCAGTGCTTGCGATGAATTCAATCAGTTCTTACTGACGACTCCAAAGGGAACGCCCGCTTACGAGCTATTCTATAGCAACAGGCAGGCTCACTTGAATCACTAGCAGTCTTGCCGGAAGCTTTACGCGACATGGAGAGAGGAGTCGAAGGCGAAGCCGTTGACCTTTCTTTGTGTCATTCACGACAAGATCGACACGGCGAAGACTGCCCTTCCTCGCATGTGGAGGACTACTAAGGCGACATCTGGTCTCGGACAGCTTCCCATGAATGTCACTGGAATGGTGGCTTACGGTCATGTCGACAGAGCGTATGCTCACTATGCTCCTACATTATGGCCTGGAGATTCGAACGCCACCATCTCCTCTGTGGCAAAACTTTTTCGGCGCCTTGAGGGAGCACCTTTACATGAGATGCGCGCACTCTTCGAGCACCCTCCTCCAAATCGATGTTCGCGGCGCTCATGACGGGAAAGAGCAAGTGCGTCGACGCTTTAGAGGCCGTAGAGCCGAGTGCTTTTAAGGGACCGAAACCTTTGCCACCGAAATTGTTTCTACAGCTTGACAACTCAGCGAAGGACAACAAGAACCAATACTTGATGGCATTCTTATCACTGCTAACTACTCGAGGTGTTTTCAAGGAGATACAGGTTGGCTTCTTGGTTGTCGGACCTACGCATGAAGATATAAATGCTTACTATAGTCATCTATCGAAAGAACTGAAGAAAAGCAGTACATATATTCTAGCGGATTTGATGAAGGCATTCATGAAGTCACAGAAACTAGCCTTCATGCCGGAAATTATCCAAGAGGTCGCCGACTTCAAATCGTACGTCGATGGCTATCTATGCAGCGGGGCGGCACGTTTGGTGGGACTTAGTGATATGCATCTTCTCAAATTCTTCGTTGACAATGACGGTGTTCCGGTCATGAAGTTTAAGAAATCTGTCGTTGACGCAGAGTGGTTACCCATGAACAGAGAGCCGATAAAACTTTGGAAGGTAGATGACTTCGGACGTCCCATGCTTCCAACATGATCTCCCAAGCCCGTTCCTTTCAAGCCTATATGGGGTAATGAGGAGCAGAGCCCTGTTGGAAACCAAGATGTTGCCAGAGACAAGGCCAGGGAAGCGACGGAGAATAAAAACTTTATAAAGACGGGGCTTCGGAAGTACGCTGAGTACTGGGCGTCCGGAATGACTAAGTGCGCAGGGTACGCGGACTCCATCCGCCCATACCTGCAGTACTGGAAGGATGTCATCGACGAGCTAGACAAGCCACTTCCCAAGACGCCTACCGAACTCGAAGAGGGATTCTGGCCTGCCCATGATTGGAGAGGCCCTCATGAGGGAGGTGAAAATCTTCTAGGACTACTTCCACAACCAGAGGATGTCACTCCCGAGGATGAGGTTCTTGAACCTTACTGCGGACCTGCTAATGAAGCCCCCAAGTCCACTTTTAATCCTTGGCGTGATATTCGTCATGGCTCCTGGGTTTTAGTAAGAATTAGTGATCCTGACATCTATCATGTTTGGTAGGAAAGAGCAGTTTCGGAGGTCGTCAGGGAAGATGGTAATGTCAACTACGGGAAATTCCTCGTTAAGTATTGGGAGCCTGATAACAAGTAGAAGAATCTGAAGAGGAAGTACTAGGACTGTTGAGAAGCCACTTGGATTGCGGACCAAGAGAAGCCTGTTTGGTGTCATGTGAGTTCCGTGTTGTTTGCGACCTGGTCAATCAAAGTTAACCAACTTACGAGGTCCATTCCACGGAAAATGATTGAAGCAACGCTTGTGAACTTAGAGAAAGCGAATGCCGCTGATCCCTGATACGTTGATCAGTCCCTCTACGTATAATATAGTTCTGTGAAACTCTCTTTGTGAAAAATCTCGTAGAGCTGTTAGGTCCACACCGTAGAGCACCAGAGATCTCCGGCTATGGACGCTTTTATTTATCTGGGCCCGAGTTCGACATCCCTCCTTTCAGCTCTCGCCAGTCATCGTGAAGAGGACCGAAAGTGTGCTCTTCCATTCAATGTAATTTGGGTACATTGAGGAGTGACAGAGTTACTGTAGACTGGATTCTGCCAACGGTATATTTTTGGACCCTCACGTCTCTCCGAAAGCTTACCGGAGATCTCCGGCTATGGAAGTTATATTTTGTGGACCTAAGGATGTTCGTATATTACCATGTCTTAGACGGTGAGATCTAGCCGGAGATCTCCGGATAGGAGATTCACATCCCCCATTCTCAACAATGGGGTTCCATTTTTGAGCTTCCCAATTTTGAGCTTACCTAGGTGTTCTGAATAGTATTGAATCATATCCGGAGATCTTCTGTGACTTCGATACTGCATTTCATTTTACGATGGATATTTCAACAATGTATCAGAGACCTTTTGGTTATTCCCTTGGCTGGTTCCTTCTTAGATTTTTGACATGCCACAACTAAAATGATAATACGCGGTCAATTACACACTACATATCAGTTGTACGAGGACCTTCTTATCATTGATGTGATGCTCATGGTTGGCGGCGGAGATTGTACTTCGCACATCACGTTACGACAGCACGCTTGACGCATGGCCTACCATGTTGGTCATTCGTGTCTGTGGAAGCTGCCTTTATTTCTATCAGTCTCGGTGTTATGGCGACTTATATCAATGACTCATCCTTTACCTACGCTCGAGAACTGTAATTAATCGGTTGGTAGGGAGGATAGTATAAGAAAGGGTTCAGGTCTGCACCAATTCATATGTTTTGTCTTTCAACTTGTTAGTTTTGTTAGTCCATAGCCAGGGTTGAGAGAGAGGAGATGGCTTTCGCAAGTAGGAAGAGGGAGAGGGAAGAGTCTGATTCGGTAGACCGGAGAGTTTCACGAAGGATGGTTAGCGACGCTCAGGGTTCGGAGAAGGGACGAGTGCTTTGCTTTCAAGTCGGGTACACAAGGGCGATAGGTTCCAATCAGCGTGTTCGGGACGAATTGGAGGAGGACGCTCAGAGCAAGTATGTTCCAGAGGAGGAGGACGACAGCGACTATGAAGCGGAGGACGAGAACGAGGTCGACTGTGATGAAGATGAGACTGTCTTCGAAGGTCGTTTGGTTGAAGAAGAGGAGGAGGACGATCCATGGTATGATGACGAGGAGGAATCTTCTTCGGAGGGCGGCTGCAGCCCATTTCAAACTGGTTGTGACACAGGGTCTGATGTTGATTCGGACATGTACGCGCTGGCGCACTCGAAAGATCTTTAGAAGTCTTCAGAGGTAGTGCCAGGATAGGTATTGGTCTTTCATCCAGGAGTTTCACTGAGGCTAGTCATTGATGTCTCGTAGAGTTGATCAAGTATGTGATGGTCTTGTAAACGGACTCCTTTTCGAGAAAGCAATTTTATTTATTAAAATTGACCAAATGTTTTCTGCTTTCCCTGCATTCGACCGGATATCTCCGGCTGTTTTAACGGCATCCATGAAATGTCAATGCCTTCTGCTCTAAATTCATTTTCTCAAGGCAACTCCTAAGTACTCCCTGGTAAGAAAATCAAGTCAGTAGGATTTCTGTCGATAATACCGTACCTCGCCTTGAGCAAGGTTTTATCACTGTAATCGACTCGTATCGTCTGACTGAAATCATCCGGAGATATCCGACTGAATGACTAAGATTAATTTTATTTGTATCCCTCTCAATCTCTTTGGTGCCACAATTCTACTACACTGAAATCCTTCTTCCTTATTTTTGGACTTTGCAAAGTCCAGAAATAGTTAAATATGGCATAATGTTAAAAGCATCAAGCATTCGTTGTTGATGTAGTTGCCCAGATCTAGTGGAATTCGAGGCGGTAAGACCACCCGACACATGTGAAGGGTCGTTTCCTTCAGAGAGATTAGGCACTCCTTCACGAGGCCTACTTGTTACCCCGCCCGCCACATTTTTTTGAGCGTTGGATTGGCTTGAAGTGTCAATAGTTGGTGCCCTCGAAAGACCACTCGGACCTGAATCTCCGCCATACATGTCCCTGCCTGTCATTCGTTGCGGAACAATATTTCCACAATTGGCAAATCGATGTCGCACATAGGGAGGTAGGCTATGACAAATTGACCTCTCTGACTTGGCGCCATATCCAAAGTGAGCGAACGTATACTCACGTTTGTAGCTAAAAGTATAGTTGCAGAAAACACAACTCACTTTGCCCCCGTTGTCACTAAAATTATACCAAGGTTCCCATTCTTTTGTTTGCTTCCTTTGACTTCCCACTGCATTCATGACTTATGCCAAATAATGTGCAAGTCCCGTCTAAGCCAAAATAAGGGGCTAGTTATAGTATAGAATCGGGTGAAAATATGAGGTCTGATAGCGCTGGTGCACTGCTTGAACCAATTTTTACATCACCTCAACCGCACACCAGTGCCGCCTAACACCCAAGTAGACTCGCAAGGAGCTCAAACTGAATTGAGGTCCAAGGGATAGAGGCCAAGGTGACAAGCGTGAGGACAAACAGCCCTCCCCAATCCTTTTATACACGAGCCAAAAACGGGTGGAACCTGATGCGCCAAGGGCGGGGACGTCTCCGCCCCACCAGGGCAGGGCGGAGACGTCCCCGCGCTTACCCAGGCAGGGGCGGGGACGTCTCCCCAACCCAGGAGAAGGAGGCCTTTGGGGCATTTTGGATGCTTAGGCACTCATCCTCTCCATGAGGAGGGTGGAGGTTTTAATATAGGGTGCCTTATTTTTGGTTCCGACAAGATTGCGATGCACTTAAAATAAGAAGTAGATTATGTCTACGAAGGAAGGCTTTCGAGAAAGTACTACTTTTGTCCTTTGACGGCATGCTCTCCAATAATGAACACCTTTATTAGCTCCCTTTTATATCAAGTAGTGAATAGCATGGGAGCTATGCAAGTCCCCATCCATAAAGGGTTGTATAAGCCTCTAGTAGAATGTATTGTGCAAGTTCTCTAAATAAAAAATTCAAACACAATTGCCCCACAAAAGAAAAGGAATGTACCACGTACCATTAAAGAAAAAAAGAAATCAAGTAGTGAATAGCATGGGAGCTATGAAAGTCCCCATCCATAAGGGGTAGTATAAGCCTCTAGTAGAATGTAATGTGCAAGTTCTCTAAATAAATTGTACCATTACAAACAAAAAGGATATTTAAAATCATATAATGTTTAGAGCAAAAGTATTGTTCGCAAATTTTTTTTGCTACGTCCTAAACCTTTAAATACTCCTAGTCAGTAGTAACGTTGGTGAAGGGCTCGTTCGGTCCTCCTTAGCCTACCACGTGCTTGTGCCTTTTCACTCCCGACTTGGACGTGGGTTCCGTCGGAGTCAGCATCTAATCTCGATGTGTCAATATCATGGCTAGGTATGTCGTCCATCATAGTCATGAACTTGCCCAATCCACCTTCCGGATACTTGTGCCATTTCATTGGAATTATTCCATATTCTGGGCGAGGAATTTTTACCTTACCCGGCATCGACTTCAAAGTGGACCAATCCACTCTCTTGCCCAACTTCACCTCCGCATGAACACCCCGCACAATGAAGAGATTTACTTCGTTGCGTTTGACGAATGGGACGTCATACAACACTTGGTAAACTTCGATGCATCGGTTTTTAAACGCCTCGTCGACGCAATGTTTCAAGTTTGCCTTGTGGAAGCGCCGGTGATAGTTGTGTCGCGCCTTTGGGAAAGCCTTGTCGATGTGGCACCACTCGATGTAGTTTGCGCAATCATCAAAACTCCATGGCTCCACTACGTCCTCCCAACCTCGAAAAGCCAACTTCTCGGGATTACGAAGAACGTGCAACCGCTTCCGATGGGCGTTCCCCGCTCTTGCACGGGTCTTGTCTCGCTCCTCCTTGGCCAATTGTCTGGATGAAGACATGGTGTGCACGTGTGAATGCAAAATTCTGGCGTGGATAGATGAATGAGACCTCGCACAACGCCCACATCTAGCTCAATGAAGAGATGGATGGATAGGAGTATGCAAGGCGGGGAGAAATGAGGAGTTTCTCCATTAAAATAGTAACCCGGTAGGGGCGGAGACGTCTCCGTCCCACGAGGGCAGGGGCGGGGACGTTTGCTTGAAAGTTTGGGGGGGGGTCGTCCCCACATAACTCTTGGAGGAGGCGTTTGAGGCCATAGTTGCTTGGCCGAGGCATCTCCATGAGGCGGGTGCACAATTAAATATGGGGTGCATTATTTTTGGTTCCGACAAGATCCTAATGCACTTAAAATAACACGCAGATTATGTCTTTCCCTAGTTCTAAGAAGGAAGGCAAAATGGAAAGTACAACTTTTGTACTTTGACGGCATGCTCTCCAATAAGGAGCACCTTTATTAGCTCCCTATTAGTTTTGGAGCAAACATAAGAGTGTAGAAAATGATTTCCTTTCAAATTTAAAAAAAAAATCCTTGTCTTTAGTGGAAAATAACGCTTCAACTCAAGTCAAAGATTTTCACATATTGCCAAAAATAAAACGGGCAAGGACAGGGTTGTCTACATAGACAAACAGGGGCCCAAAGACAGCGGACGGACGGACAGTAGGACGGACGGACAGGACGGACAACACTTTTTGGCGGACAGTTGCATGTAAAAAAAAATTACAAACCCTAAATCTAATTTTCAATTTACCCCCTCGTAAAACACGTGTGCACGACACGTCAGACGGCATTCCACGTCACATCAAGGGGCGGGCGCGTGCCTTCGGACCGCACGCGCAGCATTTGGGGCCGGGCGCGTACCAATCTGGACCGGGCGCGTTCATGTAGGGCCTGGCGCGTTCCAATTAGGGCCAGGCGCGTACGATTTAGGATCGGGCGCGTGCATACAGGGCCGGGCGCATACCCCTAAGGGCCTCGCACGTGCATTTCAGGGCCGGGCGCGTACCGTCAAGGTCGGGCGCGTACCGTTAGGGGCCGGGCGCGCAGCGTCACGGGCCTGGTGCGTTCCATTGTAGGTCGCGCGCGCACCTGCCTATCGAGCGCGTGCGATTAGGGGCCGGGCACGCGCGATTGAACATTGCGTGTGCCCCTCAAAAGGGCTGAGGTTTAGAGAATGTGAAAGAATTCAATTGTACCAGGGTGCTCTAACATTAAAATTATTTATTTCAATGTGGTGCTTTGGCCCCAATGACTCTCTCCGAGGTTCCACTTCGCCAAGGTCCCGTGAAGAAAGGGAGAGTACCATTGTTCTCGCCCCTCCGTGTCCCTAAATGGCTGCTCATAGTAGAGGACCCAACCCTCGCGGAGGGAAGTTGTGGGGTTAGTATTGCACGCTCCACACCACCATTTGGGCCGAGTGCGCTACGGTGGACGGGTGGCCGAACTATTGTTGAAGAGGTCTTTTTCTTTACACGTAAAAAAGTTCTTCCGATCGATGCGGTACTTTGATCACGGGGCTGCCGAAACAAATCTTGTAGTGGCATGTCTTCCTCTGAGTCCGGTTCTATTGCTTGAGGCAAAACCGGAGAGCTTCTCACAACTTCAATGGACCCCGTGGTGGCCATTGGCTCATGGGATTCATTATTGTTTCCACCACTGCTCACTTCGTTTCCATCATGAGGAAATGTATCGTTTGCTGCACTGCCAATGCCATGAGCGTCGAGTTCAGGGCCATCGCCACTAGAAGGGTCCGAGGCGCTAGAGCCGTTTGAGTTGGGAGACTGATTCTCCGAGATGTTGTCATCTCCATCAAGATTGCCCCCTAATGCCGACCCATCTTTGTCTTCCCTAGCTTCTTGGGCACGGTCTTCACCCGATAATTCTACTATGGTATGGACTGCCGCTCCGTCGACATCATCAAACACAAAAGGATCCACTGGGTCACCGTGGACGTTGTGAAAATGGTCATGTAGTGCATCTCCACCGTGCTCGTTGTTTGCAGAGTTGTCCCTAGGTGGGCTATGATCAGACACAGGGTTGTTGTCACCGGCAAGGTCTTCCCAATCGCCGCCCATCCAGTTATAACCCTCATCATCCGACTCCAAACCCTCGTCCTCTGTGTTTGAAGGAAGTCCCCCATCTGGATCAGACTCCTCCGAATGCACATTCTCCTCATACCATCGAATCGGGTCTGGACGAGCACGTTCTCGGAGCAATCGACTATTCGTATAGATGTAAACCAAATCTTCCGCTTTCTGCACTCCCAAGCGATTTCGGCTCTTACTATGCACGAACGAATACATGCTCCAATTACGCTCACATGACGAGGCCGAGCAGGTTTGTGCTAGTATACGCTTCGCAATGATAGGCAATGATTGCCCGCCCACACGGTTCCACCATTGGTGAGGCAAGAGGTTGCTGTTTTCAATTTCCCCAGCTTCCTCCGGTGAATATGGGCCTCGCAATTCTTCATACTCCGTGATTTCGAGCATTGCTGCCGAAAAAGACACTCCGAGTGGACCACAAAGCGTCATAACAACCTTGTTTAGGGCCCTTTTGGCCTCACCATTGTTTTGAATTTGCAAGTTATTGGCTAGATAAGGATTCAATAAAGCCCCTGCATAATGGAGATCTGTTGTCATCATCTCCCAACGCCGTAGGAATGATCCTTCAAGGCGAGTTGCAATTCCGTCAAGCATGTTGAATGGCGCATTGCGCCGCTTGAACACATGCTCCTTTAGCTTGTTCATGGTCACCCAAGCAATTCCCATTGCCGGAGTGTCACCATCAAAAGTCCGCAATGCCTTTAGTACTGGTGCCACTACAAATTCAAAGTTACTGCACCGATGCCAGAAAGTCTCGTTGAGAAAGGTGGCTCGCACCTGCGATGCCTTCGCATGGGCACGGTGCCCGTTTTGCCTATCAAAAAGAGGGGATATGTAGGATATCTATGCGAGGTCTATCACAACCATCTCTAGGGCATTCTTCACTTCCAACAGACGATGGATCATTATGTAATTGCATGCAAACCTTGATGCTGCTAGACACAACAGAGATAATTTTGGCGAAAATCGACAAAAAAGGGCCATGGGCACATGGTGGTTCCGGATATACAATGCAATTTGTTTCGCCTTCTAGACGAGGTCTGCAAATATGTCTTCCTTCCCCTAGTCCTCGTCGAGGAGGTCCAAAATATGTGCACAATACCCTTGAGTATATATGTGGGGGTACTCATCGTTGACCTTCTTCATTGCCCCCAACATGTTTGAAGCATTATCGGTGCACACTTGGACCACATTCAATGGTCCAACCTTACGGATAAAACTTTTCAATTGGTCCCTTATATATGCCGTAGATTTCTTCATACCCGTGGTGTCTATAGACCCCAAGAAGATATCATTCATTGGACATACGAGCATGATATTCATGAGAGGGCGACGTGTAACATTGTCCCACCCGTCCGAGCATATTGTTGCCCCATACTTGGCAATATCTACGCCGGTCTTCTTGTCCACAAGGTCTTTCACTTTTTTTTTTAGAGGCTCAATGTATGTCGTCCTCATGGCATTGTACGATGGCGGTGTATAATCGAAACCCGCCTTTGACGTTGCGAGGGTGGCCTTGATGAAGGCCGGATGTCTAACCACGTTGAATGCAACGTTGGCTTCATAAAAAAATTGTGCCCATAATTCGTCCAATTCTTTTCGTTTTTCTATTTGGTAAGCCTCTGGAAAGCTCCGTTGTCGTACAGATCTTGGTGTTGATGATGCTGCTTGGCTTAGAGGATTCGTGGACTGCGTGTTCTCCTCATTTCGAGTTTCCAAGAAACTACCTTGTTGGATGGATTGGCTAGAACAAGGTTCAGTGGAACATGTTGCTGGTGCGCTAGGAAGGCCAACGATCTCCGCCTCGGTCATCCTAGTAGGAATAATATTCCCGCATCTTTTAAAACGGGCCTTAACAGCTGCTGGGGCCTTAGTGCACGAAGTCTTCGTCCATTGTGGATACCCATAGTGTGACATGCACCTCCCACGTTTGTATGCGAACGTGTAATTGCACCAAACACATGTCACTTGATCCTTCTTGTTAAATGTGTACCATGGAGCCCACTCCTTCGTTTGAGCCCTTTGTTGAGACGACATCACAATAAAATTGGCGCGCAATGTTGTGCCAAAGAGAATCCGCCAAAAGTAATAGGAAATTGTGTGTGCATAGAAAATAATGACCCAAAGGTCACTCACAAACTTGTAGATTCATGCAAG